>JARHVA010000940.1:1127500-1485000 GCA_037957365.1 Torreya grandis
TGACTTTGTAATTTATCCCAAATATTCTAGCTATTATCTATTGGTCTTTAACCTATAGGTTTAATTTTATCATTTTCTATCTTAAAGGAGGACTAGTAATCATATAACTCCTTTTCAAACCTTATTTAAGTGGTTTTGTTCTTAAAATATATATTTACTAACCACATTTTGAAATATGTTTTATTTGTGTAACTTGTTATGTATTGTGAATAGGAAAGGCAAACAAGCTATTTTTATTTATTGTTTCATATCTTTAACTAACCAAACAAACTTAGGACAAATCTAAATTGAAAATACCTTTCTATTTTGCCAATTGTTTGTGGGTTTGTCAAATTTGCTACAAAGTCTTATCTCAAATTCTTTAATAAAATTTTGATACATAACTATAAATTAACCTATCATAAATCACATGTATATAATTCTTAGGCAATTACATCTCTAAAACATCTAGACTAGCCTACATTTTTAGTCAAAATCAAAAAACTTGAATTTTTGTATCTCTCTACAATATCGTTAGTCTCGCAATCATGATATCACATTAAGAGTTGTGATATTTCCTAACCACTTGTGGTTTTCCATAAAACTATATGGTAATTGCTAGTAGTTACACACTTTCTACAAAATCATGACTTTACAGTCATGATATTACATAAAATTTATGGTATCACCCTTTCTAGTTATGGTACTACATTAAGTCTGACTGTGTATATATGATATTACATTTTGAAGATAAGATTTTGCACTAATTTTTGCATTTAATTTTATCTTTTTGAGTGTATTTTTAGAGTTATTTTTAGTGATTTTTGAGTCATTCTAAGCCTCCTAGAAAGCCCAAACTGCCTTTGGCATCAAGGGCTCCACACCTCAACCCTACCCTAGACTATGATAGGGAGCACACCTAGGATGCTTACCCCAGACCTTGCAAGGGGTGCTTCCCCTTAACCCCACTAGGGGATGCCACCCCAAAACCCATGCATCATGGCCTACTCACCCAAAAAATTATAGGTCTAAATCATGATTTTTGTTTAGTTTTTTTTGTTAAGTCTTATTAGACTAACATTTTGTTTCTTGTAAGGGTGAATCTAGAAGTAATTTTGACTTGCTAACATCTTATTTTGAATGTCATATTTTTATCTAACATTTTGTCCTACAAGTTACCCCTCAATATTATTAATTGAAACTACTAGTCATTATCTTGTAGGTTGCCTCTTTAAAAGTGTCAATCAAACTACTAATCATTTTTTTACAAGCCACATGTCAAAGATATTTTGGCATCTTAAAAATCATTTCATTTGTTTAAGATTTTTAATCATTGTAATCACTTTATTTAAATCATTTATATATTATATATAGTCTTTTATATACTTGCATATTATGTATATATCACATATAATTAATTAGTTAATTAATATCTTTTTGGCTTACCTATTTATCTCATAAAGATTAAAGTGGTGTATGCTCTCCTCCTTGCATCTTTGTGGTGATTCTTGGAGGATCAAAAACCACTAATAAATCTTCATATCTATATTTATCAGGACAACATGATGTATAATTGACACCCACACACTTGTCATAGTCTTAGGAGGATAGTGACCATGGATTTCACCACCATGCAATAATCTAAACTCTATGTTTTAGTAGAGTATAAATAATAGGGATAATTATTGTTAGGCTAAGTGTTTACTTTATATTATCCATCCATGAAGGGGAAGAGTTAATTAAATGAATTAGGCATTAGATAATACCCTATATTGACTTTGGTCCCATCATACCTAGAGTATATTAGATATGCCCTTAGAGAGCCTATTCAGCCTAGTATAGGACCTTTCAACTATAACAAAGGACTTATTATCAGAGTCATGATCAACTCTCAAGTAGATGTCAAGAGTAGATAGTGTCAAGAGTGTTTGATCAATTCTTTAATGTGTCACCAACCTATAGCCTCACCATGAAGCCATTAGATAGTGTAATCATTGGGTTACACACCCTTGAGTTTACTAATCATAAGTTTGTGGTCTGCTTGATTTGGTGAGTATCATGCTAGACTAGTGTTGTTTGTGACCCAAGTTAGCCTTTTACCCAAACCTATATACCCCTATCTAGGTTTTCATGTATTTTCATCTTTTATATCCTTGTCTTATTATCTTATCATCCTTTTATACATAATTTTCTTTGTACATCCTTTTAAACACCTTATTTCCTTAATCCCATCCTAATATAGTTATATCTACCCATCATTGGTCATAACTCCATCACTTTCACATCCTAATCAAGTCTTTTCATCCCTCTATCACATCTTACCATAGTCAAACCTCATATTCTTCACTTAGCCTTAACGTTAATCGTCACTAACATCATCTTTATTACTTAGTCCACTTTATCTATAACTAATTATGATCACCTCCTACTCTAATCTCATCCATCCATATCACCTACATATCCTAATCACATCTTTCCATCCACATCTTGTCCTAAGCCCACTTTATCCATCACCAATAATTTATTTTTATCTTGTCTTTCCTATTCACCTTATCAACCTTGCCCTAATCATAGTTCAACTCAATTCATCCCCTTGTCTTTACTAATCCTCTCATCAAGTCTATAGTAATACATTAGTCCTCATCTACATTGATAAAAAAATCTTTTGATCAAGGTCCTCATCATTAGCTTGATTGTGTCTAATTAAGTTTGAATCAAAATCATAAACCTATCCATCTATATATCCAATCTCATTTAAGTTGATCATCTAAGAATTGAGCTAGCCTTCATCTTATCAATCCTAGTCAAAATTAGTCTCTTAGGTCATTCTAGCCCCTCATCTAATCTTAGATCTTATCATAGCTCACTTAGTTGAATCTAATATCAATCATCAAGGTGTATCTCACATCTTAATTTACTCTACTTGATTGAATATCAAATCACATTTAACATCAATTCAAATTTGAAAGAGGACTAAAGTAAGCCTTTGTCCAAATTTGTCTCCACACATTCCATCTTCACCCCTTAGTCTTTCCATTAAATACCCTACACCTGCCAATTAGGTTTGACAAATCCAAATCATTCCTACTTTATCCCTTCCTTATCCACAACATCCAAAATATATTCGGTCAATATCCTAATTAAAAAATGACTCATAGCTAATATATATGTGTTCATTTCTTTCCTTCTTAAGATGAGCACTCATGATCAATATACTTTGAACCCATCCACCCATTATTACCTCTAATCCAAACCCATTCATGTGAATCCCATTCCAATCCTCCATCTACTTATCATATCCAATCATCTACCCCTTCTTATACTATAAAATAGAATCTAATCTTGGCCACCTCATCTTCTACTAGTTCAACCACCTAATCATATCAACAATCATCTGATCCAAAGTCTAATGCTTCCACATCAAATTCATGATGTGAAGGAAGCCCCTATAATTTTCTTATTATATCATTGGAATCCTTCATCCAACAACTTGTCACTACCAACATGATGGTATATCCACCCATATGACATCTTAATCCCACCAAACCTAAGCCCTCTTAGTATAAATATAATCAATAATGAGTATATCATTGAACTTAGGGGTATACCATTAATCGATGTCATAATTTATAATACTATGTATAAGACCTCATCTATTGAGGTGACATAGAAATAGAGAATCAATTAGATGAGACTATATCCCTGGGTGAACAAGAAGAGAAATTCCAAGATTTCATTCCTAATCATGATCAAGCACTTCCCTATCTGAGCTAAGGTCAAGGCACTAAGTCCATATTCCATGGTTCCCTCATATTTGACAAGCCATCCATTGAAGATGAGTCTATTTTGCATGCAAAAAATCCTCCCATATCTCATGATTCCTTCCATGGGCCTATCTTTCAATCCATTATTCCTCCATCATCTCCTCCTCATCTACTATATCAAAAATCCCATGTCAAAAGGTCACTTATAGATAATAACTCTTCCCTTAGAAACATCATAATACATTCATCATTAGAGTTAATATAAGTGTTATTTGCATTAGGATCATGTTCAACACCACTATTTGAATTAGATTCCTCATTAGAAACATCATCCCTCATCGATGTTGTAGCAAATGATGACTATGATTGATTTTTTGAAGATACCTCTAATTTGTATGATAATTAGTTATTGGGCATATATTTTGATCCTAATGAAGATGATTAAGTCATAATAGAGTTCTTGAAATATTTATCTATTTAATATTATTACAATGAATCTTATCCTACTTTGGATGTTTGTCTTTCAGCTATTCCTAGAGTGATCTTTTTGTTGATCTTGAGGAGATATTCTACGATGTCAAAACTAGGTCTCCTAAGAACCCCTATAAGGACCATGATGCCTTATCACCCCTCATTGACCTCATCATACCATCTTCCCCACCTTCATCCATCAAAGACCCCTTTCTTCCCATCAATGATCATTTAATTACCTCCCTCCATAGGGATGAATAGGAACATATATTATTGGACCCTTCCTTAAGTAATATAATATGTTCCATAAATACAAAGGTCCAAGACCATATTAAAAAACTCATTCAATATGATCAAATCATCTTTGATCCCATAAGTCAAAATCAATAAATTTCAAATCATCATGCTGATCCAAAAGTGTCTTCCCCTATTAAAGCCCAAAATCAAGAACTAGGGGACTGTCAAAGATAAAATAATCATTATCTATCATGATAAAAATTAATCTCCTTAGGTGAAGCCCAAAATTAGGCACCAAGGGTAATTTAGAGTTAAATTCAATCAAAAACTCAAAATAATATTGAAAACACTCTTAGTATGGCTGATAATCCTTCATGTTATCAGATAAAAGATGAATCACAAAGTCAAAATGTATTGGATTTCCTATAGTCCTTTATCATATGACACTAATCAAATGAGTAATGTCCACAATATTCAATGATGTGTGTGACTATTAGTTCTACTCCTCCAACACCCATCATCTCTTTCTATCATGCTCCCATAATCCCATTAAGTCTTACCATCCATTCAATTCCTAGACACCCCCATCAACATCAAGGTCTAATCCATTCAATACCTCACATCACCCACCTGAGAAGCATTGTCTCTTATAGGGGTGATAAAGACACCTAGACTATATATCTAAGTCTCAATCAAGAATCTATTAAGATCACATAAACCCAAATACATCTCATAGCAATGACATGATCCTAACATCCCACATGTCCAAAAAATGTGTTGACTAAATATCATAAAGGTGATGGTATTTCCTATATGTCATACCCAAATTTAATAAATCAATATGCTTAAAAATAAAAATAAAATTAAAAAAAGTCAAAAAAATCAAAAAATAAAATAAAATAAAAAATCATTCATCTAATGGTGAAAACTAGTCTTTTGGCACCTTGGGCAAGTACTATGATGAAAACCAATTTTTGACATCATGGTAAAATAGTCTATTATCTTAATTTTACCTCAACACTTGGGGGCAAAATCCATCAATTTTCATCCATCACAAACCATCCCTCATCAATCCCATACCCTTGTCCATCCAACATCTAACATATTTTATCTTATTATGTCTATCATCCCTTCCCATCTTGACCTTCATAAGGGAGAGAAAGGTGTCTTGAAAAATGTTCTAGAATCACCTTGGCATATCCTTCGATGGACATTCAAGCAACTAGATATCTTGTTCCTTCATGATATAGTCATTAACAATCCCTAGTCCATTCTTCCTTATTCCTCATCCCATCTTCAACATCACCTCATTATGTTGTCATCCTCTCCATCATCCCATCCATACTTATCTTGATTACTACACTTTAAATTCCCTTTGCTATTAACCCCATTTTTATAATGTACATACATATTTCAAAAATCCTTAAAATTTGAAATATTCCAAAAAACCCCCTATAATTCATAAATTTTGAAAAATCCAAAAATAGTCCATGGTGTCTTGTCTTATGCATTTTCCCCTAGTCGCATCAATCTCCATGTCTTTTCATAATTCACAATCATGTCATTTATTCTCCTATTCTATAACAAAGGGAAAATCTAGTCTATATCGAGATAGCATTAACCTAGAATCACTTTTACCTAATCAATCTTATGTCTCACATCTAAATCTCCAAATCCTTAACCTAATTTTAATCCAAGTCCACATATCCAAATCCTCATCAAGGTCCCTCATCTAGTTAAAAAGCCATATCCACATCTATATCCTTACCTAAGTCCTTAATTCCTAATCAACATCATTAGTATCTTCCAAATCTAGGGTCTATCCTAATTCCACCACCAAACTATGATCATCCTAGTCCAACCCATCACCCAATCACTCATCTCGTCATTAGACAAGGACATTATGACATTGTATATAGATACTTGTGTGTGTTTAATTTTATGCTCTATGTTATGTATATATATTATTTGTCTTATGTTTTATTTTCATCATGCCTCTTTTTGTCTATTGGGTAATGACCTAGGATGTTATGATGACACCAAATGCTATCATGATGTTTTTAGGTACCCTCAATGATTCAGAGTTCACTATTTGCCCATTTTATGCACTTTGGCACCATGTCCTCTTGGTCATACTTATATCATGGGGAAAAATGATAAGTTATATATTTATTATATTTTTTAGACTCTGATGAGCCTTCTAATAATTGTGATGGCTTGATCAGCTAAACCCTCCTCATATATCTAGTCATCTACTCATCATGGATCCAATCCTCATAACCCATCCAATATTTTATCCTCATAATCCACATCTCATCATCTGTGTCATATCCTCTAATGACTAACATCATTATCTAATCCATAATAATCATCATCTTCTTCTAGTTAGAATTATATCAACCTGATGTATTTTCAAGACTATGTATATATCACTTGACCATTTTTTAGTGACTAAGGATAACTCAACCACACTACGACTTTTAATACCTAGAGATAACTTAGTCACATTCCCATCTCTTTCATCATCATCCACCATCACATCTATCTTGGTTTTTGTCTTGAATCATTTCATTAAGTTTTAATATCAATCATTCATCAATCAGTCTATTGATCAATCCCCATCCCCATAATCATCTTCTTATTCTTTTCATCAATTGCATGCCCTTATTGATTGGGCCTGACATATGATAACATTCAACTTTTCTTTTATCACTCATACATAATCAATTATTAGTCAATTCAACAACTATAACTCCCTTCCATGTGTCCTTAATAGGGGTATAACATTATGGCTCATTTATTTGATGCATTTTAATCCAATTATTCCTTTTCATATTTTTGTCACTCGGTCCTATCATTTCTTCTCTTTCATTTTTTTTTCATCATATCTCTCAAATTTAACTTTGAGATATACTCATCATTAATCTTATCAAATCATTGTCTTATCATATCCAAATAGCTCTCCCTTACATGCATCCTTTCTTGGGATATGTCAAATTATTTCATCCTTTTATATTATCATCATCATGTTATGGTTGATTCCCCCTTGGGATGTGTTAACAACTGTAACACAATCATTATCATTCCCTATGCATATGTCTTCACCAAGGGCATCAACACTTTGTAGCTAAATGTTTATGTCCATCTCCTCTTATTCATTATCAATCTCAACATATTGCATCCCATTCCCTTGACTATCCATCACATTCCACCCCTCATTTCCTATTTTGAGTAGCCATTCATCTCATTCTTCCTCGTGTGTCCCCTTGAGGGGGGCACCATATTTACTAATATTATTTAATAAAATTCATCTATGACATGGATTTTCTTTGAAATACCATTACTCATTTTACTTTACTCCATTTACAATTCCATTTTAAAGAGGATAAAAATATATGTACCTAAATCCACTCACCCTAATTATTCTAATTGATCCCGCTAATTTATCCCCTTTCTAGTCATTTATCTAATATCCCCCTCAATATTTTCTCATTTACTAACCTTATTACTACCCCACATGATAATCCTTATTCTAATATGTCATTTATCACTTAGTCCCATCCTAATTTCTCTTATCTATTATTTGAGAATTAAAAAATTCCATGGCCCAACTATCAACCTACTAAGTCTTTTCCTAGGCTCTCTTACACCCCCTAGTCCCTAATCACTCACCTAATCCATATCTAATCCCCTATCTAATCCTAATCAATCCTTAAGAAGATTATAAAATCCTCTATAACTTAACCTTCCCCATCTAGAATCCTCTATTTTAGAGGCTTCTAAGGAATTTAATATTCCTTGGAAAATCCTCAACCATTGATCTCAATGGCCCAAGATTTAAAACTAGCCATTGATTCTTCCCTTCATTTTCTATATAAATAAGCCATTTCTCCATGGATTAACTAATTATCAACCATATATGAATCCATTAAATCTCCATGTCCATATGATTAACTAGATCTAATCTTAGAATAAATCTGTTAAGTCCATATTAATCCACCAAATCCATGAAACCACAATACATGATCAAGTAACCATAATATTACAAATCTAATTATAAGGTAATCTCAATCCAATCCTATTATCTTTTATCCATTTAATCTTGATTTTGAGCAATTAGATTTTGGATTAAAATAATATTTTGAATTGTTTATTTATCTATGTACATTTGATTCTAATGGTTCTAGATCTTACTTAAGGAGTTTGATATTTTATATTTAAATTGTATAGTTAATCCATTTGCACAAAATTAGTACTCTGTGTGTGTGTGTGTGTGTGTGTGTGTGTGTGTGTGTGTGTGTGTGTGTGTGTGTGTGTGTGTGTGTGTGTGTGTGTGTGTGTGTGTGTGTGTGTGTGTGTGTGTGTGTGTGTGTGTGTGTGTGTGTGTGTGTGTGTGTGTGTGTGTGTGTGTCTGTGTGTGTGTGTGCGCGCGCGCGTCCGCGTGCGTGTGTGTGATGCATGAGCATCAAGAAATTTATATAAATTTTAACAAATGTAAATATCTTATGTATTGTAGCATTCCTTAGAAATTAATTTTTTCTTTAGAAGTCTTTAGGTGTCCATGAGTTAAGTGTTCTTTGACTTGGTAAATTTTCTCTCCAAAACCTTAATTTGAATATTTAAATTATGTTAATGTGTTTAGAAGAATTTTTGTGTATTGGAATGGTTAGTAATGTTAGTTCAAGGTCTTAAAGGAGTCTATGTGAATTAAGCAATATGGTTTACATAAAATACATCAAGAACATAACATAAACCCAAGGAATTTAAATGTAATGTCTCTATGAAGGTAGTTTTATTATGTATAAAATGAGTTTTGGATTGGATTTAGGGATTAGTATCAAATATATAGTTAGATTTGGAAGTTAAGAAGTTAGCTTTTGAAGTTAGAGACAAGGCAGAGGTACTGAGGAGAGGATTAAATGAAGATAAAGAATTATGTACCCTATCCATAGTGACAGTGATGGCCATGTACATATGCTAAATCAGTAAAAGCATTGAAAGGTTTAAGGTGATGTCATTGTGTTTTATGTGTAAAAATTGTTATACGAATGCAATTATTTGTTTTTTAAGTCATAAGAGTTTTCATAATAGTATGTTATTATGTGCAAGTTGGCATAGTAAAGGTCTATGATTAAAACTCTATTTATTTACATTTAAGTCTATAATCTAATGGAGAGAGGACTTTACAAAACAATATGTTGAGCAAAATAATGTAGTTTCAGGAAGGATTTTATCAGGACAACAATGTGAGTGATCCTTATGACATACAAACCCTTATTTTTTCTAATTAAGATAAGGATTTAAAATAACACTCTATGTTTGTACCCTATTTCTATAACATAATCAAAAAACTTATATTAGACCTACACAAGGGTATTTCAAGCATGAGGAAGGAGATTAATAAATCATAAATATAATTTATAATGACATCATAGTGTATTATATCTCTTGAAGGAGTGTTATAATGTGATAGGTAAGGTAAAATGTGTCTAAACCCTATTTACTTACACACAGTCAGACTATATGCACAAAGTTTTGTGAAAGTCATGTTTAGAGTGTGTTTGGAATCTGGTCAATGAGATTTAAAGTTTGAAGAATGTTGGGAGTAGATAGTTAGGCCTTAATTAGGTCATAATAAGTATTGAAAATATTTAAATATCAAATAAATCAATACTGAGCCCTCTCAAGCTTGTAGAGACTGTAGGAAACCCTAGTTTAGGGCATAAACCAAAAAGTGGGATATTTAGCATTATAATAAATGAAATGGAGTGAAAAATTGTAGTTTTAAGGATTTTTATGTGATAAAAGATATTATGAATTTTTCACACCAAAAAAACATCTGTATGTATGGTATTTAGACGATTGTGTGCTAATAAAAGGTGAAGAGACCTAAGTAGGTCTTGGTATGAGTTGGAAAAAGGTACTTAGGAGTGGATTTGGCAAGTAAAACTTCATGGAGAGTTGACACATGATAGAGGGTGTTATATAATGGGTCTAGTTCCTAGATATTATGTTGTACTTGACCATACTATGAAAATTTGTAAGAAAAAGTGTTATAAAGAATAGTATAAAAGGGAGCATAGTTACTTAAGGAAGCTTATAGAAAGAATATGGAGAGTGATCAAGATGATATAAGTGAGTAATGATCCAAGAAGTATATAGAAGGCTCAAAGGTGTTTCAAGGAAGTAAACAAGAAGAGGTGAAACTTTGGAAGCATCAAAGGCTTAGAGAGTAGACCTCAAAGAGAAGGATAATGTATAAGATGGATGAAATTTAGTGAAAGGATAGAAATAATTAGATATAAAAAAGAAAGAGTAGTGAATAGAGGTTCTAAAGTAGTGAGAAAGTATTAAATAATTATAATCTATTTGAATGAGAATGATGTCAAAAATAGAGAGAGAGTTGATAGACAAATATAAATGGAGATGTTTGATTGCATGATTATTGTTTGAAAGTGTCAAAGTTAGGTTAGTAGAGGATGAGAAAGTTTCTCTACATCATTCAATATCAAAGCAATAGTTCATTGGGATAAGAAGACAAATCAAGAATAGTCATCAAATAAGGTACATGTTTATTTTGTTTTTCATTTGAGTTTTTATTATGTTGATGAGGTAGTATTGATGGTGTGAGTGGAAGTGAAAAGTTTAAAGAGATAGGTATCTAGCCTTAAATCTAATAAAGGCTTGTTGAGAGAGTTAGAGTTATTGGAAAGCGAGAGAGAGAGAGAGAGAGAGAGAGAGAGAGAGAGAGAGAGAGAGAGAGGAGAGAGAGAGAGAGAGAGAGAGAGAGAGAGAGAGAGAGAGAGAGAGAGAGAGAGAGAGAGAGAGAGAGAGAGAGAGAGAGAGAGAGAGAGAGAAGGAAATTAGAGGAGGCTTGTCAAATATTTATAGGTATAGGTGAGATTGAGAGACATCTTAGATAAGATGAAGAAAGATATAGGGAAGAGAAAATAAGGAAAAGTTGAGCAGAGCTACCATAAAGAAAAGATGGTGTAGGATGACACTAAGAAGATAGGATGGAGAAAAAGATTATAGAGTTAAGATAATAAATCGATGAATTGATAGTCATGATAGATTAGATGAGAGAAATTTATATCTCATACTATGGATAAGTCATAAGAAAGAATCTAATCAAGTGGCCAATAAGGCAATAATTAAAAAAATAGAAGATGGAAGCCATGAGAGAGGAAATAAGGTAGAAAAAGTTGATATGCAATAAACTTAAGAAAGAGATGCATAAGGTTTGGTTGAGTATCAGTTAGTAGCATAGTGATATGGATGAGTAATAACTTGAGGAGGATATGATGAATTTGAGTGAAGAAAATGAGGATAGTTTCAACTAGCTATGTGATGGGAATGACCAAGAGGAATAAGATCAATTAGAAGGTGTCAATGAAGGCTTAGAAAAAGAGGTACAAACACATGAAGAAGGTATGCAATCTAATTTTTGGTTTGTTTATGAGAATGCTTAGAAATTTTAGAGAGATATAAAATTTCTAAAAAGAGATTTTTAGGGTGATAAGATGGAAAATAAATAGAAGTTAGTTGTAATATATGAGACTCACACAATGGATGACAAAGAGAGTGAAGAGGAATAATTAGTTGTAGCAGTATAATAGGTAGAAATAACTAGGCATGAAGTTTTCTTATTTCTTGTTGAAATAATGGTGATGATAGCATGGTAAGATGAAACTCAGATGGAGTAGTATCCATTTGAGGCATACATAGCCCATATGATAGAGGTAAAGAAGCAAAAGAGAGTGCACACGAAGTGTAAGTTGATGCAAGAAAGTGGTGGAAGCAATAAGGAAAACTTGTCTATGATAGAGGTAATCAAGAAATAAAATAGGAGTAACTAAAGCATGAAGGAGAAATAGAAGAAAAATATGATCCAAGGAACCTAAATTAAAAGATATGAAAGAAGCATATAATAGTTCATTAGAGTTAAATGTCTTTCTTGCATAGGAGTATGATGTAGGGGCATCAATCAGTTTGTATAAATTTTATCAAATGCATGTGTCTTAGGTTTTGTAGCATGCCTTAGAAGGAAATTGAGTCTTTTAAAATAATTAGGTGTCTTTTAGCTAAGTGTTATTTGGCTTGGG
The DNA here is from genome assembly GCA_037957365.1 of Torreya grandis. NCBI lineage: Eukaryota > Viridiplantae > Streptophyta > Pinopsida > Cupressales > Taxaceae > Torreya > Torreya grandis. The sequence goes on from JARHVA010000940.1 coordinate 1,140,057, forward strand.
AACTTTTCCCACCAAAACCTTAATTTGAATATTTAAATTATGCTAGTGTGTTTAGGATCATTTTGGTTTGTTTTCATGGTTAGTAAGTATTATTTCGAGGTCCTAAAAGAGCCTAGGTGAGTTAGGAAAGATGGTTCACCTATAAGACATGAATAACATATCATAAAACCAAGGAATTTGAATGTAATGTCTCTATGAAGGTGGTTACCAAGAGTTAGTTATCTAGGAAGGTAGTTTTCTTGTGTATAAAATGAGTTTTGGATTGTATTTAGGGGTTAGTCTCAGAGATAGAGGTTATATTAGGAATTTATAAAGTTATTTTTATGAATTTAGAGACAAGGTAGAGGTACGGAGGAGAGGATTAAATGAATATAAATAATTCTATACCCTATTCACAATGACAGTGATGATCATGTACATATGTTGAATTAGTAAAAGTATTGAAAGGTTTAAGGTGATGTCTATGTGTTTTATGTGTTAACATTGTTATATGAATGAAATTAGTTGTTTTTTGAGTCTCAATATTTTTCATAACAGTATGTTATTAGGTGCATGTTGGCATAGTAAAGGTGTGTGATCAAAACCCTATTTATGTTCATTTAAGTCTACAATCTAATGTAGAGAGGACTTTACAAAACAATATATTGAGAAAAGGAATGTGGTTTTAGGATGGATTTTATTAGGAAAATAGCATGAGTGATACTTATGACATATAAACTATTATTTTTTTCTAATAAAAATAAGGATTTAAGATAATAGTCTATGTTTGTACCTTGTTTCTATAACACAATGAAGAAACTTATATGAGACATATATAAAGGGGTTTCAAGCATGATTAAGGAGGTTATTAAAGCATGAATATAATGTATAATGATTCCATAGTTTATTATATCTCTTGAAGGAGTTTTACAATGTGAAATTTGATGTAGAGTGTATCTAAACTATGTTTAGTTACACATAGTCAGACTGTATGTATAGAGATTTATGGAAGTCATGTTTAGAATGTGTTTGGAATTTGCTCAATGAGATATAATATTTGGATAAGTTTTGGAATAGGTATTAATACCTTAATTATTATTACATCATAATAATTTTTTAAAATCTTTCAAGATCAAATAAATCAATATTGAGCCCTCTCGGGCCTACACAGACTATAGGAAACCCTAGTTTAGGGCATAAACCAAAAAGTGGGATATATAGAATTATAAAAAATGAAATAGAGTGAAATTTTGTATTTAAAATTAGTTTGACATGATGAGAGGGATTATTAAGGTTTTAAACTAAAAGGACATCCGTATGTGTGGTATTCAAATGATTGTGTGCTAAAGGAAGGTGAAGAGACCTAAATAGGTCTTGACATGAGTTGGAAAAGGTACTTAGGAGTGTATTTGGTAAGTGAAACTTCATAAATATTTAAAAAATGATAGAGGGTGTTAGATAATGGGGTGTAATTACTTAATATTGTGTTGTACTTGATCATACTATGAAAATTTGTAAGAAAAAGGGCTATAAGGAATAGTATAAAAGGGAGCAGAGTTTCTTAAGGAAGATTAGAGAAAGAATAAGGAGAGTGGTCAAGATGAGACAAGTGAGTCATGATCCAAGAAGTATATATAGGGATTAGAGGTGTATCAAAGAGGTAAAGAGGAAGAGGTGACAATTTGGAAGCATCAAAGGCTTAGAGAGTGGACCTCAAAGAGAAGGATAGTGTATAAGATGGATGAAAGTCAATTAAAGGATAGAAAGAATGAGATATAGAGGAGAGAGAGTATTACATAGAGGTTATAAAGGTAGTGATAAATTATTTAAGGAATTCTAGTCTATTTGAATGAGAATGATGTCAAATATAGAGAGAGAGTTGACAGACAAATACAAATGGAGAAGTTTGATTGCATGATTATAGTTTGTAGGTGTTAGAAATGGGTTGTGTGTGTGTGTGTGTGCGTTCACGCACGCGCGAGTACATGTGCATGCATGCATGCGTGTGTGAATGCATGTTAAAGGAACCAAAAAATATGTTATGCTCAAATCAAGAGGGCAAGATATAAATAACTTAGGAAGTTTTAAGAAAAATATTGTGCAACTAGGGTTTTTATTTTAAAAAAAACATTTTAAAAACACATCCATTATCTAATCTATTCATTAATTTGGAAAAATAATCATGGATTTATGTAGGAGAGATACCTTGCCTATTTCATTAAATCTCGTGACTTCCCCTAGTTTCCTTATCCTCCTCCATGCATCCTACACCTCTCCTTGTCCTTATTTATTTTTTGACTCTCCTTCTACCTATATTTTTTCCTTGCCAAATCTTCTAAAATATCTCATCTCTCCACTACGTTAACTTTTTTAAATAAATGATGCATGTATATTATTTTATTTTATTTTTAGGATTTTTACTCTTCTACTTTAATTAATTTATGTGGTTGTCATTATTTTTATTTTTATTAGATTAATTATTACACTAAAAAATCATATAAATGAATATATGTTAAATTTATTACAAAACTAGTATGAATATATCTATGTATTTATAATTATGCTCATTTAATTAAAACTATTTTAATTAATATATAATTATGTTTATACAAATACGTATATTAATACATATAGATATTGTAGTAGCAATATTTGATCCAATTTATTCATTTTTTAAACTATGACTAAATATGTATATTTATTTATTTAATTAATTTACTTATATACATAATACCATTCTAATATGTATATATCTATATAAATATGTATCTATATATAATATTATTTACGTCCATTATTAAATGTTACCTAGATTTAGTCAAAATCATAATTGTGTTATTATTTTCATTTTAAAAGTAGATATGGTTGTCAAAACAAAAAAAAGATACAATTCATATAATAAAAACCAAATTAACATAATGTGTCCACTTGACAAGTTCAAGTAATATGTTTGAATTAACACAAACTCTCATCTAATGATTAACCTAACAAAAGTAACTCATTGACATGAAAACCCTTAGTAATGCATAAACATCACATGAAGTAATTATAAAAATAGTTATTAGCATAAAAACACACACACACACACAAAGGTGGTCCTAAATGAGTCAAAACTAACCTGGTACCCTATCACCATAACAAGGTATCCTAAATCAATATTAAAAACCAATCACAAAACATCTCATTCTCAATTCGTGTACAAGGACACACTTGACACTCTGATAGTCCATATGATTCACCCCCCATTGAAAATGGAATCATCCTTGATGCTTCCAAAATAAAATTTTGTAGTAGAATACACCACATTCCTAAAGTGGAATAATCAACTGCTACGTGAATCCTCACAATAATTCAAAACTCATATAGCTACTTTCAAAATGGTGATAAAGAGTGCCAACATCAAAATGTTACTATCAATACATTTATATGCTAGAACATAAATTCATATTCTAATTAACTCATGTGTCATTCCATAATACAACAAGGATAATAAATATAGTGTCAAAACATGGAACCAATGTAGATACTATAACACTGCTTAACTATGCAATGTTGATCTAACTATTAATCAAAACATACTATCATGTTATACCTACTAAAAAATATATCATAACTTTAAAGAATTTTCATATATCATATTCACTATTAACTAATATTATGAACTACCAAGATCAGTAAATAAGAGTATAATCACTGATCCACCAAAAGATAATATCATATCCATTATGTAACAATCAATAATGAAAATGACTACCAAGTCATATAAAAAAACATATAATGTTGGAACAATATCAAAAACAATCCAATGTGAAAAGAATAATGGTCTCCATTAATTACATCATCACCAACATCTCATCAAACCTCCTTACACCTTTTGAAGTTAATTAGACCTCCTAAAACTTCCTTATTCCCTCCTTAGACCTCCCAGCCTCCTTAGACCTCAAAATAAATGGCCAAAATAATATATATATATAAATAATAATGAACACCATGTCTGGTGGTTAGGAAGGATGGTGTCATGAATCTATTCCACACATTTTCCCATCTCAACCCAATATATTTTTTAATCTATTTTTTCTCCCCCACATAGCACGCACTATGTACATTACAACATATATGGAGAAAACACATGATCTAGCATTAGTTAAAAACTAAAATACCATAATAATTTTGAATAACCAATTCAAGAGTCAATAAACTAATGAATTTAGAAAAATAAATTATAAAGTCATAAATCAAGCTCAAAATAAGTTGGCATCAATAAACAAAATAATTCCAAGTCATCAAAATAAAAATAGAATTAAATTTAGTTGCAATCAAATGTAAACCCAATTAATTCAAGTTTAATTAAAATAACATATAAATGTTCAAAGCTTCAAAAGAAAAATCAAATGCAAATTCAAGTTTGAGGACTAGTGCTATTTCTCAAAGTAAAATTAAAAACATCACATTAATCAAATTATGTGACTATAAAAGTAATCCAAGAGGAGAAAGAATCAATAAAACTCTTCACTACCTAGAGGTTAGAGAATAAAATCAACTCAACTATCTTTCTGAGGTAGCAAAAAAAATCACATAATCCTCTATATACCTCTCAAAATAGGAAGATGATTATCTCCTAGAGGTAATAAGGTAAGACTCTGCTACCTCTTAGAGGTAAGAGAACAATAAAAGCAATAATCCTCCTTATGACTCATGGTAACAAGTGTTGATGTTATTATGTAAAATAGACCAAGTGTGAACCTCATGCCTAACACCAGTGCCAAAAGTACTCCAAGAAATATGCCCACTATCTTAAAGTCTCTAAATTAGCTAATATACAAGTCTCTCATTAGATAATATGTCATTTTTAATTGTTTCACTTAACTCATGCTTTTCTAAAAAAATACTATGTTCAATCTTGGTTGTCTTGTTCCAATGTAAATTAATAATATGTGTTTATAAATTTCACATAATATCACAAATGCAAAGCTCTCAGTAGTTGCACGATCACATTTGGTTCACATGGATAAATATTTATTCAATCTCAATTAACATTTCCAAACTATATTAATCATATATATTATAAAAACTATATTTACACTTACAACCACTATTACATGTTAAAACAAACACCCAAATGAACTGTAATTACAAAAAAAATGGTCATCTCAAGAGAAAACTACATAAATTATTAATTAAATCAAAAGTAGGAAGTTACATTAATTATTCATAATGAATAAGAGGACAAAAAATCAATATATCAAGACCCTATTCACACACTCTTGAATCACTTATGGTTACATGCAAGGTTTAGACTACTTAGCTTAAGGACAAGGTTACAACTTCCAACACTCTTTCTCAAAATATAAGTATCCAAATTGTTGGGTGAATATTTTGTTGACCAGCTAACTGGTGAGAAAAATAGGTCCTATCACCATAATAATAGGGAGATTGATTGGCCAGATGTGCAAGTTTACTACATCAAAAGGGGATGAATCTCTCCTCTCATCAAGGGGAGGTTCCCTATAGATAGGCTATATGTATATATAAACAAAAAATAATACTCAAGGGTAGGACAAACCATCCATCTCTCTTTCTTCAGAGATGATGTGTGCAGATCAAAGGAGAAACTTAAGGAAAATGACAGAAAGCACTCCTCTTTTTTTAGAAGTACTATTCAGCAAGCCACAAGAATACTCCAGGTAGTAACATCAAAATGTAACAAAGAATGTAATAACCAGCAAATCGAGATGTAGCAAAAAGTCTTCACCTAGATTGCTCAAGAGGGAGATATAAAGAACAATGGGGGCACAAATTCATCCCAAGGTCCTTTACATAGGAAAAATAAAATACAAACACACTGAAGCTACTTGTAGGGGCACAAAGTCATCCCACAATTGGTCTTCAGGACACCTTCCTAACCAATTCTACGAGTTCTACTTGTTAGATCAAATGAACAAGAATGCTTCTAGGAAATAGACATATGAAAAATTACCTAAATAATACAAGCTATTTTCAGCATAAATTCTAAAAAGGTCACTTGCTTTCTTATTCAAATGAAGAAAAATGATTAACAATCTGAGCTCAAAGTCTCAGTAAATGCCTTTCAATTTGGGCAAAGTTTTTGATTCTATGGAAGGAAAAAGATGATCCTTATAACAATCAGAGAGATTACAATATATAGAGGTTGAGATAGGTTTGGCACATTTATCCCATGGAATAGCTCATGTTGTGCATGTAATGCTCTGAATGCACTTTCAGTTCTATACTTTAACTCGACTATCATCCCCTAAAAACTAGATGATCCTCTTAGTTCCCTCCTTTGATTACACCATTATTCACTTTGACTTTATTCCCAAACAAGTCTGTCTTTTAAAAGGCTCAATAAATTTGTATCCACATTTCTAGGTTCAAGAGGTCTATCAAATCTAAACACTGTGTTGACACTCTAGATATTTCGTATTGTTTCCTCCACTTCACAGAGATTAGGGCTCTTGCACCTAAGTCTTCAAAAATCAATAGACACTTCATTGCCACCAATTTGGCATCCTCAGGTCTACCATCATTTGAAATCCAATGGCTAATTGATTGCCCCTAATTTGATAGCTATGGATCTATCATCCTTCTTAGCAACTCTTTTTTTGGCAGTTGAATCAGGTCCTTAAATTGCCTCTCTATTCTTTGGTCACTTTCCGCTGAGAAATTGACACATGGTAGCATCTATAACTTCTTTGAGAAATGTTTATTGATAGAGGCTTTGAATCACAAACGTAGACATGTGTCACTCTCCATGGAGTTATAATAGAAAAGGTGGTAGCTTTCACTTGCCTCTTGAGAATCCTATAAAGGATGACATGTGTCGGCTTCTGCTAAGCTTTTAGCTACCTTTAAAAAATCTTTGGGAATTATATTAGTTTCTCATGGGAGATGACATGTGGCAACTTTTGCTGCATCTGATGAGAGACATGTGGTAGGTTTTGCTACTTTGAGGGTAGAGTATACATTGTCTTGGTAGATGACACTTGGTAGCTTTCATGAGACCTTGATATTTAGACAAAAACCCACATAAAAAGAAATACCCATGCGTTGAACTTCAAAATTGTTGAAACTCTAAAGCTTCAGATGGAGACACTTGGAGGCTTCTAACAAAATTCATTAGGGACAAGTGGCATCTTTCATTGTGATTAGAAACAAAGTGCAATGGGGCTTAGTAGATGACATGTGGTGGCTTTCGCTTGACTCATTCTTTTTGGGGCACTCCTTTAAACCATTTTGGTTGAATCAACTGATTGAACCAGCTTCGGCTCAATGGTTCAACGGTTCAATATCTTGTTTTAGCTGAGTCCTTTTGATCTTCATTGAACCAAACGTGTTAAACCTGATGAACCTTGAACCCATTGAACCTTGATGAAGTGCTTAACTCTTGCCGATGATGTTGAACCTTTGAACTTGTTAAACCTGTTGAACCAATCCCAAAAATGACTAAGTGTTGGAAACTGATTCTTTTGATTGAACCTCCCTGTAGAATCCTTTGAACCTATTGAACCATTAGTCCTTTGACTGAAAAAGCTTGAATAATTCCCAATTTTGAAAGCTTAGAATAATTTTTTTTGATGAGAAGAGATATTTTGGTCTTTCAAGACCAAAATAATTTATATGTTGTCTTAAAAATGAGTGGCATTTTTTTGGGGGAAAACAACTAGCTCTTATTGGGGAACTTCCTTCATATGAGAACTTAGAACAACTGAGGGGAGTAGAAACTAGAATCTCTAGTGCCTTGAAGTGTGCCATTGGGCTATGGAGTCATGCTACCCAGAAAGAAAGGTGACAAAAAAACACAAAAACAAACAGAACAAAGCAAAAAATACTATATAAATATACGTATGTATAGACAATTTCATCTGATACTTCAAGAGTTAAAGTGCTTCAGATGCTACCCATTGTGAGGCAGAGAAAAGAGTTGGACATCTTGATATTTAAATAAGAAGCTATTTTCACCTTTGAGCTCATGGATAGTAAAAGGGCCTCTGCATAGGGAATCAAATTTTCCATGCATTCCCTTTGGTTCTCTTCTCTTGTCCCACAATAGGACTTGATCTCCAACCTAGAAATCTCAGCTCTTTGCTTTTTGGTCAAAGAGTTTCTTCACCAAGCTTTGATGGACTACGATTTGGTCTGCCACTACAGTTCTCTACTCTTCTATCTCAATCAGGTACATAATTCTCTTATCAAGGGCACTTTCATACGTTTGATCTTCAATTGCCTTGACCAATTTTAATGCTAGAAATTCCAAGGTAATTGGTATCTCAACATTGATACCATAAAGAAGTTGGAAAGGAGACATACCAGTTGCCCTTTTGGGTGTAATTTTATTGGCCCAAAAATCATCAGTCAATGCTTTGTGCCATGTTCTTTGGTTGTCATCAACCAGCTTCTTGATGATAGTCACCAGGTTCTTATTACTTGATTCAACTTGTACATTCCCTTGTGGAAAGTAATTAGATGAGTGGGAGAATGTAATTCCATATTAGAAATAGAATTGAGTGATCTCCTAAGAATTGAAATAAGCTACATTATCAGTGACAATCTTAGTCAAGACCCCAAACCTAGAAATGATGTTTTCTTTTAGGAAATTGCACACTACTTCTGAAGTAGCATGCTTGGTTGGAATTGCTTCCACCCACTTGGTGAAGTAGTCTATGGCTGTGAGGACATAATCATGTCTAGTGCTTGAAGATGGGTTTACAACACTAATAAAATTGAGGTCCCATTGCATAAATGGTTCTTCTATGACTACTGGCTTGAGAGGCAGGGTAGCTAACTTGGGTCTTCCAACAAACTGCTGGCATAGTTCACATTTCCTTACCACTTGTACGCATCTTGAAAAAGAGTAGGCTAGTAATATCTGGCTTGAAGGATCTTATAGATAGTCACATGAGAAAAAAAATGTCCTCCACAGGCTCGATTGTGAAAGGATCTCAAAAGTTGGCTTTGCTGCTCCTTGTCCATGTGGTGAAGGAACACTCCATTAAGGTCCCTCTTATATAGGCCATTGTCACAAAGGATGAAATTTGCTGCTTTAAACTTGATATTCCTTCTCTCTTTATAAGATAGGTGAGTAAGACATTCACCATAAGTAAGGAAGTGAGCAATACCTAAATACCACTCATCAATGGTAGAAATAAAGAGGACTATTGGCACTTCTGCTTCTTCTAATTTTTGACACTCTATTCCTTCTAGCTTGTTGTCAAAAATTAATTGACATAAGCCTTTTCCTTAAACTAAATTTGTTGATTTGATGAGTAGATCAAACTCCTGAATCTTTGCAACCCAATTGCCTCTTTTCATCCCAAACTCCTATTGAGTTAGTATGGATTTGACTGTTGTGTCGAGAACCAAGGTAGTAGTATGTGAATTCAAGATGTAGAAGCGGAAATGCTTTACTACCTTCACCACTGCATAAATATGCTTTTCCATATTCGAGTGCTTCAACTCATGAGCTTTGAGAGAATAGCTCATGAAGGAAATGGGGGACTCCATACCTTCTTTATTTTGTTGAACCAAAATCACTGAAAGTGTGTGTTCTGAAGCATAACTGTACATGGTGAACTCTTTGTTATAGTCTAGACAAACCAAAATTGGGGTGTGAGTAATGGCAGTCTTGATATCTTCAAACGTTGACTTGCCTTCATTAGTCCAACTGAAAGTGGGCTTTCCCTTCATCATGTTTACAATATGTCTAGTATTTTTAACAAACTCAGGGATGAACCTTCGTAAGAAATTCACCTTTCCAAAGAAAGAGTGAATAACAGTCTTACTTGTAGGCAAAGTAAGCTCTTGGATAGACTTGAGTCTATCTCGGTCAATTTTATGCCTTATTTAGACACAATGTGTCAGAGAAGTTTTCTCTCTGTTACTCCAAAAATTGACTTCTTGGGGTTCAAAGAAATGCCATTCTGACGGTAGTGTTCCAGCACCTGTTGTAAGTGGTGAACATGATCTGGGCGATGCTTAGAGAAAATAGTCGAGTCATCAAGATAAAATATAATGAACTTGCCCATCTCATCCTTGAAAGTGAGGTCCATTTCTATCTGAAAGGTGGTGCTAGAATTTATCAAGCCAAAAGGCATTCTCTTATAGGTGAAGGTGCCCCAAGGTGTGGTGAATGCAGTTTTATGCTGGTTAGCTTCAGCAACTTCAACCTGATTATATCTTGAGAAACCATCTAGCATTGATAACATCTCTAAACTAGTCACTATCTGAAGTACTTGATCCATGATTGGAAAAAGATAGTTATCCTTCAAAGATGACTAATTCAAATTCCTAAAATCCACACAAAAGTGAATTTCACCATTCTTCTTCCTCATAGTCAATATGTTTGCAATCCATGTGGAATGATGGATTGAGAAAATGATCCTAGCATTTAACATCTTTTATATCTCAGACATAATATTACCTGACATCTTTGGATTGTACTACCTAGGTTTTTATGTGTAAGGCACTGAGTTAGCCTTCAGAGAGATATGTCAGATTACATCAGGCCTGAGTGACTTCAGGTTATCATAGGAGTATGCTAAAATGTCCATGTACTATCTGAGCAGAGAAGTGAACTTGAATCTTTCCTCAAGAGTTCAGCACTTCCCAATATTCACCATCTTGGGGTCTTCCTTGGTACCCAAATTTACTTGATCAAACCCTTAAGAGGAGCTTGCCTTCATTTGTTTTTGTTTGATGAATCTGTCATGCTTATCAAATAGTTTCTCAAGGGAGACTAGGCCTTTGGGGATCTTGTTCCTTTTAAGTTGCATGAACTCTCCATCCATGCTTGAACTTGACTCAGGGGTCAGTTCGGGCTCTTGAGGTTTAGTACCTTTAAAATACAAACATTCAAAACTATCCTTTTGCTCTAATAAAGCAATGATTTGGTTGTCATTGTTAAACACCTGCAAATGACTGGCACTATCAGGTACACTTGGTGGAGAGGCCAATTTAATAGTGTACTTATAGCCTTTAAAGTCTGAGTGGGGAACTAGAAGAGTGCTCGAGACGGCTAAAGTGTCAGCTATGTCATTGAATTCCCTGGAGACTGCAAAGATGCTAAAAGCATCAAAGTTTTCAATTTGGTCCCAGACTAGATTGTGGTAATGGTGCAATCTCTTATTTTTGGTCTGATACAAGTTTCTTACCCAACAAACCACTAATTCAGCATCTCCTTTAGCATGAAGAAGCTTGATACCTTTTTCCTAAGTAGCCTTTAATCCAAGCAATAGGGATTCATACTCAGCTATGTTATTAGTGTTGTTGAATTACAACTTGTAGGATGAAGGAAAAATATCTCCTTATGGAGATATCAACACAACCCTATCTCCTAAATTGGTAGAGGAATAGCTACCATCGAATTCAAGGATCCATACCTCATTAGACACTAATTTTCCTTTATATTCTTCCTTGTTTGGAGGTGGAGATTCTCCCATAGTTCCAGCTGAACTAACCTTCAGGTCGTCACCTTTGAGAGCTTCAACAGGAATTTCATGAACTTCTTCAATGGACAGAAAGTAGTTACCCATGCCTAAAGATTCAAATAAAATTTGAGCTTCAAGTGTTGATGATTGGGTGACCACATATTTTATTTCTTTTTCAAGAAGCAATCTTTTCATGATGCCTTTGATTGGGATTATTGCCTCAGACAAGTCTATATTTAATTCACCACCAACATCTTTGAAAAAAATTTAGCCAAGAAAGATGCCATAAGATGCTGGGATGTCGGCCACCAAGACGTTCATCTTGATTCTTCTGTCTGGGAATGCTACAAATGCAAATTAGGCATCCTTAATTTACCCCAGTAATGGTACTTGCTTGTTTTCCATGGAGAAACATCTACCAAATGTCCTAGTTAGTGTAAGGCCAAGGGATTTAGCCACTTTGTCAGGCATGACATTGTCTAAAGCTCCAAAATCAATGATACAATTGTTTAGCTAATATCCATTTATTAACAGGGATACATAGAAAGGATCTATTTTCCTAGGAGCAACAGGAGGAGTAGTGACAAGATTGTTTGGGATAGACACGTTCCTTGGGGGATCATGAGTTACTTTCTTAGCTTCTTGTCTTGTTGGAATGTTTTGGTTCTTCACACATTAAACTAATTTATCCAACTGATCAGGGTTAGATTGCAGGAATTCAAATTTAGACATTTGAACTTTGGCTTTCTTTATATGATCAATAATGTCAAACATATAAAGTGAGCTAGGAATAGAGGATGGGAGCTCATCCTTTTGATTCTTGGCAGGGGAATTAGACTACAGATTTGAAGTAGAAGGTGCAGGGGTATTTGTTGTACTTACCTTTCTTGTAGTCATCAAATCTTTTGGTTGGATGGTGTCATGTCCCCTTTTCAATTGACATCTTCAGAGTTGATGGTTAGCCTATTATGTGACCCTCATAGGATGATAGGATGGTTAGAGGGTCCTGATGGAGCTTGGCTTGGCTTCGTTTAGAATAATTTTTATAGTTGGCTTTCGTTTGGGCTCGATCAAACATGTATTGAGGGAGATTAATATTTGATTGATTTAATTAAATATTAATTATTTAGCATATTTTAATTGTGTAACCCTAATTCTAATTTAAGAAACCCTAATTCTAATTTAAGAAACCCTAATTAGGGCAAGCATACCTTTTTGAGGGTATAAGGGTTTCTCATGGGAGAGAGTTGGAGGATTATGATTATTGATTTTGATATTGAAGAATTTTGCTAAGTTTTTCTGAGAAGGAGCCAAGGGTTTCCAATATTCAAGTTACATTGGAGAATGCCCACTCTTTAGTGTGTGTAATTCAGAGGTTGTGAGAGATCAGCCGATCTATTGCCAATTTGAGAGATAACTTCATACAAAAGCTATCACAGAGGTTTACAGGTATTTATTTCATTAGGTTTTGTTTGAGTAATTGTTTAGAATAAAGATCTTCCGTATTAGGCTATATTTCTTCAGATCTAGAGTACAGCATACAGGCCACACTATTTTCCATTAAATTTTATATGGGATTCATATAGATCTATAAAAATCCATACCATTCTGCATCAGGCTGAAAAGTGTTGTGGGAAGCACAGAGACCGACATCGGCATTCCAGTGACCGACATCAGTCGACTCAGAAACTGACATCGGCAGGATATCGATCGACATCAGCCGACCCAGGTCATCAGAGACTGACATCGGTAGTTTTCATAGTGTTATACCACTGACAGTGGAAGAATAACTGATGACGGTGACTATGTTTTTAACACAGCAACCTGAGATGGACCATATCTAGGGTTTATTTCTAGTTTGCAAAAAATTTAGGTTTTTAAGATAGTATTTTACTATTCTTTTTGTATGTATGATAGAGGACTTATATTTTAATCATCTGGATGAAAAATATCATTGATTTTCCAGTTAAGAGATTATGTTGTGGTTTATTTATTTATTTGGAAATTATTTTGCAAAAATCACAATTTGTTCTTATTTCATACAAAAAACATAAAAAATTTAGAATACACAGAAAAGCAATTCAAAATATCTAGTTTCAGAATTCAAGGGAAATAGGGGATATTACAGTGGTATCCAAGCTAAATCCTGCCAACCTATTGGGTAGTTTGGGTATATTGGTTTGTACAGTGATACCACTATTACAGTGGTATTAGAGCTAAATCCTACCAACCTGTTGGGTAGTTTGGGTATATTGGTTTGTACAGTGATACCACTATTACAGTGGTATCACTGTACAAACTAATATACCCAAACTACCCAATAGGTTGGTAGGATATAGCTCTGATACCACTGTAATATCCCCTATTTCCCTTGAATTCTGAAACTGGATATTTTGAATTGCTTTTCTATGTATTCTAATTTTTTTTTGTTTTTTGTATGAAATAAGAATAAATTGTGATTTTTGCAAAATAATTTCCAAATAAATAAATAAACCATAGTATAATCTCTTAACTGGCAAATCAATGATATTATTCATCTAGATGATTACAATAGAAGCCCTCTATCATACATACAAAAAGAATATTAAAATACTATCTTAAAAACCTAAATTTTCTAAAAACTAGAAATAAACCCTGGATCTAGTCCATCTCGGGTTGCTGTGTTAAAAACACAGTCACCGTCATTGATTATTCTACCACTGTCAATGGTATAACACTATGAAAACTATCGATGTCAGTCTCTGACGACCTGGGTCAGCCGATGTTGGTCGATATCCTACCGATGTTGGTTTCTGAGTTGACTGATGTCAGTCACTAGACTGCCAATGTCAGTCTCTGTGCTTCTCGCAGTGCTTTTTAGCCTGATGTAGAATGGTACATATTTGTACAAATTTGTATGGATCTCATATAAAAGCTAATGAAAAATAGTACGGCCTATATGTTGTACTCTAGATCTGAAGAAATATAGCCTAATATGGAAGATCTTTATTCTGAATAATTACTCAAATAAAACCTAATGAAATAAATACCTGTAAACCTCTGTGATAGCTTCTGTATGAAGTTATCTCTCAAATTGGCAATAGATCGGCTGATCTCTCACAACCTCTAAATTGCACACACTAAAGAGTGGGCATTCTCCAATGCAACTAGAATACTAGAAACCCTTGGCTCCTTCTTCTTAAAAAAACTTAGCAAAATTCTTCAATATCAAAATTAATAATCATAATCCTCCAACTCTCTCCCATGAGAAACCCTTATACCCTCAAAAAGGTATGTTTGCCCTAATTAGTGTTTCTTAAATTAGAATTAGGGTTTCTTAAATTAGAATTAGGGTTGCATAATTAAAATATGCTAAATAATTAATATTTAATTAAATCAATCAAATATTAATATCTCCCTCAATACATGTCTAATCAAGCCCAAACAAAAGCCAACTATAAAAATTTTGCTAAACAAAGCCAAGGCAAGCTCCATCAAGACCCTCTAACCATCATATCAACCTATGAGGGTCGCATAATAGGTTAACCATCAACTCTAAAGATGTCAAATGAAAAGGGGACATGATAATTAGTGATTTTCAGTGATTGGCAGTCATGGTGTCAAACATTTCTTAGCATAGATTGGTAGTTCTCTTCATGGAGGGATTGACAGAACCATTGAGAGGTTGGATCAAAGCCTTTAATCCTCATTCATTACAGGAAGCCATGAAGAAGGAATGAAGTATGGATTTGGCAGCCCCATCCAATAAATCTAACTCAGGAGGTACTTCTTCATCCAAGGACAATAAGGGCTTCAACAGTAGTAGAGAGAGACTAGATTTTAACATAGATAAATCAGGTGTTAAGAATGATTTAAAGACAAATCTAGCAGCACCACCTTTGGATCGAGAGGCTCTTAACGATCTACACAGGAAGAAGCTTTGCTTCTACTACAAAGGTCCCTATGATGCCAATCACGATTGTCCTTTGAGGCCTAAGGGCAAGGCAAATCATGTGATGTGGGCTTTTTATGAGGATTCAGAATTAGAGGATTTTGAATAGTAGGATAGTTCTAAGGAGTTAGAGGTAGAGGCTTCAGAGCCTAAGGTAGAGGTAGATTTAGAGCTTCACATACAGGAGGCACGCCTATCCAACATTCAGCTGGATGATTCATTTAGACTCCATGGAGTTTTGGTAGGACAGAGGGTCATCACCCTTCTTGATATAGGAGACACACATAATTTTATAGATGCTAGATTTTTGGAGAAGCATGGACTCACTACCGAAGATTTTGAGGGCATTAGAGTTAAGGTGGCCGACGGTCACACTCTTAGGTGTGAGCGAATGATTAGAGACCTCCCATTACTCTTGAACAACTATGAGTTCAAGGCTGATTATTATGTGGTGAACATGGGGGATATAGACTTAGTCTTGGGTATGAAGTGGCTTCATTCACTTGAGGAAGTCACTCTTTGTCTCAAGGACATGGAGGTTTGTTTTGATGTTGGTGGGAAGACACATATTCTTAAGGTAATATGGGGCAACAACTTCAAACATATGTTTTTTCATCAGATGGAGAGGCTCATACGACATGACATGATAGAGGGTGCTATTAGGTGCACATTGGCACCAACACAGGAGAGACAGGTGGACAAGCTTTGTCTTGAGGTGAGTTCAGTCTAGGAGTTAGCACATGTGGCAGGGACTCAGCTTTCTTTTACAGAAGGGTCACATGTTTATGATGATATGAGTATGTCTAGCATTCACACTTTAGATTCAAATATTGTAGCAGGTATAGGAGATAGGTGCATGCAGTCAATTGGTATTGTTCACATTACTCAGGTGAGGAGTTTACTTGAGTTATCAGTTGATTTTTATTCATGGATTGGATGTTGGGATCCTTATCTTGGTACTTGGGATGTTGTGATGCCATTGGATGAGAGTTGTGATAGACATGGCATGGAGTTTGCATTGATTGATAGTAGGGTAGATCATGACTACATTTGGGATCCAAGTGGATTGATTGGTTTATCATTCAGTGATTGCTTAAGGGCAAGCAATTTCAGGAGGGGTGGATTGTCATGTCCCCTTTTCAATTGACATCTTTAGAGTTTCTGGTTAGCCTATTATGAGACCCTCATAGGCTAATAGGATGCTTAGAGGGTCTTGATGGAGCTTGGCTTGGCTTCATTTAGCAGAATTTTTATAGTTGGCTTTTGTTTGGGCTCGATCAGACATGTATTGAGGGAGATATTAATATTTGATTGATTTAATTAAATATTAATTATTTAGCATATTTTAATTGTGCAACCCTAATTCTAATTTAAGAAACCCTAATTCTAATTTAAGAAACCCTAATTAGGGCAAGCATACCTTTTTGAGGGTATAAGGGTTTCTCATGGGAGAGAGTTGGAGGATTATGATTATTGATTTTGATATTGAAGAATTTTGCTTAGTTTTTTTGAGAAGGAGCCAAGGGTTTCTAGTATTCAAGTTGCATTGAAGAACACCCACTCTTCAGTGTGTGCAATTTATAGGTTGTGAGATATCAGCTGATCTATTGCCAATTTGAGAGATAACTTCATATAAAAGATATCACAAAGGTTTACAGGTATTTATTTCATTAGGTTTTGTTTGAGTAATTGTTCAGAATAAAGATCTTCCATATTAGGCTATATTTCTTTAGATCTAGAGTACATCCTATAGGTCGCACTATTTTCCATTAGCTTTTGTATAGGATCCATACAGATCTGTACAAATCCATACCATTCTACATTAGGCTAAAAAGCATTATGGGAAGCACAGAGACTAACATTGGTAGTCTAGTGACTGACATCAGTCGACTCAGAAACTGACATCAATAGGATATCAACTAACATTAGCCAAACTAGGTCGTTAGAGACTGACGTTGATAGTTTTCATAGTGTTATACCACCGATAGTGGTAGAATAACCGATGATGGTGACTATGTTTTTAACACAGCAACCTGAGATGGACCAAATCCAGGGTTTATTTCCAGTTTGCAAAAAATTTAGGTTTTTAAGATAGTATTTTAATATTCTTTTTGTATGTATGATAGAGGACTTCTATTGTAATCATCTGGACGAATAATATCATTGATTTTCCTAGTTAAGAGATTATACTATGGTTTATTTATTTATTTGGAAATTATTTTGCAAAAATCACAATTTGTTCTTATTTCATGCAAAAAAACACAAAAAAATTAGAATACACAAAAAAGCAATTCAAAATATCCAGTTTCAGAATTCAAGGGAAATAGGGGATATTACAAGATGGGTAGAGTACTTCCATGCTTAGCAATTGAGATTGTTGGTTGAGGTCACTCCTCCATCTTCTCTTTATTAGCTTTCTGAGTTGATTAATTCTTAGATTGAGTGAAGATAGCATATGATCCCTCCGTTACATTACCTTCACTTCTAGGTTAATCCTGATATTTTAGGAAACCAATGTTGGAGTCACCAACTAATTCTTCTTCTTCCTCAGTGAAGAGATTAGCACCATCTTTAGGGTTCAACTCAGGCTAGAATGAGAAACTTGACTCAACTTCAAGATATCCAAACACTAAGTTAGTTGGAGGGGCTTTAATGGCAAGATTCCTCTATGGGGGAGGAAGATGATTCAACTGCCCTTGACCCCTAGTAGCATTGCCTTGGTATGTCTAATTTTGGAACATCCTCCTTGGGATATCTTTGTATGCAGGAGCAGATGACATCCCTTGGGCCATTTATCTTCTGAGAGCCAAAAATTCATTTGCCATTTTTTGCACCATGGGATCAGTAGTGGCTGTACATGAGTAACTAGGAGATGAAGAAGATTTACCTCTGTTTGGATCTCTCCTTATCTTCCCAGCCAAGATAAGGTCATCTTCTACCTCAATATCCAAGTCTTGAGCTCCAACAACGTCTATCTAGCTAGCACATCTCAGTAGAAAACTCACTTTAGGCAGTTGTGAGTTGATGAAGATGCACTTGAGGTTTTTGGGGGTTGACTAAGTGATTACAAGGATCCTTTTCCTCAACTTATCAAATTTGGTGATGAAATCCCTCATTGGTTCATAAGGTTCCTTCTTCATTTGTGTGAGCTGAGCTAGAAGGGCATGTGCATCTTCTGCAAGTTTGAATATGGCTTCAAACTTGGCTTTGAGTGTGTCCCAATCAATCACTAATCTAGCCTATAGATGGTAGAACCAATTTGCAGTAGTACCTTGTAACATCTCCACAAACAGTCTGACTACCATGTCCTCAAATTCCATGCCTATCACACCGCAGGCTATTCTAAAGGCTGCAATGTGTTCATCAGGGTGAACCTTTCCATCACCAAATAATTTGAGGAAATTCTTCCTTAAACTGTGTCGAAGCTCATGCAGGGGTGGAGTAAGATTGAGTGGGCCAAAAGAGTTACCCCAAGGGCCTTGAACTACCATGAGTGGATTATTGAAAGTAGGGATAACAAATTTGGGTGGTGTATGTATAGGTAAAGTTCTACTAATAAAATAAAAATCTTCTCTGCCTTGTGTTGGTGACCTGGTGTTGGTAGGAGGAAGACTCCTAGTTTGTTGAAGGTGAGATTTTGGAGGAAACAAATCAAAATTGCTCTATTTTACTAACTCAAAAAAAGGGACAACAACACCTTGGGCTTTCTGACTTTTGGTATAGCATGAAGTTGCTATATTATAGAACAAAAGATAGGAAATAATTGGTCCTACTTTAGCTTGAAAGTTGAGGCTTCAAACTGCACACTCTATCCCCAACAGAGTCGCCAAAAAATGTTGGTGAATATTTTATTGACCAGCTAACTGGTGAGCAAAATATGTCCTATCACCATAGCAATAGGGAGATTGATCGACCAGATGTGTAGGTTTACTACATCAAAAGGGGATGAATCTCTCCTCTCATCAAGGGGAGGTCCCCTATAAATAGGCTATATGTATATATAAATAGAAAATAATACTCAAGGGTAGGACAAACCATCCATCTCTCTTTCTTCAGAGATGATGTGTGTGGATCAAAGGAGAAACTTAAGGAAAATGATAGAAAGCACTCCTCTTTTTTTAGAAGTACTATTCAACAAGCCACAAGAATACTCCAGGTAGTAACAGCAAAATGTAACAAAGAATGTAATAACCAGCAAATTGAGATGTAGCACAAAGTCTTCACCTAGATTGCTCAAGAGGGAGATATGAAGAATAATGGGGGCACAAAGTCATCCCAAGGTCCTTTACATAGGAAAAATAAAATACAAACACACTGAAGCTACTTATGGGGGCAAAAAGTCATCCCATAGTTGGTCTTCAGGACACCTTCCTAACCACTTTTGTGAGTTCTGATTGTCAGATCAAATGAACAAGAATGCTTCTAGGAAATAGGCATACAAACAATTCCCTAAATAACACAGGCTATTTCCAGCACAAAGTCTAAAAAGGTCACTTACTTTCTTATTCAAATGAAGAAAAATCATTAACAATCTAAGCTTAAAGTCTCAGTAAATGCCTTTCAATTTTGGTAATTTTTTTGCTTCTATGGCAGGAAAAAGATGATCCTTATATTAATTAGAGAGATTACAATATATATAGGTTGAGAGAGGTTTGGCACGTTTATCCCATGGAATGGCTCATGTTGTGCATGCAATGCTCTAAATGCACTTTTAGTTTTATAATTTAACTCGACTGTCATCCCCTGGAACTAGACGATCCTCTTAGTTCCCTCCCTTGATTGCACTGTTGTTCACTTTGCCTTTATTCTCGAACAAGTCATGTCTTTTAAAAGGCTCAAGAAATCTGCATCCACATTTCTAGGTTTAAGAGGTCTATCAGATCTAAACACTGTGTTGACACTCTAGATCTTTCATATTGTTTCCTCCACTTCGCAGTGATTAGGGCTCTCACACTTAAGTCTGCAAAAATCAATAGACACTTCATTGCCACCAATTTGGCATCCTCAAGTTTGCTATCATTTGAAATCCAATGGCTAATATATTGCCCCTAATTTGATGGTTATAGATCTATCATCCTTCTTGGCAACTCCTTTTCTGGCTATTGAATTGGGTCCTTAAATTTCCTCTCTTTTCTTTGGTCACTTTTCGCTAAGAAATTAACACATGGCAGCATTTGTGACATCTTTGATAAATGTTTATTGATAGAGGCTTTGAATCATGGATGCAGACATGTGTCACTCTCTGCAGAGTTACAATAGAAAAGGTGGCAGCTTCTGCTTGCCTCTTGAGAATCCTATGGAGGATGACATGTGGCATATTTCACTAAGCTTTTAGTTGCCTTTAAAAAATCTTCAGGACTTATATTAGTTTCTTATGGAAGATGACATGTGGCAACTTCCACTGCATTTGATGAGAGACATGTGGTAGGTTCCACTACTTTGAGGGTAGAGTATACAATGTCCCGACAGATGACACTTGGCGGCTTCCATGAGACCTTGAGATTTAGACAAAAACCCACATAAAAATAAATACTCGTGCATTGAACTTCAAAATTGTTAAAACTCTGAAGCTTCAATTGGAGACACTTGAAGGCTTCCAACAAACTTCAGTAAGGACAGGTGGTGTCTTCCATTGTGATTAGAAACAAATTGCAATGGGGCTCAACATATGACATTTGGTAACTTCTGCTTAACTCATTCTTTTTGAGGCACTCCTTTGAACCATTTTGGTTGAACCGACTAATTGAACCAACTTTAGTTCAATGGTTCAATGGTTCAAAATCTTGTTTCAGCTAAGTCCTTTTGATCTTCATTGAACCAAACATGTTGAACCTGTTGAACCTTAAACTCATTGAACCTTGATGAAGCACTTAACTCTTGTCGATGATGTTGAACCTTTGAACTTGTTGAACCTGTTGAACCAATCTCGAAAATGACTAAGTGTTGGAAACTGATTCTTTTGATTGAACCTCCCTGTAAAAGCCTTTGAACCTGTTGAACCATTAGTCCTTTGACTGAAAAAGCTTGAATAATTCCCAATTTTGAAAGCTTAGAACAATTTTTTTAAATGAGAAGAGATATTTTGGTCTTTGCAAGACCAAAATAATTTATATGTTGTCCCAAAATTAGTGGCATTTTTTTGGGTGACAACACAAATCATACTAAGTACCATATAGTTATATAATAATAACATGCACTAAGTTAATAATATGATAGGGTTAACTAAATTTCATAACTACAACATAATAGAACAAGGCCTCTTTATAACCTCATGATTTATGTTTAACCAAGACAAATAATGAAACACTAATTAGAGCATACTAGCTTAGAGCTATCGCTATTAATAGCTTAATGTAAAAATAATCAATTTTATCATATTTTTCACTATATACACATTTTTTTATTATATTCATAATCACTTAATGAACTAATACATAATCATTAGAAGTATATAGGGAGTAAATTAAAGTAGGTATTTATTATGCACAAACATACATACATAAAAAATTTCTCCATATATAGTTATTTTTTACCAAGGAATAACAAAAACTGATGAACGTAAATATTTA
This sequence comes from Torreya grandis, assembly GCA_037957365.1. Classification (NCBI taxonomy): domain Eukaryota; kingdom Viridiplantae; phylum Streptophyta; class Pinopsida; order Cupressales; family Taxaceae; genus Torreya; species Torreya grandis. The sequence continues at coordinate 1,161,980 of JARHVA010000940.1, forward strand.
TTAATGAGACATAAAAGTAATATAATCAATAAAAAAAATTCATCATTTTATTCACTTCAGGATCCAATGATCCACGGTGTCTAAATACTCCACTATAGTAGCACGTAAATAACAAGTGAGTTTTCTCTAACATAATGCTCCCATTCACCAATAGAATGAATTTTGTAACTAAAATTTAGTGGTTCCTAATGGAGTCCATGTCTGTTAAGACATACATTCTCATCGTGCCATTCCACTTGTACACACGTGATCAAAAGTGGAAGAACACATGTAATAGAACACCAAACACTCTAAAGCTCCTAGTGTTTAACTACACTCTAATACCCAAATGTAATTCCCAAAATTTAAATTTTTGATATACACAAAACCATAATTTTTTAAATTTTTAACACTTAGATGAATGTGTTAAATCTTGTTTATACAAGGATAATAACACTAACATGGCATATAAAATCAATCCAACATAAAACACAATGTCACTACAAAGTTATGACCCAACTAGTTATGCTTTGATCTACTGCACAAGACAAAACACACATAGAGTCAAGGTTCAAATATACCCTGAACCAGTTAATGTGCTTTCAGTGCCATCAATTTGACACAATGTGAATTCCAAATGATAAGGCATAGTCACTTGAGGCTAGATAGGTTTTAATTCCCTTAACAATTTTTTCATGAACCTCACACTCAAACAAAAAATAAAATTTTATAAATACAAATTATCAATAAAGGAGGATCACATCCTAACTCTGATAATAATTAAAATTATACATTTAAAAATAAACATAATCACAAGAACAATTGAGTCAGTGCTACAAGTAAATATATCAAAATTACTCTTAAGGCTGCAAAGATTTAATGGGGCTAAATAGGTTACAAAATGAAGTTAGAATAAATACCCAGAGCAAGGTTTACACTATTATAAGGTAATGGGTAAAATTTTTATGATAAAATATTCTAAATAGAAGTATTATTTCATAACAAGGGTAAATAGTAAGAAGAAAAAGGATACAAAACCAAACAATACTTAACGATATTTTTTGACATTCTCATAAAACAATAATAAACAAGGTTCAAAGAGGACTCACTAAAAATATCAAATAGAGTTGAAAGAAAAATATGAAAGGTTATACATGAATATGAATTTAAAACTAAGAGGCTATAATTGTTATATTCAATAAATGTTAAATTAGACAATTATTACAACATCCTTTTTAGAGTGACTTCACAGATTAAAATCAACAAAACACAAAAATTTTAAATAAATATAATTTATAAAAGGGTCACTAAAAATAGAAAATGAAAATAAGATTTGAAACCAAAGACTAATACATTGATATGAAGGTAAAAATATTGGTAATCATCTTTTGTTTCTCACGATACCATCTTTTAACCATTTATTAGATGGCAATTCCAGAGTGCATTCACAGAAATTAGCAAAGTAAAGAATTTTCTCTACAAAAGTCTTTTGAAATCAAAGTATAGTTTTAATTTAGATGAGTTAAAAATTATTTTAGTACTATAAACCAATTTTATTATCTAGCGATAATTATTTTTTATTTTCATATTCAAGTTTAAAACACTTTACTTATTTTTAAAACTCGATTTTTGAAGGACAACTATAGGTTAAAATATGCATAAAACTTCACCACTGGGAAAAACAAATTAGCTAAACAAATTCTTTATTTTACAAAATCCCTTGATCTATTGTATTAGTATTAGAAAAGAATTATTAAATCCACCCAAAGAGAATAGAACTAAATATTATGCTTGATTAATTTGAATGTTTGCCTATGGTTTTGGTTATCTAATAATGAATTTACTTTAGTTTATTTGATTCAAGGTTGATTTATTTAATTTATTGTCTTGGTTCATTTAATCAACATTTCAACATTCAAAGAAGCCAATGTAATATATTATTCTCAATGCAAATTCTTTTTAAGCTGTTAAAGCCTCCATTAATGTATTATAACTATGAGTGTACAACAAGCTTAAATCCACATTCTTAGAGCTATTGATAGTTTTATTTATCAAGTTGTGTTCTTACATTTTAAAAAAACTTGTATTACATAAGTGAGTTGTTATACATCTATGGTTTTATAAATGTATCCCTACATAATAACTTTATTTTTAGAATAGGGTGATAGCATGATAAAATAATAGTTTTATAAGATTCAAAAGGCTATCAATTTACTTAATAACAAAGGACTATTTTATTATAAAACAAGATGAATTAATTTCATTTTAATAACCGAATTATAGCATTGCAAGTCTAAAAAATACTCTAGATACATACAACTCTATGTGAATACACTTAAACATTACATCAAGTATTTACAAATCATCTAATATCTACCCTACTTATGGGATTAGATTACAACTACTTCAACACAAATTATGGAGAAGAAATAGGACATATCAACAATCTCATTTACATGCAAAATTTTACAACATAAAAGATATTAATTATATTCTAACTATTACTAGTACTTACCAACCTACACTACGATATAGTCAAGAAAGGAAATCAACTTACACTGAGAAAAAGACTTCTCCCCCCTAAATACTTCCTTTTTACAAATTAATACATAAATTAAATAAATATTTAAACAATAAAACATAGCATATTTGTGATAACTTACATATTAATAAAACAAGAAGGGTTGTTCTCATTAAAATAATAATTATCTATTTGCTACCCAAGCTCATCATCAACCAATGTAGATAATAATAATTTGACTACAATACCAGCACATTATACTGATATGAAGTGCTAAACAATAGAATCATACTAACATGAACAATACTACTATATCAAAAATAATTATACAAACATTGCAAGAACATTAGATTTCTAAAATCCCCTCTAGGTGTAAACAAAAAAAATAGATAGATCTTCTACATTGGATTTTATTTACAAATTTCTCTAGTTACAAGACAATGGAACTAACTCATCACATACCTATTGAAATAAGAACTAGTTTTATAATCATTTCCTAAGGTACCACAAGTGAACTAAACTGATAAGGCTTCAATTTAGCTTTCATAAATTATGAATATATGTATTTATTTAAATAATAATCAACAAACTTCCTAATTAAAGAGTCATCTAAAAGAATTTTAATCAATCACAAATATTGGGAGAGCATCCAATTTAATACCATTATTAGATCCCTTTAAATTATCACTTCGTCCAATAGATTCAACTTAAAATCTCCATACTACCATGGTATTTTTTCAAATATTTCTCTAAACTCAACTATTTATTAATTATAAGATTTAAAATCTGAATCCATTTAAATATACTAATTACTTTCACACCTAAATCTACCCAAGAGCAACAGTGATTGAAGGATTACTACTTGCCTATCATACACATGTATATATACAACTTATATATATATATATATATATATATATATATATTGGATGAAAAAATTATGTTCTAATATTTTAATATATATCTCATATTTATATTTATAAGTATATATATTCATGTGCCATAACTTAATCATATTTACCAAATACAAAAAAGAAACATATAAATGTATATTTATGTTATTTGAATATTTATTTAAATGTAAAGATAATTATTTTTATTTATGAAATATTTTGTTACAAATATGATGAATACAACTTAACATAAAATATCATATGAATGTAAATAACATAGGACAAATATAATTTAGAACGGATATATGTAAATATTTTTTTAAATATAAATATATTTGAAATCTACTAATATTTTTATAACTATTTATTTATTCATTTATTTACTTATTTGTTTAATTTTTATTAACATTTTTTTATAAACTTAATAACCCTAACAGAGGGTTTTAGAATGGCATCCCATGGCCGATGGTTGGGGCCTAAAGCATGTACCATGGCCATGGCCATTAGTCAGGCTAGGCCTAAGGGTGGGGTGGGTTTATTGGCTTGCCTTACACCATGCTCCCCTCATATCTCCCTCACCCCACAATTCCCCCCTTCTCCCTTTGTTCCTTATTCTGGAATGGGGTTGGGTGGCATAGTCGCAACTCCCTGCCCCCTTGTGCCCCCCCCTCCCCCCCCCCCCCCCCCACACTAGGCCATCGATTGGGGCCTAAATCCTTGGTCATGGCCATGGTTTTTGGCTAGGCCAGGCCCTAGGGTAGGATGGGCCAATTGGCATAACCCTCACCCCCGTATTATGGGAGGGTCTTGGGATGGCACAACCATGCCCTCTGCCCCATACTCCATTGCATCCCCCCACCACCAATATTAAAATAAAATAAAAATATTTATTTACATATTTTTTTATTTTGATTTTTATTATATATATTTAAACAATATTAAATAAAAATGAAACTTTATTATACCCAAATCAGTAGGGCAAGATTGAAATAACCCAAGAAGTTTTAATAAAACTATTGAGCAACTAAGGTTTTCATTTATTCATTCATTTATTTATTTATTTTAAAAAAATCAAAACACATTCATTATCTAATCTATTCAGTATTATAGAAAAGTAATCGTGGATTTAAGGATATATCCCTTGCATTTTTCATTGAATCTCACTACTTCCCCTGGTTGACTCATCCTCCTCCATGCATCATGTACCTCTCCTTCTTCTCTTTCTTTCTTCCTTCGCTCTCCTTCCACCTTCATTTTTTCTTGCCAAATCTTCTAAAATGGATCATCTCTCCATTAGGTTAAATTTTTAATAGAAAGGATACATGTATATTATTTTATTTAATTTTTAAAGTTTTCATTCTTCTACTTTAATTCATTTGTGTTTGTCAATATTTTTATTTTTTTTATTAGATTAATTATTACACTAAAAATTTAAGCAATTGAATATATATTAAATCTACTAAAAAAACATTAATAATATAAACACACACACACACACACATTAATATATATATGTTTGTGTGTGTATTTATAATTATGATCATTTAATTAAAACTATTTTAATTAATATATAATTACATTTATGCGTATACGTACATTAATATGTATGGATATTGGAATAGCAATATTTAATCCAATTTTTTTCATTTTTCGAGATTATGACTAAATATGTACATTTATTCATTCAATTTTATTATCTATATAATATTGCAATATATGTTTATATATAATCGTATTTATATCTATTATTAAATATTACCTAGGTTTGATTACAATCATAGTTGTGTTATTATTATCATTTTAAAAGAAGATAAGGTTTTTGAAACACCAAGAAAGATACAAGTCAAATAATAGAAACCAACTTAACATAACATAATCACTTGATAGGATCAAGCAACGTGTTTGAACTAATATGAATCTAGTCTAATGGATAACCTAACAAAAGTGACTCATCAGGACATAAACCCATAGTAAGTCATAAAGATAACATGAAGCGATAATACAAATAGTTGCTAACATAAAATCACACACACCCCAAGGTGGCCCTACGTGAATCACAACTAACCTAGTACCCTGTTACCATAATAATGTAGCTAAAATTAATACTAACAACCAACCATAAGACATCTCACTTGCAAGTCATACACAAGGACACAATCAACATGTTGGTAATAAACATAATGTCACGTCATCGAGAAAACACTGTAGAGTTTGAGAAGGGTATTATAATTCCACTTTCTCCAATGAAACTGATTTGATAAGACAACTATTATCTTCAGGCATGATAATTTTATGAATCAACTCCAATAAATTATAAACCTCCAATCTATTATTAACCTCTTCCTTGAAAAATAAATTATTAAAAAAATTGATGGTCTTATCCTAATTACAACAAAATTAGAAGTGATATACCCACTACTATTAACAATAGTAGTAATCTTATTAGAAAATATATGTTTAAGGATCGATAAATGAAAAAACTTTGTATTATGATCCACTTGTTTTAGCCACCATACCCTAGACTTATGTCTCCAAACTACCTCCTCGTGGGTAATAATAGCATGATACTCAGAAATAATATTTCTCCTACCAATACAAACCCTGATTCATACCATTGTTATCAACTTATCTTTCAAGATTTGTTAAATCTTCTTTTAATTTCTTTTTCTTTCCAAAGATATTACAAAAAACCTCTCGACTCCATTTATTAAGCTAAAATTTTATATTTTTTAGTTTTTTAGCCAATATGAACATAGTTGATCTAAAAAAAGAAACATCCCACCACTCCTTAACTTTAAACTCTAAATCAGGATGGAGTACCCACATATTTTCAAATTGAAATAGAATAAAACATCTCTTAGAAATTTTATCTATATTAATTTCTAGAGGATTGTGATCTGACCTAGTCCTTAAAAAGGTAAAATACAAAGATTATGATCTAAAAATCATCTAGGAGAAACCAAGAACCTATCTAACCACACCTAGATCAAATGCTCTCCTAACTATTTATTGGACCAAGTAAAAGGAGATCCCCTTAATTTCACATCCATCAAACTACTATCAAATAAAAAAATAAAAAAATCATCCATACTTATATTAAAATTCTATCTCCCTTTTTTATTAAAGAAAAGATAGGTGCATTAAAATCCCCAGTAATAATCCATCATAAATCAAGACAAAAACTTCAAAAAATAGACAGTTCATCCAAAAGTTCCTTTCTACTAGAGAGTTTATTTGGGGCATATATATTAAAAAACACCTAATTGGAATTATCCACAAGACTAATAAATAGAATATCTAAATAAAAATTATTAGATAATATAACATCACCCTTTAACAAAGTGATCCATAGCACAGGGTCCAAGACCAAGTGTCTAAGGGATAATCGAGTTTAATTATACAGAGTGAATGCATTGAGCTGTATTTAGATATAACAATAAAACACATTCAATGGATAAGTTTTATTTACATGAAATATAACTTATATTAAATAATAAACAATAGGGAAAACTAGTACAATGTGTTATAGTACATGTGTTACATAATACATATGCATATCATATTATCTATATTATGACTATGTGTACCATCAACCCTTATCCAAATGCATATATTATAATGAAATTACTTAGATGATTCATAAAAATAGAATTATATATCTTATAATTAAAAATAGAATAAGTAGATCCATAATAATGATTGGCAAAAGAGGAGAATACTTGAATATTATGATTGAGCCACTTCAAGGGGGTAACTTCCATAATAATGTAATAAAAACAAGATTCACAATATGATGATAAAATACTAACTAATACCTCCTATATATACTTACCCATGGTTATTTCATAGGTCGACCCTACTAAGAACATTGAGAAATGCAATGAGATAATATAAACGTATGTAAGCTACAAGTTATCCACACCTCTCCCTAGACATAATATAGGTTAAGGGGGTAGAATACTCTTTCCCTTTAGAATAATGTTATCCTCAATGTTGAATCAACTTAGGATGTTTCTGTAGGAATGCTTCATCTTCCCATGTTGCATCTTCAAAATATAGATTCTTTCATTTGATCAAATACTCCTTAATCTCTCATCTGTAGTTGTTTAGTGTGCATTTGAAGTACATATTTAATCTCTAGAATGACTTGTAATTATTCATCCAATTCTATTAACTCATTCCAAATATAAACTCTATGTCTAATTACCTTCTTCAAGCAAGATACATAGAAAAATGGATGTATGCGAGTGGATGGGGACAATTCCAGTTTGTAAACCGCATTACCAATTTTCCTCAAGATCTAATAAGGGTCATGATACTTAGGTGAAAACATGTTATCATTTTCCTATTGCTTTAGACATATTTACTTGTATGGATACAAATCCATAAAGACCCAATCATCTGTGTCAAAATTCCTCTCACTATAGTGTTGATCTACGTACTACTTCATTATATTTTATACCATTGCTAAATTCTCTTATAAACTCACTAGTACCTCATGTTGATGGTCAATGTGTTCCTCAATACCCAAAACCTTGTGATGAACCATCAATTAACAAGTGATGGATGGTAGTTGATACCCATAAAATGCCACAAAGGGAGACATTTTAAAATATGTGTGAAAATATGTGTTATACCACCATTCAATAAGTGGTAGCCAATGAACCTATTTATCTTTTTTTAGAAACAAAGTAATGAAGATATCCTTCTAGACATTTGTTAACTACCTTTAATTTTCCATAAAATTGAGGATAATAAGAAGAGATATGATCCATTCAAGTGCCCAAACATGTAAATAGTTTAATCTAAAAATTACTAGTAAATATGGGATCTCAATCACTGATAATGATCTTTAGAATACCATGCAATTTCTAAATTATACTGAGAAAAGAAAATACTACTGTATTAAGAAAAAATAGTGGTGATAAGGAGCAAAAATAAGAATACTTGGTTAGTCAATCCATAACTACCATGATAATATTTTTACCCTCATATTTTGATAACCCAGTAATGAAATCTATGGAAACCTCCTCCCAACATTGTTTAGGTATGGATAAAGGCTAAAAAAGCCTAGGGTCTTAATGGTTTCACATTTTTTATATTGACATACCATGCATTTAACCACTTATTTTTGGTCATCCTCCTTGAGTCCTTCTAAAAACAAATTTTGATTGATTTTGTAGACACCCAATTCTAGCTACAATTGGCTTCCAACCAGACTTTAAACTAATTCCTACCAAACATTGAAAATTAAGCTTAAAAATAACTAAACATCCTAATTTCATCCATGTATCATTCATCAATGATCAAAATCATGTTAATGCATCCCTATTTTGTATATTATCCTATATATAACAATAACCTCTCATAGATTTATTCTCAATCATCTTGTGACATAACAACTAGCAGTTTAACCTATGAACCCATTAAGGGGGGCACTTGAACAATTATTGAAGAGATAAAATGATAATCAAAATGAATCATCTAATTAAACAATATTAAATGCTCAGTTGAATTATTCATTTGAAATTAGTGAATATATAAAAATAAAAATTTCAAAAATCAAAATATCAAGCCTTTTTATTATTGCCTTTATCAGTTCTCATGTTCTTCCAAAATATCTTAAAATATCTAATTTGAGAGATATTCCTAGTAATTGATAATCATAATTATATGACAACTTTTAACTCAACTGGAATTGGCCTCTACTCATGTAGGGTTACTTTGAACCCATTCCATGTTTAAACTCAACCTTAATTTACCTTAGGTGAGAGTTAATTTTTGGAGGCTGTAAATAAAAAACCATGCCTATTGATATCTAAGATTTGATATTGTAGATTTATTATGTAGGATTTAATCCATAAAATTCATATAATTAATGTTACCATGCCAAATTTCTAATCCAATCAACCAATCCAAGGTGCCAAAGAGAGAAGAAGCAAAGCAAGATTCATTATCAAAGACTTCTTGATGCACAAACTAAGCAAGCCAATTCAATAAGCTATTTGGATCTCTAAGGAAGGTAAAAGAATACTTTCTTTTGTGTTCTAGTTGTGATTTCATTTGTATATTTATTACCTATGCTCTTCTTAGTATCTAGGTTAGAGGTGTTAGGATATTAGTGTGATATTTTGATTTATTTTATTGGAATAACATAAGACTAACCTCCTCTCTATGTATTTATTATTCACATGATAGCACACCCTATGTGACTAAGTATCATGTATGGTTAAGGAGGTTGATGTGCTAGTTTTAGGTTTTCTAATGAATGCATATAAATCTTCAAGTTTCAAGTTTTTGATTTATTTTTTACATATTTTTCTTAAGAAAGTCACAAGTTGTAGGGATAAATGATGATTTTCCAAATCAACATCAATTATAGGAATCAACCATAATCTCTATGTAAAAAAATAGAACAAGGTGGGAAACATGGCTAAAAATGGTTTTACTCAATTTTGTTTGCCTTCATTTTGTGTTCGATTATCTACATGTTGTTTGTATAACCCATTTCTTATAGAATTCATGATATGTTTTGGTTTTAAGCTCATTTATTAATTTTTTTAATATGAAAACAAACTTTTTTTTTATGTTTTTATAAGAAATGTCAATAATATGCCTTAATCGATGTCGATTTCTATAATCAACATCAATATCTATGAATCGGTGATGATTGGCCTATGAGACAAGAAATCAAAAACCTAAGAGATAAATTTAAAATTTTATTTTCTCACTTGATTTTGGGCTCCTAAATAGGTAAAACCTATAATAATTTACAAGTCTTAAGGTGGAACGAGCAAATTTTAAACATGGTTAAATCTTACACATATTGCTTTTGGTGCTTAAAATGTACTTATTTGTTTTCATCTCTTAGTATTTTAAATTTTTAATAATTATAAAAAATAAATCCAAGGGGATAAACTTCATGATATAATTCATTTGGTTATATAGAACTAAAATCTCACTTTAGTTACATACTCATAAGAGTTTTCATTTTTATTCTTGTTTTTTGAAAGTGTTTGTTTAAGCAAAATGAGTGTCACGTGTATGCTTTCCCCTCATCCCATTTATGGAACTTGGGTGATCAAATATGCTTAATCCTTATATTTATTACTTTGATCCAACAACATGAAAGATAATTTTCTAAGGCCCTCTCTAAAATCTGTATGATTTTGGTGACCCCAAAATGACCCTAAAGTCCTTCAACTTATCTTATTTTCATGCATTTTTAGCTTGTGGGTGAGAGTTCATCACCTCCTCACAAGTCATCTAGGGAAGCATTGACCCATAAATTCATCTCCCAATATCATTTCAACTCCACTCTATGGTAAGGTATATAAATTTAAAGTGACCTATTGGGATGCTTATTTTGATCAGTTAAAACAATCTATGTTAGTGGTACTTGACCTCAAAATGTAGGGGTAAATTAGACATCATACTACACTAAACAATTGACAGATGTAGTGGTTATGAAAAGGAATAAACCTTTTCACAGTAGATTAGTTGATGTGGATCTAAATGATGTGATTATGACATAGTGTTTGCCACATATATGGGATCATTTAGAAATAAATGAAATTTGATAATTTAGACAACTCCACTTATTGTATATATATAGTTGATGTAGGGTAAGTAGACCAAAGTTTCATGTCGACATACAAACTCTTGAGAGAAGAGGAGGCCTAAAAACCTAAATCTCATGTTATTTTACTTTTTGGATTAATAACTTAAAACTCTCTCAAGAACAAGTATAGAGATGGAATTCAATGGTAGAATGCAACCTTATCATTTTTAAGATTTAGGATGTTACACTTAGGTGTTTTTATCATTTTATCCTTTTCACTTACATGGACTTGAGTCAAAAATATTTATTTGTCATAACACATCCAAAAAATGAATCTCTTTTACACATCTCCTTTATTTGAAGAAGCATTATGTTATCCATTTGACACAACATTTGCCTTATTTGTTTATCAAATGTTTGTATGTGTATGTCATTTGATTGAAAGGGGCATCATTATGCTACCCATTTCATTTCAATTTTTATGCCTCAAGTATTAAAAAAACCATTTATCCTACCTTTAGAGCATAATAGTGTTGTTAATATGTTCTAATTATTTCAAATACTTATTGCCTTGTGTCCAAAGTATAATTTATAAAACCATGTGTGTGTTTTTATATATATTCCTATTATCATCATGTTGTTCATTATTATCTATCTTGTTGTCTATTTTAAATATATTAGTCATATAAATTAAGTTCAAAGTTAGCCTTTAAAATTTCACGTCTAAACATGATTTTTTTTTACCTATGACTTGCTTAATTTTGGCCTAGACATTTACCTTTCACTTTTGGGTTGTGAAACTTAGACTAGCTCCTTGCTCGATTTAAAGACTATTTGCTATGCCTAAAATTGGAGGAGTGGTCTATATTACACGTGCCTAATGTTCCATGTATTTTTCCAAATGATCAAGTGTGTGTTAAAATACAAATGCCTAATTTGTGTCATAGTGTTTCAAATTTAATAGATTCAATTTCTTGCCTTTTACACCTTATTTTATTTAAGTCTAGATTTTGTGACTTGTTCCAAAAATACCTAGAAATTCATGTTTTGAGCCTAGATTTTGTGCTTTTTTTTCTAAAATACCTATAAACATTTGTTTCTTTAGACGTAGATTAGACTTGTTTTAAAACATTTTTTACCTAAGTTTGGCATTTTGATTTTTATCCATTCACTTTCCCTTTTGTGTAAGACATTTGACATTATACTATTTTAGACCAAGTTTATCATAGATATTTTTAGAGATATAGCTCCACTTTTAGACCAAATTAGACCAAATTTAGACCATTTATCTTTTTGGACCTTGTTTTTTAGAGTTTGTATAACTCTAGGCCTTCTTCGTGGAATGTTAATTATTGATTTGGATATGTCTTGTTACACTCATAGTGTATCCATGTAAAATATAGGTTATGATAATGTGGTCATATAAGATGAATTTTTTCAAGACCCTATGGTGATGATGTAGTTTGTGAGATGGATCCCTATCCTCCTTATAATACTCAGTCTAGAGAACAAAGCCAAGATCATGAAGCATAGTATTTGGTGACACCTTCTTTGGGCCAATTAACATACCAAGTTCACTCTTGTAATGCTAACGATACTCAATCCCTTACCTATAGCATTAACCCTCCTTTAGTTTGTACAATAAACCAAGCTCCACAACATCCATGGATTACCATTTTAGGACCTCATCCTTTGGCTCATGACATCAACCAAGCTTTACAATTCCCTATGATTACCATTCCAATCCCTCATCCTTTGGCTCATGACATCAACCAAGATTTGTAATGCCTTTTCATTATCATTCTAGGCCCTTCCAAGTATGGTAGCTCATTATCCCAACAAGATTATGTGATTATGACTAGATGGGTCACAATTACCATTCTAGACTAGCAACCAAACTTTGTTAAGCCCATCTTAGATGAGTCTATTTACAAATAGATCATTATCCAACCAATAATCATTCTTTATCCATTTCCAACCTTCCCTAACTTTAGAAAATAGATAAAAGTCTTCAATCCAAAATAAATCCAATCATTACCTCTCCAATATCCATCTTTCAAAGACCAACATATGTTTAAATATGATATTCTACAACTACGTGTGAACCAAAGACAAGAAAACTAACTAATTCATGATGTTTTTATTAAATCACCCATTTATGACAAATCAACCTAGGGTGAACCTCATTTTGATCCTTTACCTATTGTTGAGGAGTCTCACTTTGATGAACTAATATTTGTTGATTCACTTATTAATGATTATAATTGCTTTTGGGTAAATCATTATCTCAACCATTATCCTATTTTTAAAGATCCTCTATTTTATAATCTAGTCTCTGTAGAGTTATCTCTTGACCTTTTTTCCCTCATGAGGAGTCTCACTTTGATAAGCCAATCTTTGTGGAGTCACCCCTAAAGTTATTCCCTCTCTTTGAGGGGCTTCACCTAGATGATCCAGTCTATGTTGAATCCTTCTTAGATGAATCTCTTTTTAAAGAGACAATTATGCCATCATAGGCCATTACTCATCCAATACCAAACTTTCAACAAGATAACATTTTATCAAAAACCATACTACATAAAGAATCAACATTGAAGTTTGGTTTTATTCTTGAATTGACATCAGATTTAACATCAAAAGTAGAATCAATATGAGCCTCAACATCAGATTCAAAGTCCATTAAGTCAAAACTAGCTTCAAAATCAAAATACATTCATGGTTGTTACAATATTGGTTATGTATTCCTTGAAGATAAATTTGAATACATTTGTGATCTTTTTACAATTTTTGAGGATGATTACTTAAGCATCAACACAAGTTCTCCTAGTATCTTTTATGAGGAGTGTGTTTCCTCTTTCCATTCCATTACCATTCCACATCCATTATCACCACCTAACCTATCCATTATATAGAATTCCACCTCCCACAAGTCTCAATTGGAACTGATAGAATCATAGCTTATTGAATTGTATCCATAGTGACATATTATTTTAATAATATCATGGGGTCCAAGGCCACATTCATGTAGAAGAATAGTCTCCTAATGAAACCTTTCTATAGGCACTAGGGGGAAATCAAATTCTAAACTTAACATCTTCTAGTGAAACCTTGTTTGAGGTATTAGAAGAAAATCAAACTCAAAATTCAAAGTTAATTAATAAAACCATTTTGGAGGTGTTATGGGACAATAAAGATAGCTTTATTGGTGAAAATATTTTTGAAGAAATAATAGCTGAGCACAACATTTCTTCACTAATTAATGAAAACATTATTAAACATAACATCAATACAACTTCCAATCTACATAATAATCATATAAAAGTTACTCTCATGCTAAAAAAATATAAAATTATGGTATTCCTATCGAGAGCATAATCATAATTCTTCAACCCCACCATATCCAAAATTATGTCAAATCTAAAATCAACAACATTATGTGTGCCTAAAAATATCAATCTTCATTTGTTGTCCAATCATTATACCTTCCATTATAATTCATTTAATCATTCTAAACCTATATTAAATTACCAAATCAGACCTATCAGCCAATATTTATCATTATTTACCATCCTTGGCCATATTTTCCTTTATAAAAGATATAAAGACACCTTGTCTCAATGTTTGAAGAAATAGAATCAATGACCAATGAAGATCACAACAACATTATTGGAGTCCAAATCTACAACAGGTTATTGATAGATTAGTTATTCAAAAATGGTGTGGGATATTAATTTAAACATTTAACTATTATAGTTGTATTATATGTTGATCAAGACATTCATATCCACATCATAGGAACAACATAACCATATCTCCACCCTGCCATTTACCTTTCCATTGTTTCATACCTTGCCATTTACTTTACCTTATCACTTGGGGGCAACCTTATTACCATTATAGTGAATTTCCCTCTTATCAACTTCTTTATGATGTAGGATATGTTGTCTCACCATACATTACCTATTAACCAAGCTTATTTTTACCCACCTTACTTAACCCTTTTGACATTAGCTCCATTAGTTCTTCTGGCATCTTTCATGAGGGATTTTCACCTAGTTTTAGTAGTTTTAGAATTATGTGATTAAATGGTAGTATATGATAGTAATATGATAGTGGATATGGAAATTTAATCTTTTATTTACACTTGACTAGTGTTACTAATTATAACCACCTTTGGGTAAATTATTATTCAACCTTGTGTTACTAATTATAAATGTCTATGGACAAATTAGTATCATTGACCTATGTCATTATTTCTTAATTATAACCACCTATCAAAAAATAAAATAAAACACCTTTACCATGAATTATTGCATCACCTCACCCTTACTATTATAATTTTCCTTATCATTTACCTAAATTCATGAAATTATTGTTATATAGTCAAATCTCACCACCTTTTATGTAGGAAAAACTACAGTGACTTGAGGTCCTAATGAGACTGTGTAGGTAGTGCTCAATTCCTATTAAGGTCAGTCATATCATCATTTTTACCATGTTATCAATGTTTTATGAGTAATTTCATATATGAATGCTCTCACCATTTTATGAGTTAGACCATTTCATATCTTGTAATGCTTAATCAAATTGAGATACATAGAAAATTTTAAAAACATTCAAAAACATTTCAAAATCTTAAACATTACAAACTTGGCTTCCCATCTCCTTGAGAGATATAAAGCCTCAAAATACAAAAAACATTTGTCCTCTTTACACCTAGTTAGTCATCCTCGATCTTCATTATTAGGGAAAATCCATTTTTAGTTCAAATCTATTCCACTATAATTAGTGGTGTGACCTTCTATTTTGCTGTATCTTTGTTTGGGGTAAGCACATATTTATAATCCCATTGAGTTTTCACATATAGAAATTCACTTGGTTGACAACCAGATGCTTTTTGTTACTTTTATTCTTAAGTATTTTATGTGTTTGTTTATTTTATTATTTGTTTGTTTGTTTGTCTATTTGTTTGTGTTCATTATTGTACCTTGAATTAGTCCATATGCATTCATTGAGTGATTCTTTACACATTAGTCTTGATTCTATCCATATTCATACATCAACATTGTCATCATGGTTTTTATCATTGGTGTGTTATTTTTAATTATTTATTAGATCATGTGCCAGTCATTATGTATGTTATGGCTAGGTCATCATAGTTTTTATATCATAATGTATACTATCACATGCTAAAGCAAAAGTTAGATTGGAAAATATTATAAGTAATGGTGCCACAGAAACTTCTCTTTGGTCACCTTGTTAAATCTTCACACCCTCTTTGATGAAATCAACCCATTGACCATTTTAATTATATCAATGCTAATAATGATGAGCATCTCCACATTGATAGGTAAAAATAAATCATTCATATTGATATATTATTATTATTATTATTATTATTATTATTATTATTATAATATATTACTCATTCCATTCTCCCAATTTTGGGTGAACTACATTGGCCTAAGGTCTATTTAGACTATGTAGCTAGTGCTTAGATATATGACATATCTTGGGATAGATAAGCCACCTTTATTATTCCAATCATCTCTTTCATCACTTTGTGCATCCTCATATGTTTGGTTATTTGTGTATTATTTAGTCCTTAGATCATTGCATCTATATTTTCACCCTCTCATCTTTAATCTATGTAATAGGTCATATCCTTGTGTTATGCTTATGAATTTTCCCTATTAAGGCACAACCAAAAATCATTATTCAATCCTGATCATCTTAATGATTATAAACACCTATGAGAAAATCATTATTTTGACTCATCTACCCTACTAGGATATGTGCCTATGCCATTGATTATAATTGTCTTTCGGCAAGTCAGTGTCTCAACATTTATTACTAATTATAACTACCTTTGAGAAAATCAATGTCTTAAAATTTATTACTAATTAATATTACCTTTAGATAAATCATTAATTTTAAAATTAATACATACAAGCATTATCTCAATTGGATTAATCTCACCTATTAGTTAATTTCATTCTTCTTCTTACTTCTTTTTGAAGGACCATCCATCAATCATATGTGATGGCCACTTCCTTAAGGGGGCATTATTATAGGCTTCCCAAACATTATTTGGAGATTCTTCTTCAATCACTATCTTCTTTCCTTTTTAATGGATTTTCATTATTTAAATAGACATTAATATACCTATAGCTTGTAATGCCTTCCTTAATAGGGGCAAACTATAGACACCTAATTCTAACCATAATTAGTTTTTTACCAAACTTTAGACTAATTCCTACCAAACATTACAAATTAAACTTAAAAATCATTAAACATCCTAATTTTATCTATGCATCATTCATTAATTCTCAACATCATGTTGAGGCATCCCTATTTAGGATACTATCTTATATGTAATAATAACCTCTCAAGGATTCATTCTTAATCACCTTGTAAGCTAAAAACTAACAATTTGGCCTATCAAATCATTAAGGAACTTGAACAAATTTTGAAAGAGCTAAAATGATAATTAAAATTAATCACATAATTAATCAAGATTAAATATTTGGTTGAATTATCCATTTGAAATTAGTGAATAGCTAAAAATAAAAAATTTAAAAATCAAAATACCAAGCCTTTTTATCATTACCTTTATGAGTTGTCAAGCTCTTCCAAAATATTTTAAACTATCTAATTTAAGATCCATTATTAGTAATTGAAAATCATAATTACATGATAACTTTTAGCTTAAATAGAGTTAGCCTCTACTCACTTAGAGTTAATTTAAATGTGTTCTATGTTTAAAATCAACCTTAACTCACCTTAGGTGAGAGTTAACTTATGGAGGATATAAATACAAGGCCATAAAAATTGATATCTAAGATTTGGTAGTGTAGAGTTATTATGCAAGATTTACTTCATAAGCTTCATGAAAGTATTGTTACCATGCTAAATTCATAAGCTAAGCAACCAAGCTAAGGTGCTAAGGAGAGAAGGAGCAAGACAAGATTCATTATCAAAGACTTCTTGATGCACAAAATGAGCAAGCCACTTTAACAAACCATTTGGATCTCTAAGGAAAGTAAAAAAAATGTTTACTTTTGTATTATAATTATATTTTCATTTGTATATTTGTTATCTATGCTCTCCCTAGTGTCTATGCTAGAGGTTTTAGGATTTTAGTGTGTTATTTTGATTAGTTTTATTGGACTAACACAAGAATAACCTCCCCTCTATGTATTCCTTGTTCAAAAATTCTACGATATGTTTTCAAAAAAGTTGAGTGACATCCTAGTGGAGATGCATGAAGTTTATAAAAGATTTTATTTTTGAGGAGAGAATGTTTATAAGGGAAAAATATATCTTTATACCATAATGCATTCCCCTTTCATGTATTTTTTAGCTCCTCCAAAACCTTGTTGAAGATTTTGAATCAGATCATGGGTAACACTATCATTCTTCCATTCTTGTCTTGTTCCTCTAGTCAAGCTATCTATGAAATATTCATTGCACATAATAATGCCTCAATTGATTCATCCCTTTAAAATAGTGCATCTGCCAACATATTACTTTTTCTTTCTTATAAACTATTTTAAAATCATAGCCTAACATTTTAATAACCCATTTTTTTGTTCCTCAATTGATAATCATTGTTCCAAAAAATATTTGAGGTTATCACAATCAGTCTTTTCCTGAAAGTGATAACCCATTAGATAAGATCTCCATTGCTTTACTACATGTAAAATAGTCATCATGTCTTTCTAAAATATTAATCTGAGCTTATTTTTTGATTCATTTTATGAATTTAAAATGATAATGATTTATCTTCTTGCATGAGTTTAGATACCATGCCATATCCTAATGCATCATACTCTACAAAAAAAGTTTCAAAAAACTCTAGAGTAGTCAAAATTGGATTTTTACACAGCCATTTACAAATATTTAAACACCATGGTAGCTAGATCAATCCACTAGAAGGAGTCTTTCTTTAATAAAGTGGTGAGCGAGGTTGTAATGCTACCATAATTTTTGACAAACGTGATAGTAACCAGTTATCCCTAAAAATCCTTAGAGGTTCTTCAATATATTGGGAATCTACCACTCCATTATTGCTTAAATTTTTGTAGGATCCACTCTCAATCTTTATTATCAAATAACATGACCCAAGTAATCAACCTCTTAGACAACAAAATCACATTTGAAAGGTTTAACATAAAATTGATGTTATTCTAGAAATGAAAAAACTTATTTCAAATGTCTTAAATGATCATCCCAATGTTTATTATAGATGAGGATATCATCAAAAAGAACCAATACAAATTTTATCAACAATGGACTAAAAATAATATTCATCAAACTCTAAAATGTAGATGGTGCATTTTTTAGGCCAAAGGTATGATGGAACATTGAGCCATTAATGAGTATCTCAAATAATTTATGGATGTCTTTGCATGGTGTTATTCAAACATGAGAGGACTTGATCCTTCCTTAGTTGTGATTTATTTAGTTGTTCATCCTAATTCAAAACCAATCAAGCATAAGCTACATAAGATTTACTATAAAGTGGCTTTATTAGTTAAGGAGGAACTATAAAAAGTCTTAGAAGTAGGATTTATCCAACCTTTTGATTATTCGGATTGGATATACAACATTATTCCTATGGCCAAGCCACAAGGTGGGATTAATATTTTTAATAATGTTTGGGACATCAAAAAATCATGTCCTAAAGATGACTTACCCCTACCAAACATATATATTATCATGGATTCTATTGCAAGATATGAAATTCTCTACCTTATGGATAGCTTTTTGGGCTATAATAAAATCAAAAATTTTCTTGAAGATCAGCATAAGATAACCTTTATTTTAGATTAAGGTAAAAATAGGTTTTGAAGGGACCCCTAAACCCTAAACAACAAAAAAGATATAAACCATAAAGCACAACCAATTTTCAAAAAAGGAACCCGAAACCAGAACAAACCAAACCAGGTTAAATAGGAACCTAAAAACAGTAGAGAAGCCCTGAAGATAACCTTTATTATTCCATGATGAAACTTCTTTTATCAAGAAAAATACTTTGGTCTCAAGAACATCGGTGTTACCTATCAATAGGAAATGACTATTATCTTTCATGACATGATGCATGATATTGTTGAATATTATGTAGATGATATTTTGGGGAAGTCAATACTCTGATCTAAGCATCATGTGGTTTTAAGAATAATCTTCAAGTGGCTATGTGAATATAAATTTAGACTAAATCTAAATAAGTGTGTGTTTGGAATTACTTTTGGAAAACTCTTAGGGTTCATTGTTTCAAAGAGAGGAATTAAATTGGATCTATCAAAATTCCATGCCATTATGGAAAGGCCTCCTCATTATTTGAAAAAACTCAAGAGTCTTCAGGGCAATTTATATGCCATTCAAAGATTCATCTCTTAGCTAATAGATAAATGCCACCCCTTCACCCATCTCTCAAACAAGGAAACCTAATTTAGTTAGAACTCTAAATTCTAACATGCCTTTGTTATTTTTTAATAATATGTAGCCACTCATCTTATGTTATCACCACCAATCATAGGAAGGCCTCTACTTCTATATATATTTTCAACACATTGTGTAATCAGTGCCCTCCTAGCATAAGATAATGATGAAGGAAAAAAGTAGGCTATTTATTATCACAGTCACATATTAATTTCATATGAGCTGAATTATACTCCCATTGAAAAGTGTTATTTATCCATTATCATCACTTCATAAAATATTTAGCATTATATGCTCAATATCCAGGTTGAGATCTTAACTAAAGTTGATCCTCTTAAATATTTATTATACAAATATGCCCTCATAAGAATAATAACCAAATGGATAATTTTTCTCAACAAATTTGAAATAGAATATGTCCATCAAAAGGCCATCAAAGAATAGGAAATTATGGATCAACTTGTAGATGCACCTCTTTCAAATAATATGCTTTTTGTCATAGACTTTCTAGATGAATCCATCATAAGTAGTACATGATCGCATACCTAGAAATTTAATTTCTATGGATCCTTCACCACACATGGGTTGGAAGCAGGTATACTTCTAGTAACCCCAAAAGTATACCTTATTCACACATATTTTCATCTTGATTTACCATGAATTAATAATATATATGAGTACAAGACCTTGATTTTTGGCCTCCAATGGAACATCCAACAACTCCATATATTTGATGATTCACAATTGATAATCAAGAAAGTCAATGAAGAGTTCCAAACAAAGGACAACAAATTACTTCCCTTTAAATAGTAGGTAGATCATTTAAAATGTTATTTTCAGTCCATTACATTTGAATAAGAACCAAGGGGAAGTAATAAGGTAACATTCTCCATGGATACTATTGGGTATTTAATTAACCTTCATGAAGATGCCCTTGAATTAAATTTTCTAATTAATCATTTGATATTTTTGACCTACCAATCTATGGCTCATCTCCAAATTTGTGCCATTCTTGATCTTAGTCTACCATGGTATCATGATTTATATACCTATCTCCATGACAACATCCTTCCATCAAACATAAATCACCATCAACACAAGGCCATTATCCATCATACATCTTGTTACACCATCCTTGGTAGCATGATCTATCAGAGAGGATATGATGGGACCTAGTTGAGATGTTTGACCTTGAAAGAGGCTAATCTTGCAATCAAGGAGGTCCATTATAGTATATGTGGCAATCATGTTAGTGGAATAGACCTAGCTAAGAAATTAATTATGATTAGATATCATTGGCCTACAATAGATAAAGATGCCTAACAATATGTGCACAAGTGTGTAGCATGCTAGAAACATGATACTATTATTCATGCCCCTGCATAAGAGTTGTAATCTATTATGACTCCATGGCCATTTTATATATGGGGACTAAACTTAATTGGAAAGATAAATCCAATGTCATTTGATGGACACAAGTTTATTATCACACTAGTGGATTATTTTAATAAATGGGTTGAATTTATGCTTTGTACTTACACCACAGGTCTCTAGATCTCCAAATTTATCCTGAATAAGATCAATTGTTGTTTTGGCATTCTAGCCAACATCCTATCAGAAAATGGAAAATATTTTAAAAATCAAGAAGTCAAAGACCTGTGTATGTGCTATCACATCAAGTAGAAATTTTATATTTCCTATTACCCCTAGGGGAATGGATATGCAGAAGCAAATAATAAGAATCTTATTAAGATTCTAAAGAAAATATTCAATGCTTTAGGAAAAAATGGAACTTGTAATTATATCATGCACTTTGGTATTATATAACTAGTGTCTGAACACCCACTAAGGCCACTATGTATTCTTTATTTTATGGTATAAAATCCATCATTCTTGTAGAATTGGAACTCCCCTCTTTATTTATATTTTTGAGGGGTATCATTGTCAACCATAATTTAAGACAAAAAAGGCTAAAAGAGCTAGATATCCTAGATGAAAAATGTTGAAAAATATTAAATCACCTTTGGGATATTAAAACAAGTTAAAAGGCCAATATCACAAAAATATATAGTCCTAAGATTTGAATTCAGTGATCTAGTCCTTAAGGAGAATCAAAAGAATACCAATGTAGAAAAGGATAAAAAGGGAAAATTTGAAGCCAACTAGTTTGGGACCTATATCATTTTTTGCTAAATTTGGATCAAGAGCCTATAGGTTAGCTACATTTAATGGTAAAGAGATCAATGAGCCAATGAACATCATGTATTTAAAAGTATTTTATACTTGACAGGCTCCTTTTACCTCTATCTATGGGTCCTCACACTTAGGGCATCTTTATTTCCATTCCTATTTTATATCTTCATTCCATTCCATTCCATCATTCTACCCCTAAACTTGGTCTTAAAAATGGGAATATATTATAGGCTTAAGTAGAATCTAAAGACAAATATTTCAAACTGGGGCAAGTCATTTCTTGTTGTATAAGGGGAACATTTGTTGATGAGTATTCTGGAGTCTCTCTATCCACTTTTCATATATTCTCCATCCTATCACACCCTCATACATACCCCCATCATATCCTCTTGATGATTATGTCTCCTCCTAACCTCAACTTGTATCCATATTCATCTACTTATATTTATTCCTAATCCATGGTCCACAAGAATCCCACTAATTTCATCATTATAAAAGGGTCAAATAGTTGTCTTCCTCTAGGATCCATCATGCACTCTGAAACTAAATCTAAATCGATCATCCTAGGCCCCATAAATAATTGTTTATTATTCGATTGTATCCTTGTCTCAAATAATTTAGGTGCAATTAACCCCATGTACATATTTCATGTCGATTATTAGATCCATTATATAATCATTTCATTATTTTTTTAACCCCATCACATATATATCCATCCATTACCATTACCTTAATACATTATATCTTTATTTATCTTTTATATATATGTTTATTTACATATGTGTTTTTTCTTGTTAACAATCCTTAATTCTTGTATATATTCATTATAATTAGTTAAGTTGTCTTATTTTATTGAGATGTATTGTTATCTTGTTATATTACTTAAGTGAGAATAAGGATGGTATAAATGAATTCTTAATCTCATCTTGGTCAAGTCAATTCAAAATGGAGTTCCCCATGCACCATGATTTTAATGTGCCCTTGAACCATATCATGTTAATGGGATATGTTCATTAATCGGTGAAATATTAAAATAGATTTCCTACATCCATAATGGCTTAAAAATTTCCCATCCCATTCTCATAATCCAATCGTTATCCAACCTAATCATCCTATCATACTACCCCATCCCCACCCATATTCTTTGTGTAGGAGGATTATTACCCAATAATAATGTGTGGGACATAAAATTAAAAAAATGAATTATCTTTTATTAGCACATTGATTAATTTTTTTTTAAAACCATACCAATCTCATTTTTACCATTTTAAAGTAAATGCATCCCATTAATATCACATCTATACAAACATTAATCAATATCATAACATCTCATGAATCCAAATATAATATCCATCTAATCCATAAACACATACATCCAAATAATTAAACCATATAACATCATCACACAAATAATCATATCTCTATCACATTAATCATACAATTGATATCGAACTAATCATTCACATCACATCATAATCATATTATCACATCATATAGCTCAAATATAATCACTAATCATAAATCAATACAAAAAGAACCATAAACAATTACAACATCAATTAAAAATAATTTTTCATAATCATATCATCATCATACATAATAACCAAATCACATCATATAATAACATCTCATAATCATGGTCATATATAACAATCTTGAATGTCCACATGGAGTGCATATCAAAATATATAGATACCAAATATAGGCCCTGTGAGCATCAATGTGCTATAATATACAAAATTTCCATCACAAAATACAAAATATCATAAGTATTAACTATGATCTAAGTAATCCTCTGGGACATTGATGCACTCATTGAGATGAGTTATCTCTAAAATTAAATTCATGTTATCTAGCTAGAATTGCTACCTCATATAAGTCCCAGTAGCATTGTGCCTCATGTGCCTATATCATGATATTCCATATCACATCACCCATCCCACCTATATTCATGGCTCCATATACCTCCTCTTTGGCCCTCTCAACCATTTTCACCTCCCCTATAAAATATATAATCCAAGCCAACATCTATCCAACCTAAGCCTATAAACTATTGATATGTGTATCTTGACTCTAGGTCTGGCTCTATAACATCACTATTTGATCCTGTAGGGAGGTCACCTATCCTAGAAAACTATGATATGCCCTTGTGTAGTGTCTATATAGCCATTCATCTATGCCATTTATCCTTGTAACTAGTCTCAAATATGGTTTCTCTATATCGTAATAATTTTCATCTTATAAATACATGCCTATACCTCCATCCTAAGCCACTCTAGTAATGATCTCTTGTCCTATATATTAAGTGACCTCTGCATCATCCTCCCATCCAAACTAAATTCCAATGTAAGGCATATAGGTGATGTTATTGGGAAGTAGTCCATGTAATGATCATCTATAAAATCTCACATCCCCTACATGTCATCTCTATACCCCTAACATAATATACCACCCAAAGACAATTAGCTCATGTGGGAGTCTAATTACCCATGTACCTAGGGTATTTTGCATTGCTATGTGATCCTAGCCACAAATATATATCAATAGAAAAGGACCAAGGCTCATAGATTATCTATAAGCCCACATGTGTAACTCCTAATACAAATGAGCCAAAACTACTAGCTCCCAAGTAAATATCTTAAAGTCATGAACCATGTCTAATATGACATCCACAAGCCCTAAGTGAAACCACTATCTACACTTGTCCAATAAGATTATGATAGTAAAAAGAGATATCACCACTATTTTTAATATGTCAATGGTCCCCTCCCTCATTCACCTATCAATGTCCACTTGTTCATCTCACACACCAATCTATAACCTCCCTTCTAATCTCTATAACATCACACTAAGTGTGTGTGATTGATAGTAAATCCTCTATTTTTTCATTTATAACTAAAATATTTGGTACACATCTTCCAAAGTAACCATCATCTATCCTATCATGAAGTGAAAGATACTCATCTCTGAGTGCCATCTCTCTACTAGAACTATAATCAACACTTGATCAATATGCACCATAAGCATGGCCATAAAATAGTATAATCCTAGTAGTTTTAACACACCATACTATTTTATGGTCATTAAATGCATCTCATGAAGTACTTGGGGCCACCATAGTCAAGATGCCATCATGCTTAAGTCCTCCTAAACAAATCATACATCTTATCACTAAAACTATCTAATGACACATTCACTTTTTCCTATCCTACCTAATCCACTTACTACCTTAACTAATTCATCATCCCCAATCACTCCCTCTACTCATTCCCATTATTCTAAATTCATTTAATTCTAACCCCAAATATTAAACCCCATAAACTATTTATGTTAGTTAACCTCCACCTCCACCCTAATATCATTTGATTGATCCTTATAAGTACCATCCTAACTAATTAATCCCTCCCCTCACCTACATCCCTAACATACTTAACCTACTCCTTTATATCCTTAGCCCCCCACCTCTCCCCTCTCATCATGAATCTTATTTACCCTAATCCAAAGACCTAACTCCCATCAAATATCATCCTAACTAAATCATCTACACTTCCACCCTCATATCATATAACTCAACCTCAATAATTATCCTCTCAAATAACTTACTCACCCCCCATCATCCCTGCATCCTCTACCTACACCTATCTATTCTCCACTCCCTAACTACCCCTTCTTATCCCCTAAGTCCATATCTTGAAAACTATGTCCTTACCCTATCTTAACCCCTCCTCAAGTAACGAAGTCCTTATCCTAGCCCATCTAGCCCACCCCATTACCTTTTACCCCATCACTGATAATATCATTATTTATAATTTTATTCCAAATCATAACATTACCAATCTTGCCATTTGTATCTTGCAATTTTACATAACCATAACTATAACCTCACAATTATGCAAAATCACAACTCCCTTCTCATGGTATTGTAATATCGAGAATCATTTCTTGTGGTACTAAAATACCACAATTTGCCTATTATGGTATTTAAATACTATAGCTTTCAACCATGATATCATTACTTGTAGGCACAATAATTCCACTAAGGGTATTGCCTATAATTGTGGTATTATAGCTATGACAACTCTAGTCTAAAAACCATCAAATAAAATCTAAAATAAAAAACTAATTAACTAGGGGTTGACTACATATCAATGCTCCTACATCCTCAAGCTTTTGGAACTCTCTGATCCTCTCAGCTTGATGTGAATCTCATGGGATACGATCCATGGTCCTAGATCTAGAGTACTATTTCAATAAGGATAAAAGTCAAAATGACCCTTTTTCACCCCCTTTTTCCTATTTTACCCCATTTTCACCCCTCTTAACCCCCTACCACCCCTTTGACCCCTCACATAGTTATTCTCATCTCTTATCATCTCCATTTCATTCCCAAATTTTGTATACCTTATCTATCAACCCATTTAATCACTAATTATAATCCCTCAATAATCAGAGCATGCCCTTCCATCTCCCTATAATCCATCCTAAATAATAAATACATTAGCTTGAGGTCTTCTAAGACTATGTAGGTAGTACCTAGACATAATATCATGCCCAGGGATAGATGAACCACTATAAAACCCCAATCTTATCCCATTTTTGATCTATCACTCAGCCTTATTACATCATTTTAAGCTATGAATCTTATAAAAAGTGGCTTATTATCAATAATTAACCCATCTAACCTATGTTATATGATTTTAACCCTCCTTTTCACGTCTCATTTCTATGGGATATATCACCAACTTATAGCCTATCTCACCTCTTTATTTCCTAAACAATATCTTTATCTTTAGAATTCACAGTCTTATCAGTATATCTCCCTTATAGACATTGATTATTTGTCTAGAACCCATCTCTCAAATTTAAGCCACTTTTCCCCCTCACATTTATGCTTAGGGAATCTCATTCATAGCTACCTTATTACTTAAGACATCCCAACTATAATTCATTATCATGGTCTAGTCCCCACCCTAAGACTTCTATTTGAGTGATAATCTAGATCATTCCTCCCTACATGCTCCCTTAAGGGGGATCATACCTAATAACACCATGGTTCTTATTTGAAATACCATTACTCCTTCCATCATATTCAATTGTAATACCCCTTCAAAGAGGGAAAAATGTATGCACCTAAATCTACTCACCCTAATAATCCTATTAAAATTTATAATGTAACCCATAATCATATTCTTAGTCAATTAAATAATATCTTCATTCCTAAATAAAATCACCTACATTCTATGAACCTTACTACACCCTTACAACCAATTAACCACCCTCATTATCCCACAAACTAGCCTATTTACCTAGTAATCTACCTACTAACCCATTTGATAATTAAAAATTCATCTTTATTCACCTACCTATCTAACAGCCTACTAACTTAGCCTTTCTTACACACCTAATCCCTAATAGAGATTCTATAATTGAAGAATTATAGAATATCTTCTAGTTTAGCCATTTTCCTCTAGAATTCTCTATTCTAGAGATTTTCAAGGAATTTATAATTCCTTGGAAATTCCTCAATAATTGATCTCAATGACCTAATTTTAAATATGGGCCATTGATTTTCCCTCCCTTGGATTATATATACAAGCCATACCTCTAAAACCAACTAAATTTTAGAACCTTGAAATCCATAATCATACATTATACTTGCAGACATTATCCAAGCATTCTCATAGCCTTGTCAAATCCACCAAGTCAAGAAGACATTAAATACATAGAAGAGTTCAATCAAAAAATCCAACAATCCAATAGTTTTATAATCAAATCCACTTGGAAATCTTATAAAGGAGTTATAAAGGATAATATGATGGTAAACAATCTCATTGTAAGTATCTAATTATTACTTTATCCCTTCATTTGATGTTATTTGAATTTTTTGGTTTTTATTACTAAAAATAGTAATATAGTGGATGATCCAAAATACACTCAAATAGTTAATTTTTAATTATTATGTCACCTTTATTAGTGAGGTATTAAACATAATTATTAAGGTACATACACATATTAGTTTAATGTCCTTCAATCTAATTGTATTCACAGTACTCATCTTCTTTGTACCAGTCAGGTTTGTGAACATTTTCATCAAAAGGTTTAGTGTTTGGCTATGTGATCATGTTTGTGTGAGCCAAATTTTAGAAAACATTATCATAAGTGTCACCTAATTTAGTGAACGTATGTTTAGGTCTCCTTTATTTAGTTTATCCACCAAGAATTAATATATTACTGATTGGTTGATTGTAGGTTTATGTTTGAAATTGAGGGTTTTGAATCTATTTGACATTGTTTACATTGTCTCCAAAAAGATTTTTATTTTTGGCAAAGAAATTTGGTTTTTTTGGTTTAGAAGAATTATTATTATCTGGTCTAAATATTTTTATTACACCTATATTAATCAATGTTCTTTCTACTTGAACTCTCTTTTCAATGATTTCATCAAAATGTCTTGGGCAAAAGAGTAAAAAATGATGTCCCAAGTCTAAATTTAAGTTGTTCATAAAGATGACCACAAGTTCTATTTCAATAAATGACCATGTGAATTGATTTTTCATTGCTCACCATCTTTGGAGGAAGGAAGAACATATTTCACCATTGCATTTATTGGTGTTGTGTAAATCTAAGGTGGTTAAGTATTTTTTGATATTATAAGAGAAATGACAAACAATTTTTTTAAAGTTAAGTCTTTAAAGGTAAAAATATATCTTTTCAAAAGCCATGAAAACCATTCAAGGGATTGGAAACTAAGACTTCATGGGAAAAAATGCAAAATGTGTTCATTAATATAAGTAATGTTTGTACATGCTTGATATAAGCTACTTAGATGTTCTTTGGGGTTTCCTTTATCTTTATAATTATCAAATTTTAGGAGTTCAAATTACTTTAGAAAAGGTGTATTCATTTTAGCTAAATCATATGGGTACGAATAAATTTACTTAAACTTAAATTATTTTTTCTAATAATAAGAACCATCTTGTAGGCCTTGAACTCTATCCTTTATGTTTTGAAATTATTATAAGTTTCTCTATCAGGGGAAAGTGGTCACTTTGGTCCTCAAATTTCTTTAATAATCCCTCCCTAAGCTTATCCCAATTATGAATAGAATTTGGTCTCAAGTCTCAATACCACTAAAGTGATTTGCCTTTAAAAGAAGATGCAAGTAGCTTGATTGTGACAATATCTTTGATGACATGGTGCACTGAGCAAATATTCATGATATCCTAAATTTTATCCATAAAAGTTGCATTCTTTTTAGTATTATCAGATAAAATTTTGAGGGGTACAAATATCATGTCATCATATTGGGAAAGAATAAATGGATTGCCTCCATTAAAAGGTACAAATAACTTATTTCTCTATGAAACCTTGAATGGGATAGGGAATAATCTCCATCTAGGTGCAATGAATCTCCTAAATAGAGGTGTAGATTGATCTCTAGGGGATGAATATCTTAACCCACTCCTCCTTTTGATAGGGGATGGATATATTCTTACTCTTCTTTTTCTAGAGGGTGATAAAATATTAATGAAATAGAAATCAATACCCTTTGTATATGATCTTATTTATCTTAACATGTAGATAGGGGGTTGATATTTATGAACAAGAAATGCTTGGAGTTTTTATGTTTTCTTACTTAGTGTGTACAACACTTGTTAACTAAGGGTAACACCTATTCCTTATCTCTTTCTTTAAATTGGTCCCACTAGAAGTGATAGAAACTATTGTCATTCAAAACATGTACCCCTAGATGGTTTATAGTGTAGGAGATTTTGTTGTAGGACACAAAATGTGAATTCATTACAAAGGGTGTAAAAGTGTTCAACACTAGGCATGGAATTTTCTATCACCTAATTGTGTGGATCATCATTTATCTAATCATAATGATGGGAGTGTACCCAAGGTGTAATACCCTTACACTCTTTAGGATGAGCCTTCAAATTAGGTTGAATTACTTATATTCTAAGTACACCTAGTTTAAGACTAGAATTCATATCTAAAAATTACAAACCTAAATATACTATTAATCTAAACCCAAGATTATTGAGGGGAAAGGAATGGATAAATTAATAATTTGTTGAAAGTTAAAAGGGTGATAAACCAATAATAGAGTGGGCACTCCTAATATTGTAGACACACTACAAATATTTGAGAATAAGATGTTATCACATAGACTCCACCAAGGACAACCCAAAATCATAAATGTTTTGTATAGGGGCACATTAATACATCATAACACTAAGGGAGATGATAAATGATCCATAGATGATGTCTACATAGACTTGTATGCACACAAAACATGGCCTATAAGTGAGTTCCAAGTTCCACATAGAGGTATTGGGAATGGAGAGAAATGAGAGTGGTGAACATTACCCACAAATAAATATCTACAAACACAAATAACATGTAGAGTGTAAGAAGAATAGAGGGATGTGAATTAAACTCTTCTTAACATGTAAGGTTTATTTAAAAAAAGCTCTCTTGAAGGTAAATTTTTTGATAGCATGAGGTTACCTAAAAATGTTGACCCTTTCTAAAATGAATAATAAGATTTTATGAAGGAGTAAGTCCTTTTACAATTAGTGCATCACTTGTGATGGTATATATAGTCCTTTAATTTTACTATAATTCCACATCCATGTTTATTAAATTCTATTCGATGATCTAGTTATAGAAGTTGGTGGTAGGATTCCTCTAGGTATACTTGTATGTATAAGAATGAAAATCTTTAGAATAGTTAGAGAGGTGGCATGTGATCATGTTTTGATGTCTGATATCTAATTTTGAATTTACTCATCCTAACAAGGAATTAAATATAATTCATCTAATTTTCTAACTACCTCTTTATACTTTGATACCACTTATCAATCACTACACAGGTCTCCCTTGAACTACCATATCATTACTATGCATCTCTTTGGGAAATATTATCTTATGACTTTCTATGACATCTGTGCATTGAGGGTTGTATAGTTATACTTTACAGTGAGCCATGATTAGGTTAAGGGTGCATATTTAGAGTCCTTATATTAAGGTGCATGAAATTATAACCCTTTCTATGCCAAGTCATCTTTAAATATCATTCTCAAGTATTTTATTTATATCAGGGTCCACATTAGCCTAAAAAGTAGTATATGTGTATCATAAAATATGGTCTATGATAAATGAGAGTTTATAAGTGAAAATATATGATTTGGTGTAAGACTTCATCATGGAGATGTAGGGACCCTTTTGAATAGGTATGTACACAAATATTAAATGTCATGGATCCACTCCTCATGATTTATAACTACTTTTTGAGCACCTCTCCATGTTCTATCTGAAGATTGGGAGCTCTACATCCTTGAACTTGTGCATTATTTGTGCTTGTGTGATAAAGAGTTCTTACATGAGGCACAAATTAGAAACTATTTATGACTATAAGTTTACACTTATTCAATTTGAGGATTTTCATTGTCTACTTTGGGTAGGGGCATCAATAGGGGCCATCTACATATGGATTGATTTTAAATAACTTGATATTTTCAATCATGCAAACATTATATAGGATTTTTGTGAGTTTGACATAAGTAAGGGGTGACTTACAAATTCAACACTTTTGGCAACCTCTATGGGCTGATTTCATGCTAAGTGGGAATTATTTATACTTTGAAGTTATCCATTAGGCACAAATTTGTTGAAAATTTTGTCTCCTTATTCACAAACACACTGGTTGTGTATTTCTTGCTTTGGATGAACTGAGATCCTCCTAAGAAGAGTAAAGAACTGTGTCAAATGCACTTAGAGGAAAGATATCTAAGATAAGATAAACACAACACACAAGAACTTAGAAGAAATAATTATATCCTAAAATAATGTTCATAAGGCATTTAGGTCAATATAAAACATCTAATCTACTTATTTACAAACTATATGAGAATAAGCATAGATAATCGTTTAGATAGATCCTATTGAATGGGATAGATAGTTATTTTCCATTCATTTTAGTGAATTATAAAGCATTGTCTTTCTTAAAACTATTGATAATAATGGCTTCTCCATATCACATCGAATTTATTATGTATTCCATCTTTTGATATGTCTGCATCCCACTTGAGCAATATATCTCCTTCTTTGAAACTTTTGCCAATGACCCTTCTATCAAAGGTCATCTTTGTCTGAGCTTGTTGAAGTTCTATAATATGCAAATCTTATGCTCTAGTCAATTTGATCTCCATTATATATTCTAATCTTACTATGATGACAAATTGAGAGATGGGGGTAGTCTGGCCTCTCTTCCATAAACTAGCATGAAGGGTGAGTTTCCCAACACTCTATTGGGTGTGACTTGATTATCCCAAAGGGTAGTCTTGAGCTTAGTATGCCAAGTCCACTAATTCTTTTACATGGTCCTCTTTATAATAAAAATCAAATTTTATTTGTGGACTCAGACAAACCATTACCTTGAGGGTAATAATTTAATGACGTGCTTATATGGATGTTTTGTTTGACAACCCATTTGTTGATCCTGGTTCTAAAGAAAGCCAATGCATTATCAAAAATAATGGTGGATAGAATAAGAAATATTTTTATAATGCCTTCATAAAATATTATGATTAATGTCTTATTATCCTCTTTGAGTGATACTTC
Source organism: Torreya grandis (assembly GCA_037957365.1). Classification (NCBI taxonomy): domain Eukaryota; kingdom Viridiplantae; phylum Streptophyta; class Pinopsida; order Cupressales; family Taxaceae; genus Torreya; species Torreya grandis. The sequence continues at coordinate 1,195,200 of JARHVA010000940.1, forward strand.
TTCTATCCATCTTTTGAAATAGTCTATGACCATAAGGATCCATTTATGTTTATTGATTGATGGCAGGTTAATCATACCTATAAAATCTAAGACCCATTGCAAAAATGGATAATCGTAAGGTTTATATCCTTTATTTTTTCATGAAAAAGTCACATTTATTATAAATTCACACATATACATGAACATATTTGAAAAGAGTTGGACAATAGTAACCAACTCACATGATTTTTGAATTAGATGTCTTGGGTGAATAATGGCCTCTTGCAGGGCCTTCATGGAAGTCTTGAAGACTTTTATTCATTTGGTTTGATTATATGAACCTAAAGAGGAGTCCATTCATGTCTCTCTTAAAAAAAAAACCATTGATGAGAACGTAGGGAATGGACTACAACCTAAAATGCCTATTATGAGCCTTACTTAGGCCAAGGGGATATGAACTGGTTTGAAGTAAGGTCATCATATTCTATGTCTAATTCATTAAAGGTTCTTGTCTTATTGATTCCTTTTCATATGAAATCAGGACTTTTATAATTCAAAATTTTCACCTCATCCAATTATTCATAGATTCTTTTTCTTTGCACTAGCTTAGTGATCTGGATGTCTACATCATACTCTATCACCTTTGTATCCCAACTAGCTCTCTTATCACTAATGTTATTATCGAGTAGAAACTCTTTGATGCCTATGTGTGAAATAATGAGTTATCTTTTATTGTTAGAGATTATATGCTTAAACTTATTGAGCACTCTCACGATTACAAGTATGTGCTTCTATATGAATCTATAGTGTAGCTCATAATATTTTAGCACCTAGATGAAAAAGGAAATTGGATGCTCTAAATGAGCATTGTTTTACTATGTAAGAATAGATGAGATCCCTTCCACCCCACCAAATGTATAAAGGATAAAATATTTATTATAATATGGGTTAGTCAAGGTGGGAGCTTACATGATGGCCTACTTAATGGATTTAAAATTATCCTTGCTTTCATGAGTCCATCTAAACACAACATTATTCTTGAGAATCATAGTGAGGGTTTTGGTTAGAGTATCAAAATTGGGCATGAATCTCCTGACAAATTTGATTCTTTTTAAGAATATCTTGGAGACTCTTCTTGTGACTTAGAAGAGGGAGATATGAAATAGTCTTTACTCAATCTAGATTGACTATGAGTCCCTTTGTCAAAATAATGTGCCCTAGTAGAAAACTTTCATTAACTATGAAGATACATGTGTTAGGGTTCAAAGATATTTTGAACTCTTGATACCTTTCAAAGACTTGCTCTAGATAGCCTAAGTGATCTTCTATGTACTTATAGAAAATAATTATGTCATTGAGGTAAACCAAGATGACCTTATTGATTATCTCCTTAAATTACATAGCCATGGCTCTTTTTAAGGTCACTCCTATGTTTTACAAATTAAATGGTATACATTGGTATGTGAAGGTTCGCCACTTAGTGGTAAATACTATCTTATAATGATCACATTCTTCCACAAGAATCTATTTGTATATTGAGTAACCATATAGTAATTAGAATCTCTTTGCTCTTGCAATAATTTATAATTATTTTCCATTGGTAGGAGGGGATAGTGGTCTTTGAGGGAAGCTTCATTCAGGTCTCTGAAGTCTACACATAAATGTATTTACCCATTCGTATTCCTCACTGGGACTAAGTTGGCCACCCATGAAGAGTGTTTAATTAGAAGTATTATACTAGATTCAATGACCTTTGAAAGATCCTTTTTCATTAGGGTCTCAGTCTTTGGGTTGATAGGCATTTGTTTTTGGTAGACTAGCTACACAATATGGTTAAGCTCAATTGTGTGTTGTGCTAAGATTGGATCAAAGCCTCTAAAGTCCTTATATTTTCATGCAATGATATTATCATATCTCATATTGATTTTAATAAATATCTTAATTTTTGGTGGGGAGAATACTTTGTCAACTCTTAGGACTTCACTTCAAAAATGATTACTTGCATAAATACCTCCTCTTTTGTTATCATACTTCACTTTTCTCCTTTGATCTAGTCATCATAATTGAATATGCTTTATAGGGTAACTAACTCTTTTATCAGCTTGTTTCCCTTTAATTAGATGAGTTGATCCTCATATTGGGCTTGCATTAAACTTGGTTTTTAGTGTAAATTTCCACCTCATCCTATAATAATTTGATAATTTTCTCATCAATTTAAAACACCTACTAATTATCTATGTTATCAAGAGCTACCAGTTTAATCATGAGCTTGACAAGGTGCTTGGATTCCTTCATTATGTCACACGAAATGTCATATTACATACCTATGATTATGAGTCTATCTGCATCAATATTTTTTGATCTTTATATGGAAATAATATAAAATACATCAAAACCTTAAAATATATCCCACACTCTATGCTTGTAATCCTTCATCAGGCCATTTTTGGTCATGCTCTATTCTCTAACCTGGTTAACAAATAGTTCACAATTACCCAATACTTATAGTTTCATGATTCCTTTCTTTTACACAAGCTATAAAACTTAGATCAACACCTCATATTATGTATCATTATTTGTGAAAATGAACTTTAATCTAAACGTGTATAAATATTTCTCCTTTTGAGGAGAGATTAGCATTGCACCAGCTCTAATGCCATTTTTACTTCAAGAACTATCGAAGTATAATTACCATGTACCCTCAAGGTTATTGTAATGTCACCATTTCCAAATGACTTATGAGCAAGTACTGAAGACCTTTAATACAATTTACCCATAGACTAAAGTATTATTTTGGGGGTTTTATTTTACTAATTAATTATAATTGCCTAAAAAGTGATTTTTGTCATTTATCCATATAAGGAAATTCTAGTTGATTAATAGAATATTTTTTAAAAAGTGGTTTTTACCACTATGGTATTTATTGGATTATTACCTAAATGTAATTTTAATTACTATTTATTATTTATGTAATTAATTTAATATTATTATTTGAAAAAGAGGAATGTCAGCTTAAAAGTTGATTAAAGAAAGGAAAAGATATTATAAAAAGTTGGCAAAGAGATTTACGAGGTATTTTACACCCCCAAGGTGGACTGGTTCCCTTTGTAGGGTAAAAATACAAGGTGGATTTCTCAATTGAAGACATGCTAAAAATTTATATTGATTCTTCATGCTTGAATAAAATATTGAGATGTATGTCCAATCAGTGTTTGCAAGTACTCGGAGCTAATTATTTAACAAAATGGTGTATTTTGATGCCACCTTTGAAAAGGTGGATTTGATAATTTCCCTAGAGTGGGGAGACTTGCTTGATAATTTGATGCCAAATTGACCTAGTTTCATTATTAGAATTTATTGATATTTACTGTTAAAGTGTGGTATTGAATTTCTATGTGAATGGGAAAGGTTTGCAAGGTATTTTCAAGTGGATAAATAAATAATAAATTATAATTTATTTATATTTTTGTGAAGATTTCATGAGGATTTTGACTTCATAAATTTTATAATTATGGATAATATTTATTGATTAATTTTCCCAGGTGTGGAAAATTGAATTAAAGTGAGGGTTTGTTGTTTGAATGGCTTTCAAACCCTAGTTGAAGGGAAAATAATATTTCTAATTTTTATATGTAGATTTTAACCTAGGATGACTGGGTTGGAAGAGGGTTTTGATCACTTTTAAGACCCAAAAATGTCATTCGATTTTTGTGGCTACTTTTGGTAAATTACTCATGATAATTGGAAAGGGTTTCACAAATATTCAACTATTGTTTTATGTGTAAAATCAAATATTTTATAGAAAGGTTAAATCTGATTTTCATCCACATACAAGAGGTAAAAAGGTGTAAACTCTCTATTTTAAATTTGTGGCTTATTTTGGATAATTTTGAGGTGATATTTTCCCAAGATAATTGATAGAAATTACCTATATATTATTTTCACATTGGCACTTATGGTTTGTAAGTATATTGCATGTTTTTAAAGCATATCTTTGAGCTAGGGTTTGTTGATTTGGCTAATTGTAGATTTCATAAATTTGTGGATTTTAGGGGAAACATATTTTTTTTTGAATTATCCTCTTTGGGGACATTACATTTCTCCTATGTCTTTACAAGCTCTAGTAGCATGGAATTATCCTCTAAGATGAAATATGTACCTAGCCTTATTTCCTCTACATCATTATATGGATCATAATCAAAATGTTCACATGCCCATTCATCTAGTAAATAATCTAGAATCTCTTCAAATGGTGTCATGGTTTCATAGAGAATTAGATTTTTCTCCTAGGAAAACATTATGCATTTTTTATTAACTAGCCCACAAGAGTGTGGTTCAACATGGATTTTGTAGATAGGTTTAGCCCTGCTGGTCACCTTAGTCCTATATCTAATTCTGAGTAACATATGTGACTAGTCTTAAGATAAATATCCACCCATATTTGTCATGAAGTGTCAAGAGAGGTAGATGGTGAATTAAGGAGGCAAGTTAATGACTATAATATCCTATGAAATCAAAAGACATGGGTATGTATGCAGTGTGAGATTCAAATATTTGATGATTCCCATAATTTTAACCATCATGCCATCCATTTAGACCACTCTTTTTAAAATAGGTGAATACACAATTTTGATCATATCTATAATTTTATTTATCATCACCAAGATACTCATGCCTGATTTGATCATGCAATTGTGCACTAGGTGCTGGCCAATAATCAAGGAGATATAGAATAGGGGAAGCTTGGTGTTACTATGCACTTACATTTCTTCCATTTTAGGATGGCATAGACTCATAGAGATATAAGGCATAAGTATTTATGTCTTACATTCTTGAAAGATTTTTAGATCATCTTGCATCAAATTTATTTGAGACAAAATAATAAGGGCATCGCACATGGTTACATTGAGTCTCATCTTCTTCATCTATTTAAATATGTTGAAGGTATTTTGAGATCCATTTGGATGTGGTTTTTAAAGAATATTCTCCTCTCATATTTGCACACAATTTTGAGGCAAATCTTCTCTTTATGTGATGTGTTTTGTGCATACTAAAGGTTTCATAGGTACCATAGTTTGTATACCTCTACAGGTGATCTACAACATTGAAGGTGAGGGAGATAAAGCTAGTAATGTATCCTCTATCACTTTATTTTTAAATCTTGTATTGAAATAAATTAGGGTGATTCTTATGTTGAATGTGCTAATATAATTTATGTAGTTTAAGTCATCTGCCTACTAATTGATAAGAGTAGGCCCATCTTATTGCTTTATTGGTACCTAAATTTTTCATTTATGTAGAGATATAATATTCATCTACTTCTAAGGATATGATAAAATTTGAACCATGAGTGCTTGTTTAATGACTTCATTCATGCATGTATCTTAATTATATGGTTGGCTACATGGGAAGCACGATTTAGGATATTTCACAAGATTGTTTTTCATGGGTACAATAGCTCTAGAGGTGATAGTGGCATCAACTTTTTGAGCATAAAATGATCTATTGTATGTGATATGATTTTTTGTTTGCACACCTTTGGTAAGGAGAAATTATTGACTATTATTGATGAATAAAGGGTTGATGAGGTATAGGGTATTGTTTTTTCTTCCTTTTGAGGGTGATAATCTCATTTCCAAAGATCTATAGTAGTGCTTTAAACTCATGCAATTTATTAAGGGAAATAATAGATGAAGATCATGGGATCATTACAATGGGGGTAGGTGATAACATAGGTTACACAACTGGTTGGCTAGGAAGAAGTTAGGTGAATAAGGAAATGGGGGTCTAGATACGATTTTACCTACTTGGATAAAACATTTTTCTATGCAAATAGTGACTTCATAGGCATCAAGTAATATTATACCTCTCATGGATTAAAACATCATAGTTATATAACTATAAAGAGATTTCAAAAAATATAAAAATGTAGTATTAAGAGATGGTTTACACAAGGGTGGGATCCTATCCTAGACTCTATGGAACCTAAAATTTAAATCAACCATCATCTCATGTGAGGGTTAGTCTATAGTTATGAGCTACTCTATTAGGGACAAGTGGTCACTCTAGTCATTGAATTACTTATATAGTTCCTCACCAATTTCATAACAATTGTGAATAGAATTTGGTCTGAAGCCTCATTACCACTAAAGTGTTTTGCCTTTGAAATAAGAGGCAAGTAGCCTAACTATGACATTATATTTGGTGACATGGTACACTAATCAGATATTCATGATATCTTAAATCTGATCCATATGAGAATTTGCATTCTTGATAGTAAAGTGAGATAAACATTTAAGGGTTGTGACTTGAATGTCATCATATTAGACAAGAAACAAAAAACTAACTTTATTAAAAGGTATAAATAGTTGATTTGTCTATGCAGCCATGAATGGTATAGGGAATAATCTCCCTCTATATATAGGGAATCTCTCAAATGGAGGTGTAGACTAAGCTCTAGGAGATGACTGTATTGACTCACTCCTCTTCCTAATAGGGGATGGATATGTTCTTACTATTCTTATTCTAAAGGGCACTAGAATATGAATGAAATGTAAATTAATACCCTTTATAGATGATCTCATTTATCTTGGCATGAAGATAGGAGACTAATATTTATGAACCAAAAATTCTTGTATTCACCAATTTATCTTACTAAGTATTTTAAATAATTATTATTTAATGGTATTATCAATTCTTTATCTCTTTCTTCATATTCATCCCACCAGGCATGTTATAATTTTTTTTCATTCAAAACATGCATCATAGATGGTATGTAATGTATAAGGTTTTATGGCAAGGCACATAGCATGAATGCCTTACATATGGTGAAAAAGTATTCAACACTAGGCATGGAAGTGTTATCACTCACTTAATATCATGGAAAATCAATTGTATCATCATAATGATAGGAATGCCCCAAAGAGTGGGAACCTTTCATTCCTTGGGATGAACCTCTGATGTAGGTTGGATTCCTTATATTCTAAGTGTACCTAGTTTAAGACCAGTGCATAGACCTAAAGAGTAGAAAGGTAAATCTACCACTAATCTAAACCTAATATTCTTAAGGGAAAAGGGAGGGAGAAGGAAAGAATTTGTTGAAAATTAAAAGGTTGATACACCAATAATGAAGTGAGTGCTCTTGCTACCATGGATACACTACAAATATCTAAGAACAAGATGATATAACATAGACCCCATCAATGACACCTAAAATGCATCAGTGTTTCATATAGAGGTGAGAGAATTCAATGTAACACTATGAGGGATGATAAATGATCAATAAATGTTGTCTATATAAACCTATATGCACACAAAACATGACTTACAAGTGAGTTTCAAGATCCACATAGAGGTATTGGGAATGGATATTGATGAGAGGGGAGAATATTACCCATAGAAATATATCACCAAATAAAAATAACACACATAGTATAATAATAATAGAGTGAGGTGGACTTAATTCTCATTACATGCAAGGTTTAGCCAAAAGAAGTGCTCTTGTAAGGATTTTTTTGGATAGCATGAGGTTACCTAGAAATGTGAACCCTTCCTAAAATTAAGAAAAATATTTTATGAGGGATAAAGCCCTTTTAAAATTAATGCATCACTTGGGGTGATAGACACAATCCTTTAATTTTATTATGGTACTACATCCATGCTTATTAAATTCTACCTAATGATCTATATCTAAGAGTTGGTGGAAATATTCTTTTGGGTACACTTACATGTTTGATAATTGAAGATATTTAGAATAGTTAGAGTGGTGGTGTTTGATCATGTTATGATGTCTGATAGCTACTTTTGCATTTACTCATCTTGACAAGGCCTTGAATACCACTTAACTACTTTTCTAACTACCTCTTTATACTTTACTACCACTTATCAATCATTGTGTGGGTCTCGCTTGAATAACAACATTATTTATATGCATATCTTAGGTAAATATTATCTTATTCCTTTCTAGGAAATTTTTACACTAAGGGCTATGTAGTTAGACTATGCAATGAGCCTCGAGTGGGTGGAGGGCATTGATGTAGAAGCCTTTTATGAGGCTACATGAATTTTAACCCTATTTGCATCAAGTCTTCTTTAAATATCCTTTGTAATCCTTTGATTTATACCAAGGTCCATATTATCCTATGAAGTAGCATGTGAATAACATAGATTGTATTCTATAGTTTATGAGAGTTTAAAATTTAAACTTTACAATTTGGTTTTGGGATTCATCATGGAGATAAAGTGACAATTCTGAATAGGAATGTGCATGAAGATTTAATATCCCAAGTGCACTTCTCATGATTAGAATCTACTTCTTATGTACTTATCCCTATTCTATCTAAATCTTGGGAGCTCTAGGTCCTTAACAAACTTTAAAGCCATTTATGATTATGTGATGTAAAATTATTGCATGGGGTGCACATTATAAACTCTTTGTAAATTCAAATATAAATTATTTGATTTGAGGATATACAATGTTTGATTTGGGTGCAGGAATAGATGGGGAACATATGTGCATAGATTTATTTTAAATAACTTGATACTTGAAGGTAAACAAACCTTATGTAGGATTTTTGTGAGATCCACATAGGCTATGGGTGACTTAGAGAGTCAATAGTTAGTTCATTTGACTTAATGCGTTAGGTGGTAGACCCATGAATTAGTTTGTGTTTTGTTGATAATGTTGGTTAAAACTATTTGGAGGTTTATTGTTAAATTTAATGTTCTGAGTTTTTGGAAAGGGATTGAAGTAAGAATAAAAACCAAGGTTTGGATTTACATTATAACCAAAATTTGTTTTACTTGGGTTTGAATTGGGACCAAAGCTTTTTTGATTTAAATTTGGGTTGAAACTAAGGTTGCGTCTTATGTGTAAATTTTTTGTTTGGGTTTGGGTAAAATTTGAATTATTTGGTGTATTGTTCTTGAAGTTCATGTAAATGGGATTGGTGTTGTAAATAAAACTTGTTTGATTAAAAAACTAGGATAGGATTATGGCGGATGCATGTTAGAGTTTGAATTAAATGGATTAAAACATAGGTTTAAATTAGAGTTAATTTGGTATGGATTTTGGTTTGCATTTTTTGGTTCTCATTAAGGTTATAATTAGGATTTATGTTTGGAATATTGAAGTTAAATTTAGGATTGAGTTTAGATTTTTTCAAATTAGGTGGTGTTTATTTTTTGTTTAAACTTGAGTTAGGATTTTTAGTAAAATTAAAAGAAATATTTGGATTAAAATTAAACTTATTTGGAGTTGGATTAGATTTTGGATTAAAACTTTGATTGGATGGAACTGATCCAAGAGTGTTAGAAGAAGAAAACTGATTTGCTACACCACTATTTAAATTCATATGTTTAAGTGTGCATGAATAAATACTCAAACTAATATTTTATGGTTGATTAGGAAATCTAGAATATGTATTCAAGATTTGATTTTTATTTTGGTTAGAAATGATTGGTGAGCCTTAGAGGCTCTAATTAGGGTTGATTGATGAGTTTAAATAAAGATTCAAACTTATATTAATTTTACTATAACCTTGTGAATTTGGGTGTACACTCAAATTTATCATAACCAAATGTTGATTGGTTAAACTTGAATTATATGGGAGACCCATGCTTAAGTTTATGTTGACTCATTGCATGATTGGTAAAATTGAAGTAAGATTCAAGTTTTGATTAGTTAGATGATCATTGATGAGTTTAAAGGTATATTCAAACTCAAATTATTTGGATAAAATTGTTGAGGTAAATTTTTATTCACATTCATATCAAGGTTACCAAGGGATTGATTGATTGATGATATTGAAAGTTCATAATCTCTTGAGATCTTTGAGTTTCATGGGTTTCTATGAAAAAAACATGGCTTTTTTTAGATGACTCCCCACGTAAAATAGTTTTCCCTTTGTCTTGAGAGGCTTGGGAATGAATTTTTTAGGAGGTTATAATGGATTTAATACCCTCTAAAGAACCTTGTGAGTTAAGTTTATTAGGATTAGATGATGAAGGTTATTTACTTTTAATTAAATATTACAAATTTACATCAAAGTCAGATTGAAATTTTCATCCAATGCCCAAGTCTTAAAGCAATACTTCATTATTTTTTGAAATGATATACTAAGGATGGAGGTTAGACAACTTTGGTACTACCCTCATCCTGGTAAGTCCCTCCATCTTCTTCTTATTTAGTTATCTCATGTATTTCTACATCATGCTCTTGACCAAGAAACTAAAAGGGATCATTGTGTAAAGGTTTAGCCCTTACATTGGGATTGTTTAGCATGGAAATTTTATTAGTTATAGGTGACATGACTAAGATGAAAATAAAAATTACTCAAATAAATGAAAATTTTAAAACCAACAATACTAATGAAAAGGTAAGTGAAAATTTTGATTTCTTGAACTAATTATTTTGAGTTTTCTGAGAGAAAGTCTTGATTTTAGGTTATTATTTAAACTCAAAATAATTTATCTAGAAATAATAATTCTTTATCGCATGGAAAACATAAGGAAACAATAAACATATTCCTATTATAAACAATCAATTAATTGTACATAAAAGGTGAAAAACTAGGATAAGGGTTGTGAATAAATTTTGAGTCTTCTAGTGTCACTAAATCATCTGTACTCTCAATTTAAATCCAATATTTCAAGGCACTAACCTGGATGATCTTGCTGTTCCCATATACCACTAAGTCCAAATTTGAAGGTCTGATGAAGGTAACTTCTTGGCACTAACCACTAACTGATGCACTAAAGTTGAATAATAAAATAGGCTTTCCTAGGATTAAGGTGTAAAGAATATCATTTAAGGGGAGAAAAATATGGAAGAAATAGATAAAGTGGATGAACATTATTGGGTCTTATCCCAAAGATATCAACACAATCATAGGAGACTAAATGTGTTGATAATTAATGATATCATATTTTGAGGCAACTATTAAAACCATGAGTATTGGACCATGAAATCTCCTCATGTCATGGTGTGCTTAAAACTCAACTTTTTCAGACATTGAAACAAATAGATCTTGATTTATATAACCCACCAGTAAATGGGGTTTGGATTAATATATAGTGGTGAAAGAAATAAAAACTAATCTAGATTATATTTATCAATGGGGTGTATAAATTGGGATCTAGTTATTTCAATTGTCTAGACCACCATAGAGTCCCTAGAAAAAGAAATAAAAAGTAAGTGTTTATTTATGATTGATGAGTATCATCGTCAATGTGATGCCAAGGAAAGAACATACAGAAACACCACTTAGTTAATATATAAAATTATAGATTTTTTTTAATTCTTGAGTATTGTCATCAATGTGGTGCTAAAGGAAGAATACACACAATCTCTAAAATTTTAAAAAGAATGCTGAAAATAAAAAAAATAACTCTAAATGAAATGTGATATAATTACTAAAAACCTTGAAAAATTAAATTAAAAGTGTTAGTGAGATAAAGGAAATTGGTGTTTTGTTCATCCTTTTTACAAATTATATTTGAAAATCATTATGAAAAAAAATGGTTAGAATGTTTGTTTAGAATTGGTATAAGGCAACCTATAATGGAGAAAATAAGGACCACAAAAATAATAAAAAAATGACTTCTCTGTGATAAATTTGTAGTTACAAAGAAATACAAAAAATAAAAATTGTATAAAGTTAAAAAGAAGAAATAAATAGAATACAAAAAACACATAATAAACAAATTTTCTAACCTATATGACAATTTCATAGATACAAAAATTTAAAAAAACTACTTCTCTGTGATAAATTTGTAGCTACAAAGAAATACAAAAAAGAAAAATTGTATAAAGTTAAAAAGAAGAAATAAATAGAATATAAAAAACACATAATAAACAAATTTTCTAACCTATATGACAATTTCATAGATACAAAAATTATTTCACTAGTCGAAGTGATAAATTCGTAACCTGTAGAAATAATTTTGCTAATAGAAAATATGATTTTGCTATGCAGAATGACATTTTCACTACTCAAAAGGATGATGTTGTAATTGTAAATTTTTTTTGTTATTAGACTTTAAAATATAAAAAAATAAAAAATAGACAATATAAAGGGACAAATTCATGGTTATAAGATGATTTCACTACTAATATTAATGGTTTCATAGCCAATTAAGATGAATTCATAGTTGAAATTATTGATTTCATGAAAAAGTTTATTGAGTTCATAGTTTTTCTATAGTAAAGAGTTAGAAAAAACTAAAAATATAGATATAAGTAGAAAGTGAGTAGGAATATAATGATGGAAAGAAAGTTAGGAAAAAGAGACTAAAAATGTGACATAAAATGATTTTGTTGTTATGGGGTATAATTTCATAACTAATGTTTCCAAATCTGTAGTAACATAGTGAGCATACATAGCCAAACAATAAAATCTCAAATAATGACATGTAGTTTAAAATAACACTCACAAAGCCAATATTAAATGCATATGAAAATACAAATATCAAAAATCAAATGAAAAACAATCTAAATGAAATTATGATAAAGGTAGGGTAAAAACAATGAGGGAAAAAGTCTCATGGGGCATGCCAAAATGTATGAACTAAATCTATAAATGATAATAAATAAACTAATTATGCAATCTTAATATAATATAAATTTCACCTAAGATAGATCAATAAATAAGGAAAACAATAAGCATATACTTATACCTTAAATATGCAAGTTTCCTCCATTATGATGTAAACTTGATTTTCTCTTCAACAATGTGGTTTCTCACTCTTCCAATATAAAGGAGAATGGGAAAAATTTTGGTGATTTTTTTTTTGATGCTTTGATTCAATTTGATTTTAATATATTCACTTGTGAAATGAATAAAACTTCATTATCATAAGTCAGTATGGATGAAAATGATGGTTTTCATGTTTATTTATAGTTTCCTAAAGGAAGATCTGATAGTGGATGATTAATTGGATATTTTAAATGATCCAAATAATATATAGTGGGTGATGAGTCACCACCCATGAGGATGACCATTTTAAATGGTTGAGAGAAGTATGAGAATGGTTAACTAAGTCATTAGGAATGAGTCAAATATTTGACAACTTAGGGGATGACTCAAAGGAGGTTAAGGAAAATGTTGATTAAGTTAAGATGAGTCAACCTATGAGGGAGAATAAGGTGAAAGATATTAGGTGAGTTTTAAAATAAATATTTAATATTTAAATAAGGATTTAAAAGTGCATAATTGATTAATTTAATTATTTGAATTTAGAGGGAGATGTCATGAATTATATTAAGAAGACTAATTATTCTATTTCAGGCACATTTTGACACTAAATGTAATCTAGGTGTCTACAATATTATTAAATCATATAAATTGAAATCCTAATTCAAATACTCATTCAAATTTAAATCAATCAGTTGATCAGAATCAAAAATTTTAATTTAAATTTACATCTAAATCCAGATCAAATCCCTAATTCAAATCTAAATGTTAATTCAAATTTACCAACTAATCCAAATAAAAATTAGAATTTGAATGTTAATTTGAATTCACTAATCAATAAAAATAAAAATTAAAACCTTGTTTTGAATATAATACAATCAATAAAAATAAAAATGCACTTTCAAACCCTACTTCTAATACCAATCTAATCAATCAAAATTCAAACCTCACTTCGAATCCCAATCAAATATATCAAAATAACAATCAAAATTGAGTTCTATTTTGAATTCCATTTCAAACTAATTTATAATTTCAAATTCCAATCTATTTTACAATATAAACACAAATCAAAATTATTTCATGGGTTTATAATCCAATCCCTTTACATAAATAAATCAATCATCTAATTGATTTTCCAATCCAAAACTAAATCAAAACCAGTTCATTAGTTAAGCTTCCAATTCACTTTTGAATCCAAATCCAAACCCACAATCACCACTCATGGATATTTTATTTATCCAATAATGAAAAAGTATGAAGAGCAAGATCCAAGGGTTATAAGATAGTTATTTTTTAAAAATAGTACAAGTTTGAATAAATTTGTCCATGCCCTTTTGACATTAACATGATTATGGTATCCTTTCCTTCACATTTAAACCTCAAAATTTTGATAAGTAAAAAGGCAAGATAGATCCTAGAGAATACCTTAAATATTTTTATACAGAATGCTCAGATATTGCTTATATAAATGATTATCTATTAAGACTCTTCCCATGTAGTCTAGGGGGTCAAGACCTATAGTTTTCAAACTTACCTAAAGGATGAATCACCACATTTGAGGACTTTCCCAAAAAAATATCAATCACTTTTACTATAATTTTGAATGTGAGTTGACCATGTTAAACCTATATTACACCAAACAATGTAATGGGGGTAATTTTACTTCATTATTTCAAAGATGTCATGCCTTGGAAAGCCATTTACCATTGTCACCTCCTAATGAATAACTTACAACTATATTTACAAGTAATCTTAATTTATAATTTTATTATCAACTACAAATCCATTGAGCTAGATCCTTTAATGAAATTATAAAGAAAGGAGTCCAAACTAAAATAACCTTAATTTTCAAAGGTACCATAAAATTTTTAAAATAAGACAATTCTTCTTCAAATCAAAATGACAAACCTAAGTTCTATGCAAAGAAAAAGAACATGGTAGGATATGGTGTAAATTATGTTGAAAAAATACAAAACACCTAACCCATGAATAAAATATCCATACCAAGTGGTCAACCTCGATAATAAAACTAGAATTGAAAATTCACTCCTTTAGGAGAACCTAATGATGTCATGTTTTGAAAGTTGGTTGTTACAAACATGGTTAAATTTACACATACCAAACCTTTTGATGAAAATATTCCAAAAACATAGTGGTACAAATATAATTAATATTGTGATTGTTGTGAACTAGGAATTTGACTAAGAAGAGGAGATTAGTATTGTGTTAGTGACAAAATGAATAAAGTAGATTGACAAACAACACACTAAAATAACACCTTCATGCCTAGTTACTAGGTTGAGATTAATAACAAAAACAAATGAAAAACACAACTAAAAATTAAGGGAAAACAAGAATCCTTCACTTTCCTTGGATAATCCAAATGCTTTTGTAGTAGTGGCTTGTTCGTCTTGTGCTCATGAAGTCTTCATCAAAGGAAGATTGGCTACCTCCATCTCTCCTTTGCACCTTTGGATTTGGCTTGGATTGGATTGGAATAAATTTGGAATGGTAACACTAATTGAAATAGCTTTTGTAATATTGTTTTCATTATAACTTTACATTATTAAGACTTAAAATGCATGTGGCAAGGCCTCCTATTTATAAATTTTTCAGATTACTTAGAATCAACCTTAACCATCCATATCAAGATTGAGATGTGTGGATAAGGATTAATCTAATTATTCATTAAAATTGATAAATAGGCTCACAATATTTTGGATAGAGGATCAATTAAGAGCCATGGAGGGATTTGATGAGGCATGGGAGGCATGAATCCTGATATTTATGGCATTTATGGCCTAGGGATGTCTTCCCAAGAAATGAGGTCACCTGATGATACAAATATTCAATATTCATTTCAAAAAATAAGTATTAAACAAGTTTCCATAGAATTATTAATTAGGCCTTGATTTGGATTAATTATCTCTAAGCATGATTAAGCAATTTGTGTACAAATTACTCAAACTGATTAGAATATCTTATTATTGGCTCAAAATTTGACTAAATTAGAATTAGAAATTGATGTTAGATGCATTGGATCTGTTATCCCATTTACGATGTTACCAACACCAAATAATAAAGGCACATGTCTTGTGTAAGATGTTTGATAGAAATGACCAATCCAGAGCACCCAGGTATAATATTAGTATTTTGACTCAAAATGATCTGATCAAAGTTAGTTGGAACATAAATTATATTGTCCCATTAAGTGATACCCTAGCCAAAATTGGCACTTGAATATGTTAGATTCAAAGCTTTTAATTGGAGGTTATTGGTGGCTAGATTTAGGTGTCTATAGTTTGCCCTTATTTTGGAAGGTGTTGCAATATATAAGCATAGTAATGTCTACTCAAATAATTTAAAATGGCTTGTAAGCTAAAAAGAAGATGATGGTTGAAGAAAAAGATCCAAATGGTTTTAGGAAGCCTAGGATGATGCCCCCTTGAGGAAGTGGTCATCACATTTGTTGATGGGTGGTCCCTCAAAAAGAAACAAGAAGAAATGTGGAATTAACACATGGTTGAGATTAATCCAAATATAAAATGATTGCATGCATTGATGTAAAAATCATGTTGATTTTCCTAAAGGTAGTTATAATTAGGAATAAAATTCCAAATAAGGATTTTCCCATAGGCAGTTATAATCATTAAGTAGACCTAGATTGGTTGAAACTAATGGTGCCCTAGTTAGGGATGATTAACAAGCATAAATCAAGGATATAACTTGGAATATAGATTAAATATGAGTGGGTAAAAAGTGATGAAAGAGTTGGATATGGGAATAAGATTTATCATTATAAATGATTTAATTATACCTACCAATGAGGAGATGCTCATCTTGATTAGCAATTATACAACTATAATATTTAATGGGTTGATTTGATTAAGGGTGGGATGGGAGGATTTTCCAAGGTGCCAAGGAGAAACTTATATGGCTCCATTTATTGTATATCTTAAAGCCAATTTTTGTTATAGCATGTGATAGTAGGCATCATGATAAAACACCATGAAGACTTGGTTGAAATATGCATAGAGACTGACTCTTGATCCAATAAACACTCAAAAATAATGCACCAATGATAAAAACTATGATGACAATGTTGATGTATGAATATGGATGGACTCAACAATAATATGCTAGAGGAATCACCCAACTAACACATATAGACTGAGTCGAGGCAATAGTACTGAAAGTAAACAAACACGTAAAAAGACAAACAGACAAATAAAATAAATAAAAATCACACAAACAAAAAAATAACTTGAAATAAATAAACAAACAAAAATCCTAAAAACAAAATAAAAAGAAAGCATCTTATTAATGACTTTACACCAATAGGATAGATCAAGGATAACTTACTAGGCTTAGACATCACAAATGCTTTTGTATTTTTGAAATGTTATGAATCTTCTTGGAATTTGAGGTATCTTAAATTGATAGAGAGTGACAATATGCTTGCTCACAAAATGGTGAGATTATATGGAAAGGGGGACTAAGTGACCTCAGCATGAATTGATCATGACCTACATAGTCCTAAAATGACATCAAGTCATAATAGTTCCATCCACACAAAAGTTGAGGAAAAACCAACTAGGTCCCAACAAATTTTCAAATCTAGAAAATGACTAGGCAAATGAAAATAGAGATGGCAAGGTGATGTGATAATGCATGGTAAATAAGTGTTGCCCATAGTTTTCACATAGGCAGTTATATATAGGATATAATACCATAGGTAAATGATAATAATTTTCTTATAGGTGGTTATAATTAGTAGCAAGATTGGTGAAACACTAATTTGCCCATAGGTGGTTATAATCAAGGTTACATAAACAAACTTGATAAAAGATGAAATATATTTTGCCAGATCAATTGTCACACTACTTTCATAGACTATCATTGTAAACATGGATTTTATTAATTATTGAAACTTGATCATAATCCCCTTACAAAAAGTATGGGAAGAACCAAATAAACCATGATCAAAATAGAATTGGGTAGGATGACTAAAAATAGGCTTTGGTCCAGATAAGAATGGAATGATATGATGGTATGGTTTTTCTTAGGATAATGATGGTTTTATAGATTGGATAAAATGGTAAGAGGGTTGCCCTCAAGTGATGGGGTAAATGAAAGGATACATGATAATGGCAAAAGGATATGTAACAATGATAATGGCAAGGCAATGTGAAATGGTATGGTACATGTTTTTGGCTTGGGTGTGGTTTTTTATTATATTTTTCCTATGAATGGGGAGATGCACACACTAATAAACAAAAGACATAAAAAAATACTTGACAATGTTAATTTCTATCCCACACATCATCTGAAAACTACTCTATCAAGAATGGCCTACAAATTTGGATGCTGAGAATTCTTTTATGATCTTCATTGGTCATTGATTTTTATTCTTTCAAGAATCGAGATAAGGTATCTTTTTAGCCTCTATAAAGGAAAGTGAAACCATGGATGGTTAATAAGGATAAATAATGGAAGGTAGGTTTGATTATGAAATGGAATGATGGAGGATAATGTAATGTGTAGTGGTGGGGAAACAAATGAATATTGGGACTTACAATCACATGTAATGTTGTTGATGCTAGATTCAACATAACTTTTGTTATGGTGGGGCCAAAGACATGTTCTCTAGATAGAACCATCATATTTTGTTGTTTTTTGGGATTGAAATTAACTACCATCTTATTAGGCTATAGATAAGAAGCTATTTTGATTTTATCTTTGATTTTGTCTTCATCAAGTAGTGAAGAACATTTGTGCTCATCTATTAGTACCTCAAATAGGTTTTCACCAACAAATTTGTCTTGATTATCCTATAGTGCCTCCAAGAAGTTTCACTTATGAACATTGTATTTTGAATTATATTTTCTTCTAGTGCTTCTTAAAAATTTTCACTTGAATATGTTGAGTTTGAAATTTGTTTGTCCGCTAGTGCCTCTAAAAATATTTCACTAGGAGAATGTTCATTATTTTCATGAATGTGGTCTTGGCCTCCTTGTTCTTCAATTGTTATGTCACCATGGATGTATTTTAATAAATTATGATTTTTTCAGTCATAATTGACACTTGTGGGATATGGAATGTCAATAATATGGCTATGTTGATTGATGGTAATGGCTTATGGAATGTCAATGGAATGGGTAAAGGATGTGCAATCCTCATAGAAGATACTAAGATAAATTATGTCGAAGCTAAATTAATCATCCTCAAAAACCATAGAAACATCACAAATATATTCAAATTGATATGTGAGGCATGTATAACCAATGTTGTAATAACCATGAACTTATTCTTCTTCTTCTTTTGATTTTGACTCAATGAACTCTGAGTCTGATGTTGAGACTAATGTTGATTCTAATTCTAATGCTAAATCTGATGTTAGTCCAAAAATAAAAATTGGATATATCTTTTATTTTTTATTTGATGGTTACTCTATTATAATGGTGTCTTGTTGAATGCTTGGTGTTGGACAAGTAACAACCTATAATGGCATGAGGGCTCCACCAAGACTAGTTTGTCAAAGTGAGACCCCTCTATAATGGGAGAAAGGTTAAGATACAACTCCTTATATACTAGATTATTAATAGAAGGCTCATAAAATATTAACATATGGTCGAGGTAATGATTTTACCAAAGGTGATTATAGTCATTAAGAAGTGACTCAACAAATATTGGCTCACAAGTGTGAGACTCCTCAACAGCTAGTATAGGATCAATAGGTGATTCATCATAGGTTGACTTATCACTTATCACAAGTGGTTGGTTAAATAAAAACATATTGGATTGGTTGGTTCTCTTGGCCTTGGTTTCCAATGAGTTGGAAAATACCAATTTTGAACACAATTTGGTCTTTGAATGATTGGATCAGTTAAGTTTTTAATGGGATTGGTACTAGATGAAGAATGACTTATATCTGGATAATGGTATGGTATTGGAGAGAATGATTGCTCGCATGAGAAAAAGGATGAAGTCATAAAATGGTAATTATAGGGCATTATGGGGTTTTATTTCTTGCATAAACTAAAGGACTAGAGCCTGGAATGATGAAGGGGCATTGTGGAGCTTGATTGCTCACATAAGCCAAAGGATGAGGTCCTAGTATAGAAATGGTTTGGCATTGTGGAGCCTAATTTCTCATACAAATTAAAGGATGAGGTCTTGGTATGGGAATGGTGTGATATTTTGGTCCTGGAATAGAAATGGTATGATGTGGTGGAGCCTAATTACTCACATAAGCCAAAGCATCTAAGTCTTCCTCATAAACAATATCATTTAAGTCATAAGTTGGCTCATAAGCTATTTTTGATTGTGTTCCACATACTAATTATTTAAAATAAGGTATGGATCTATATCCCAAAAGAAATTATCTATAGTTGGGTCTTCAAAGTCCTCTCATGAGCCTCTTCATACCAATCAAGGTCTCAAGTTAGATTGTGAGTTGGTTTATGACATTGTTCCCATGAATTATTATTATGAAGTGGATAGAAATCTATCTTAAATACCATATTGTCATCATTGGGATCTTAACTAAATCCATAAAATTCATTTTATGTGGCCATTCTATGATAAGTTGGATTATACATGAATCTACCATAG
The DNA here is from genome assembly GCA_037957365.1 of Torreya grandis. Lineage (NCBI taxonomy): Eukaryota > Viridiplantae > Streptophyta > Pinopsida > Cupressales > Taxaceae > Torreya > Torreya grandis. Next base: position 1,215,485 of record JARHVA010000940.1, read on the forward strand.
GTATAACTAGACATATCTACATAAAGGATGAAATCTCAAAAGCAAAAAGGCTTAGAGTTTTACACACTCTAAAAAACTATGTCCAAAGGACAAATGGTTTAAAGTTGGTCTAACTTGGTCAAAAAGGGTGGAGCCATATCTCTAATGTGTTCTAAAGGTGGAGCTATATTTCCAAAATGGTTGGTGTAAAAACTTTGCATAAAATAGTCTAACATCAAATATCACAAACACAAAAGGTCAAGTGTCTAAATAAAAACTTGTATGTCAAAGGTCTAGGTCAAAGTGTTCTAAATAGGGTCTAAACTAGAAAAAAGAAAAGTTGAGTTGCTAAGTCTTTTATCCAAATGTGGAGTCAAAATCTAGGCTTAAACAAATAGGCATATGTTAAGACTTTTCACCAAACAATGTCAAAATCTAGATATAAAACAAAGGCTGATGTGATTTGATTTATTCTAACAATTTTGAAAATAACTTTGACAAAGACCTGGCATAGAGAATCAAACATAAACATGATCAGTTGGCATAAAGCATATGAATAAAGGATCTTTAAAAAATGTTGTTTCTCCCAAATAAAGGCACAAATAATTATGAAGATAGGTTTTGAATAAACAAACCATCAATAGTTTTCAAATTTAGGTAATCTATTAACCGAAGTTATGCAACCCAAAAGAGAAAGATCTATGTATCAACCCTATGAATTGAGGCCTAAATAGAAATCAATCAATGTTTGAATCCAAACTTGACAAGGTTATTTAAAAACTCAATATTGAAAACTAGGATTTGACCAAACAAGATAGACAAGATTGGATAACATGACAACATAAGACAAAGGTCCAAATGGTATACATGACATGGTTTGAAATAATGATTTTTGATATAAGGTGAAACAAATCTTTAAAAAAATTGAGCAACCTATCAACATAAGCATACTTGGATGATGTGTCAATGTTATGTTTCAAAAGACTCAAATGCAAAATGGTTTTGACATGTTTTTGGTAACATAACACTACCCTCCACAACTCAAATGACACATACACAAAAAAGTTTAGAAAAAAATTTAAGGCACAAGTGTGGTGTAAAATGGCCTGTATAATGCCTCTTTAGACAAAAGAGTGACATATGAACAAATTTATTTTGGCGTGGTTTACAAAAATATAATCATGCTTTAGTCTCAAAACATACCAAGAAAAAATGACTAAAATACTCTATGTATAATTATCTAAATCCTAGTAAGGGTATGACAATGTGGGGTTGACTAAACCAGTAAGATTTTGAACGTTTCTAGGAAAATCAATTGCACAATGACTTTAATGTCAAATGATACAAAAGAAAAGCATAGAAATTAGGTGACCACATCATTGGCTACTTATAAAAAGGTATAGTATTTTTTACAACCACTACATCTTGTTGTTCACTTAGTGTAGTACAGTGTCCAAATGTAGATACATTCCATGTGAAACTCAAAAGGAGTAAGTCAAGTTAATGCTGATAGATGAAACCCTGGGTCAAATATTTATTAAAGAACATGTGGGAGGTAATTATTTCCCCCTCACAAGCCAAGTGTAAATGAAATAAAAGACTGAAATAGAAAGATTTTAGGGTTATTTCCAAGGTCACCCAATACTTTTACATGTTTTTGAGGAGTGATTTAGATGACAATCTTTCTATGCCTTGGACTAGGGAATTTGCAATAAGAATGAAACATTTTATTCCAAGGGTTCCCTAAAGGGTAAAAATGGAAGAGCATTCATGCAACACCTCTCTCTTTTCTAAACAAAATTAGATCAAGCAACTATTGAAGACAAAAATGACAAGTGTGTTTAATTTTAAGCCCAAATGAAAGATTTGGTGGTCATTTGACCCCTTGGTCTTAAAATTGTAAAATTTGAAAAATAATTATAAAGACTTAAGCACCTAAATTTTATATTAATCACCAAAATAATGTTGCTAGTTCATTTTAAAGCATACAAAAGATCATTTAAACATGTTTTAATAATTTTGCAAGTTGGTCCTGTAAGAAAAATGTTAGAATGTCCTTTAGCCTTGAAGATAGTTTAAATTTGAAATAATGAACTTTGAAAAATGAAGTCTTGGGTTTGACACAATGGTGAAATATCACTGCATAAAAGGGTAATGTTTTTACTTATAGGATAATCCTACAATTTTAAGATTTGCAATATTATAACTAACTGCTAATTGTTTAGTCAAAGTATCATGACTCTGAATGATAATATCATTACTTAAAAGATAATAACACAACTTTAAAATTTGAATTATTATAAATTTAAATTATTTTGGTCATAATAAAATTACTTGGTTTGATGATCCCACTAGTATCAAGACAATCCTACCACTTCATCAGTTGTAGTATTATCACTTAACTGTTATAGTTAGACAATACTGTGAGTCAATTAAATAACCCTATGAGTTTTAAAGTAATATTATGACTTCTAAAGTAGTATTATTGTTAACCCTACATAAAAATACAAAGTTATTCAAAATGGCTAAGCATAATACCATGAGTCTGAATGACAATACTGCAAGTTGTAGGACAATCCCATGAATGTGTCCAGTAAAAATTGCCACTTAAAAAAATGTGTTTTTATTATTTTTTTGCTCTTTTGAGTCTCCCACTCCAAGATTATACATTAAAAAAGTTAGTTACATGCTTTATGGATTATTTTGATCAATTTTGTGAAGCTATTTATGTCCCACCAGGTGTTCCATTATGTGAACTAGGAATTTGACTAAGAAGAGGAGATTAGTATTATGTTAGTGACAAAATGAACAAAGAAGATTAACAAACAACACACTAAAATAACACCTTCATGATTAGTTAATAGGATGAACATAATTTTAAAAAAATGACAAACACAACTAAAAATTAATGAAAAACAATAATCCTTCACCTTGCTTGGATTCTCCAAATGCTTTTGTAGTAGTGGCTTTCTTGGTTTGTGCTCATGAAGTCCTCATCAAAGGAGGCTTCACTACCTCCATCTCTCTTTGGAACCTTTGGCTTTGGTTTGTCTTGGATTGGAATAAATTTGGAATGGTAACACTAATTTAAATAGTTTTTGGAATCATTTGTGCATTATAACTTTTCATTATCAAGACTTGAAATTCATGTGGCAAGGCCTCCTATTTATAGATTTTTGAGATTACTCAGAATCAACCTTAACCATCCATCTCAAGATTGAGATGTGTGGCTAAGGATTAATGCAATTATGAAATTAAAATTTATAAATAGTCTCATACACATTTGGGATAGAGGAGTAATTAAGAGGCATGGAGGTTTTTGATGAAGTATGGGAGGCATGAATCCTAATATTTATGGCATTATGACCTAGGGATGTCTTCTTAAGAAATTAGGTCATATGATGATGTAGATATTAAATATTCATTCCCAAAAACAAATATTTAACAAGTTTCCATTGAATTCTTAATTATGCCTTGATCTGTAATAATTATCTCTAAGCATGATTAAGCACCTTATGCACAAATTACTCAAATTGATCAGAATGCCTTGTTATTGGCTCAAAATTTGACTAGATTGGAATTAAAAGTTGATGTCAGATGCATCAGATCTATTACCCCATTTAGGATGTTACCAAAACCAAATAACAAAGGCACATGTCTCATGTAAGATATTTTATAGAAAAGAGCAATCCAGAGCACCCAGGTGCAAAATTGACATTTTGACTCTAAATGATATGATCAAAGTTAGCTAACCCATTAATTAAATTATCCTATTTAGTGATACCCTGGCCAAAATTACCACTTGATTATGTTAGATTCAGATATTTTAATGCATTTTAGTGTTTTTAGGCCAAATTATACATTTTGGTGGAAATTAGTCAAAAACTTGATTGGAGGTTATTGGTGGCCAAATTTAGGGGTGTACAATTGTCATACAATTAAAGGTTATTGCATAAACCCTTATATGATAATTAAACATTACATTAAAGACCTTATTAACAATGGTGAAATAAATATGAACAAATAAGTTCCAACATTGAACAATAAAAAATGAGGGATATATCAAGATCGATTTCATAAGCATGAGAAAGGGAATAATATGAAAAATCAAAATCAAACAAACAATGCCAATCAATCCAATCACCCTTTTGGTTATATAGTTAATCACATTGACTATATGAATCAACATATTTTTGATGTTATAATTAAATCCCAACATTGTGTCATCTCTATAAGGTGTGCAAATATTACAATCCCAAGTGTCTGTTTACCTATCCATGAAGTAAAATATAACATTATAGAGTAATTTGAGAAAATGCCAACCCAAATTTCCATTTTTGATTTTCTCAAGACGTCTCCCACACAGGAATTTTTTTTACAAAAACTTACAATAATCCAAAGTTTTAGAGAATGTCAATCCATCAAACTTCCAAGCACTTGTAGGACACTTGTCCTCTAACAATCAAGTGACTTTTGACCATTCAGACATTTCAACCATGGGTTGATATCATAACATTCTAGTATACATAAAGGTTATGATATATGAGAAAAAATAAATAGGGTCTTTATAGACAATGGTTTAGGCTTAAATGTTTGTATGTTAAGTTTGATAAAATAATTGGGACACTCTATGACAATAGTAGAACCCAATACCATTATTATAAATGCATATACTAATAATGAGTGTCAGTCAATGGGATTTATTTATATTCCTCTTATGGTGGGGCCTATTATTCAAGAGACCTTGATCCGTGTACTTGTTCCATATAACCTCTTTCTTGGTTGTCTATGGATCTATAGAATGAACACCAATCCATCTACCCTCCATCAATGTTTGAAGTTTTCTCATGGTAGTATGGAAGTTACCATTGCAGGTGATACTCAACCATTCTAATATTGAAAACCATTAGATGGGAAATATCATAATTATAACTATTTATCATTTATTAAAGATACATATGCATCTATTTAAGATTCCCCTAACATTTCCAATCACATTCATCCTAATGAGTTACCTTCTACATCTACTATTCAACCATCAACAAGTGAACAATCTACTTCTAAATCCTCCAATCCATCCCTTCCATCCAATTTCACTATTGTGGACAAATATATGGTATAATATGAAATAAATTATGATAAATTCATATGTTCCCTAATAATCATGGTAGACCCCACTATCACAAGTAAAAACATGTGGTTCATAAATTTTGCTAAACTTCTTTTGTGAATGGTGGGTTCTTTTTTAGAGAAAAATTTGATGATTCAAACCCATCTTGGCTATAATCTAATGATCTTATTGATTTTTATCCAAAATAATCAATATCCAATACCTAAGGACATTATGTGCAACATCAGGAACTATACAAGAAATAGTTTATATCTTCACAAACAAGGTCTATTGAACCTATAATTTCTAAAACAAATGAATACTTTCATGGTACTAGGTTCAAACATCTAGTATGAGCTTATGCAATTATGATAGTGAATCCTCTTACAAATATGAGGAATCTTCTCTAGACATCAGAACAAGTTATATTCATAGCCATTTTGAAGACTTATCCATCACCAATGTATTTCACGATAATGTCATTTTAACCCTTGAATTAGCCTTTCCATAACTTATCATATGGGATCCAAAAAAACCATCCTCATTTGATCATTTTCAAAATGATGAGTTCATATCTAAGTTTTTGAGATTTAGAGATCATATACCAGTAAGATATCAAATGAATGTATTTTGAATTTATTTGGATAAATATACATACTTTGGGAACATACAAGTTCTACTCATTCACACCATCCTATAAATAAATAAATCCACTTGACATAAATATTAGATGATGAAGATTCAAACCTACAAGGCACATCTAATGAAGAGGAGGACCTTAATCTTCCTCCACTTATAATAAAGTTACAATAATATAACACTCTATTAATTGAAAATACCATCGACATCAATGTTGGAATTTAAGAAGATCCTAAAATTTTAAAACTTCTTGCTTCCCCTAATTAATTAGAATAAACCACTTTGACTCTATTTCTCAAGGATTTTTAAGATGTGTTTACATGGTCATAAGAAAACATTCTAGGATTAGATCATTCACTAGTTTTTCATCACCTTGTTTTACACAAAGATGAAAAATTAGTCAAATATAAACTCAAAAAAATGTAATAAAAGGTGGCCTTGACTGTGAAAGAATAATTGTAAAAATAATTAGAAGTTAGATTCAGATGACCAATAGACTATTGGAAGTGGATATCAAACATAGTTAAAGTCATTAAGAAACCAAAATATCTTAGAGTCTTCATATATTTTAGGGATATCAATAAAGAATTTCCTAAATTTGATTTTCCTTTACCAAATATAGGCATGATTTTTAATTCCATAACAGGTCATGAGATGTTGTCTTTAATGGATGGTTTATCAGGGTATAATCAAATCAAAATAACTCTTGAATACCAACATAAGACTTTTTTTATAACACCTTGTGGTATTTTTTATTATCAATTAATGTAATTTGGACTAAATAATTTTGGATCCACTTATCAATTTGGAATGACAATTATCTTTCATAATATTATCCATGATATCATTGAAGACTATGTAGCTGATATTTTTAGAAAAAACCATAAAACTAGATCAGATCATCCTATGGTACTACACAAGATTTTTGAATGATTAAGAGATTATAAGTTTCATCTCAATATAAATAAATGTGTATTTGGGTTACTCTAGATAAGATTTTGAGCTTTATTTTATCATATTGAAGTATGAAAGTAGATCCTACAAAGGTTAATATTATCACATAAATGCCTCTACCTTCAAATCTCAAACAAAGTGATAATTTAAAAGGTAAGATTTAAAAAAAATTGAAGATTCATATCACAACTTGTAGACATTTATCATCATTTTGATTTTATTCTGAAAAATATCACATATTTTCATAGAAATGAGGAATACAAATAGAATTTTAAAAAACTTAAAAACTATCTAGTTAATCCACTAGTATTAATGGCACCAATTCCAAATAAACTTCTTCTATTGTGTAGTTTATAAATAAAATATGCATTAGGGGAATTTTTAGCACAACATGATGAACATGGAATAAAAATAATTGTATATTATTTGAGTAGAACATTGGTACCCTATGGACTAATATACATCTAAATTTTTTCACCTCATCACCTATCACTCATATTATTATTATTTGACACTAATTTTGTCATCTATTTCATCATTTCATCATATCCTCCTAGCCCCTTCTTAGTCATTTATCCACCTCCCTTATTTATTCTACATTATACTAACCATATATCATCCCATAAATCAATTAGTTATTTTAACTATGTCTTATTTGTCAAACAATCCCACTTATCTATTATATAATTAATTTTAAAATCACAACCTATCTACCTACCTACTCCTATGATTTCATACAATCCTATCCCATACTCTTTACCTAAACCTTATTATTGACTAGTCTAATATTCCCCTAATCATCATTAGATTCTATAATGAAATATAGAACTATCCACTACCCTTGTCCTCCTCTAGAGAGTTCTTGAAATATCCCAAATGGGATATTTGATAAAAACACAAATAACTATAAAATCCAAACTCACAACACTTATACTAATGGACTTAAAATTGAAACTAACCCACAAATGGATAATCAAGCACACATATATATTATCCTTAAACAATGTACAAAATATATATGAAAAAAATGCTCATATAATGATAAACATGGGACTCAAATATATTGATAACAAACTCACTCTTAAACATAAATCTAAAATTGACATACACAAAGACTCAACTCTAAAAATAAAATCACACTAAAAAACTCAACTAATTATATTATAAATACTTGATTACATGGAATATTACTAGAGACAATACCATAACAACACATAAATTAAATACAGTATTGAATTAATACTAAACACTTAAATACATAGAAACACCATTAAAAAATATCCATAAACATCACTAGAGAGATTTCACACCCTACACACTTGCACACTCTTCAACTCTGAATCTTCTTAAAGCCCAAATGTAACTCATGAATGGAATCACCTCTTATAAATAAGAGTTTTTCTATCCTCAAATTTTCAATGGAAACTAGGAAGGGTTTCATTCTCCTACTCTCATAATAGCCAAGGGATTTCATCCTTGTTTAGGAAGGGTTGAACATAGGTTCAAACCTCAAAATTAGGGGAAATTAGATAATAATCAAGAATGTAAAAACAAGGGGGAAGAGCTCATACTTAAACAATTTATAAAAAAAAGGGAGGAATAGAAGAGGAAATGTGAGCAAATAGAAAGTGTGATGCAATTTTCCTCATTCGGGGACAAATTTAAATCTTTGACAAGTTGGTCCATGTGTAAGATCCAAAAGTAAATCCTTACTTTTGACAATAACATCTCTTCTTTCATGCCTTCATAATTATGTCTCTCTCACCCATGTGAAAAATAATAAATCATGGGGATCTTTATCACTATTCACCCATGTGCTCACATACTTTAATGATCTCCTCAATCAACCCAATTTTACTTATCCATACCCTTACATCATGGAAACAATAAACAAATGTGTTGTACTCTTTTCTTTTGGCTTTCCCACCAAAATCAAACCTTATGTAGTCAACAAAGTGATTATTATTGTATCCTAGGTGGAATGGTATAAACCACTCTATGCATATGCTCCTTGACCCCATGTGAGGACCCCTTTGGGCCATGCCACCTCATCCCCAAGCCACCTCACTACTCCATCATCTCCTTCATCACTTTCCATGTCAACATGAATAGTGATATGTGAATAGTACCTATGAATAATAACTTGGAAATGGTGCTTGTAAATAGTGTTGGAGGACTATTGGAATTAGATAATTTTCCCACAACATCAAATTAATTTCAAATGAGACATGATAGTTCTCTCTCTAGACAACTCTAATGAATTTTAAATTACTTATAATTTTGTCCTTTCTCTCTAGAGTTTTATTATCTAGAGGCTTCTAATGAAATTTTAATTCATTATATAATTTCCCTCCATTGCCTATTTAAACTATGCTCACCCTCTATTAAACAAACTATGAAATTGATGATCCTCTCATGCAAAACTAGTTCTATTTGTCAAAGACATCAATCCAACAAATGATGTCAAGATTTTAAGTCTACAATTAATCCATTAAGCAAAATGATCTTATCAATTTGGAGCATGATCAATGTCTAAAGGATTATAATTCTATTAAAATTATTTTAAGTCTAATTTTCATTGCTTGCATTTCTATCTTATTGCTCCAAATTTTTATGATTCTTGGATATGGATAGATTTTAATAGCTCTATGCATGTTAAATTTGATTATTTAAATTATTGATAATACATTTGGCAAGTACAGTGGGATTTTATTTTGGATTGACCTATTATATATTAAATATATGAGTTTATCTTATAGGTCATTCTTAGGAAGAATTTGTGGTCAAAATTTTAATTATTCAACATTTCAGGTGAAAAGAAATTTTACTCTATAAAAGGCAATTTTGGACTAGCAATTTTTACTTCAACAATCATGATTTTGGATTGAAATTAGTAGTTAACCATTAGATGTTATTTTACTTAACCATTTTTTTATAATTACACAAAGTTTATTATCGATAGTTACAATTTTGATTTCCATTTGTGATTTTGCACATTGTAGTTGTAATTTTGATTTGAGTCATAAACTATCTCTAATTTGGTTATTAAATATTATAATCTAGTTTTTCTTTGATTTTTACTCTCTGTCTAACCTATTTGGTTGGAGGAAATAGGAAAGAATTATATCAAACTAAAATCATAAGACCTCAAACTTTCAAACAAAATCACTTGCAACTAGTTATGATTTTTACTCCTAGTTGTGATTTCGAACAAACTTAATTAAATCTCACTTAAATATTAAAAACTAGTTTAAATATCATAATTCAATGAGATCATAATTATACAAGTCCTTGTAAGATCATTTAGTCTCTGTAAATATTTAAATAGCTCATTTTATATATATTTTTCAAAATTTCTCATGGTAAATCATGATTTTGACTTTTAAGTTACGATATTGATACTAGTATCTACATTTTTATAATCATATTTCATAGAATCCATTCCTTTTTAATTAATCATTGTTAATACTATTTAGCATAATCTATTATTGATATCTAGAATTTTGTACATATGATACATAACATAACACATTTATCTTTATTAAAGTCAATTTTAGGAATTTTAAAATCACTTCTATGCTTCTATGATTTTGCCTCCTAGTCATGATTTTGTAAATTTTATAAACAATTTTGAACTAATTAACCACGCAATAAATATGATAATTTTCTAGTAGTTTTCATTATCAATTATTTGTATCTATGATTTTTACTATCATAAGTGATTTTGACTCTTTGTATGCAATTTTACTTTAACATTGACTATGTATCTATGTTTTTTTATTATCACAATAGCAATTTTGCATTTAAAACTACCCTTTGTTTGCCTAAAAATTGCCTTTTTTGAGTGCTTCTTTTAATTTCATTTTTGGTGAATTTTTTTGTCATTTTGAGCATCCTATAATCTTCAAATTTATTTTAATGTTAGAGGATACACATCTCAACCCTTCTCAAACAACTAACATCTTGTGTTGTAGGTCATATTTTTTTCTAACATTTATCTTACAGGTTTCCCCTCTATACTTCCAAATCAAAACTACTAATCACTTGCTTTGTAGACTACCTATCAAATATTTTGTCATTAAACCATATCATACATATTTTATATATATCACACTTAGTTAATATATTAATCAACTTTTCATCCACTTGCCTATACCTAAGGGCTATAATGGTGTATGCTCTCCTCCCTGTATCCCAATGGTGAGTCTCAGGTTCAAAAACATTAACAAAATCTCCCATTTTTAATTTTTATGGGGAAACATGACAAGGATTTTATTCCCATGCACTTTCCTTTAGTAGTAGGGGTTGTGACATGGATTTTATCACCATGTATTCAATTACACCCCATGTTATGGTAGAGTATAAAAATTAGGGACAAACATCATTAGTTCAAGTGGTAGACCCAATACAAGATTTCATGAAGGTAAGAAGTTAATTATCTAACCCAAGAATCAAAAAACACCTTATATAGATTCATTCCCCATGTACCTATTGCATATCACATAAACCCTTATAAAACCAATATAACCTATAATAGGACCATCAACTATAAAGGTGACTTAATGTTGAAGTTAGTATCAACTCATATAGTGATATTTATGTGTAGATAGTGTTGAGAGGGTTTGGGAGATTCCATAATGGGTCACTAGCCTACAACCTCACCCAAAAAGTTATTAGATGGAGCATCTATTGATTTACACTCATAAGTCTGTCATTAATTCTATGATTTGGATTAATTACTTTTATTATGTGTTGTGGAAGCCTATATTATTTACACCCCTTATAACCAAACACACAAAATCTTATCCTCTAGTAAAACATAGTCCCTAAGTTAAGCATCCTCCATTATTTAAACATCACCTTATTCTCCATCATTGTCTCATGTCATTATCTTATTATTTTTGCTTAACCTTATCTATTCATACATATAACATGCTAGTCTTCATCTCTTAGCCTAGTCCTTCCTATTTGAAACACAATTCATCTAGTTACTCCTTTGTCTTAAGTTATAACCTTGTCTTGACCTTTATATTCATTCATCCTATCCCATTAAACTATTAATTCACTATTATATCCCTTTTTGACCTAGTCTTTAGTTAGACCTTATTATCCCTAGTCTTAACATAATAATTTTCACTCCTTTATCTTAGTTTTAATCCCATCCTAGACTAACTTCATACCATTATCATACATCATAACTCACCTTGGTCTTGTCTTGGTCCTCACCCCATCCTATTCCAATCTCACCACATTTTCTTCATCTTGTTTAAACTTGTTCAAAACATCAAAAGATTCCTTCTTGTAACTTAGTCAAATCCATCCCACAAATCTACTCCCATCACTAATTTGGTCCTGAAACCTAATAATAACCTATCAATCTCTTTAAATATATCCTTAAGTTACCCTAATCAAAACCACATCTTTACCTTATCTATCCTAATCACCTTGTTCATCACCATATTACTTACTCATACAACCTAGTCGTAATCATAATCCAACCCATTTTACCTTGTCATAGATATTTCTATATTAGTCATATCATCAAGTCTATATTCATATGATAGTATTTATCCAAATTTGTAAACAACTATTTCCACATCAAGGTCCTAATTTTGAGCTTTTTTATGTCTAATAAAGTTTGACTCATACATAGAATCCAATCCTATCAATCAATACATCTCAATTCAATTCAAATCATAGTGGTCTTGATTTAGTCTTTATAAAATCATTCATAGTCTAAATCAAGTCCCTTAGTCTAGTATATCCCCCTATAAAACCTTAAATCTTGTCATACTTAACCCAGTCAAATCTAGTCAAAATAATCAAAGTCTAGCTCACATCCTAATTTGGTATATTTGATTGCCTCATCAAACATCATGTCAAGTTGAACATATAGTCAAAATTAAAGTCAAAATAAATCAAGACATTCTCTAAATTTAGTTCACACATTCCATATTCATCCCTCAATTTTTCCATTCAATCTCCCATACTTGACAATTGGGTTTATCAAACAACATCATATGTAATTTTTACCATCTTGAAACATGGCATCTAAAATAGATTTGGTTGATAATTTGATTGATATATACCTCATGGTAAATATGGATGCCAATCTTTTTATCGCGTCAGTAGACGGGCTCCTTATCCAACAATCTTGAAATCTTTAGAAGAAACCTGCGACAGGAGGCAGGGGCCGAATGGCTACGGCTTCTCTATTTCACTCAAAAACTATTACAAACTATATATTACAATATCCTTGCTTCAATTTTTGATTCACAGGATCCTTCGAAAAGGGCAAGTGAAGAGCATACTCTTTTACAAGGCTACTAAATTTTCACACTGAAAATTTTTCGATGATACTACTAAGGAGGAGAGGCTTATTTATAGCAATTTGAGAGGTCCTGCCTGCTTGCTAGCAAGGCGGTGTCTGTCTCTTCATGCTTTACAGCGCATAGCTATAGTGAGATGTTGTTAGACCCACCACTTGATTGATGAGTAGATGATGATGATGAAGGGACCATGGGTTGTGTGCCCAACATGTCTTCCGCTTCATCAAATAAATCATCCTCTGAAATAGGCTGAAAAAGGCACCTTATCTGGAATGTGCTTTGTAGGTACCAATGTCGGCAGCGGCCAGTGTCACATGGCATATGACATGGAGTACAGTGGAAATGAGATTCCCACTCAAGCTGTCTGTGAATAATTGTATGCACCACCATATCTTGGATATGATTTTGTTCTTCGTGAATGCGGTGTGGGCCATGTCTTGCTATCCAGCGATATAGATGCTCATTGTGTGCCGATCTGATTCTGATATGCCACGTCCATAGTGGTCTTTTCAGTAAATCAGTGAATTGGTTATAAAGATATTCACTATTCAGCCTTTCTATGGTGATGGTTCCAGTATTATGTCTGCGATCTGCTTGAATTGTTACTGCGGCAGACATCTGTAGATCTAATGATGCTGCATGAGAAATCCTCGTAAAATGGGGATGCATGCCTTCTCTCAAAATTTGTTCTTGAATCACGGCACTCAATGATTCAAATGCTTGATTTAGAATCCTGGTTAAATTAAATCCAGGTGCAGGTGCAGGCTGATGCATTAAAGTGGCTGGAGGATTCCTACTAAGCCAATCTGCAACTATATTATCTTTATCTATAATATTCTGTACTGAAAACTTAAACTGATTAAAGAATGCTTGCCACCTAACATATTTTCCACGACCATCTTTCCTACCATGATCCTTTTCTCTGAAGGTAAGAAATCTGGTGCAGTCAGTTACAACAACAAAATGTGGCAGGTGCAGAAGTTTGAGCATAAACTTCTCTAAGCACTTTTTTACAGCATAGATCTCCTTATCAGAAGAGATCCATTTCAGTACATCAGAACTAAATACTCCACTCGCGAATTCACATACATACTCAACATTATGTACAATGCAAACAAGTACTCCTCCCCATGAGAGGTCTGAGGCATCGGTGTAAACTTTCATATCTTGAGATTTTGGGATGTGCAGTTCTGGTAAGGCAGCAACTTTGGCTTTGATTTTCTGAACTGCCTCAGTATGTCTTTTCTCCCAACGAAAAGCTTTCTTCTTCTATAGAAGTTCTTGTAACAGGAATCTGTCTTCACCAGCATTAGGATAAAAACTATTTAAATAATTTAACAATTCCAAAAATGCTTGCAACTTTGGTTTATCAAGTTGCTCAGGAAAACCGATAACCTTTTCTTTAATGTGTGGCTGGATCTGCAGTTTCGAATCTCGGATCACCATGCCGAAGAAGTTGCATTCAGTTGTACATAACTGAATCTTTGTTTCTGATAATACAATTCCTGCATCTGAAGCCAGCTGAAAGAATGTGGAGAGATGAGCAACATGTTCTTCTAAGGAATTACTGAATATTAATATATCATCTATATAAACACACAAAAACTGAGAAGTGCCTTCAAATATTTTATCCATATGCGCCTGGTAATATGCTGGCGCATTCATGAGGCCAAAAGGCATGACAGTCCACTGGAAGTGGCCGAAAGGGCAACTAAATGCTGTCTTGGCTCTGTCTTCTTCCTTGACTCGTATCTGATAAAAGCCTGATTTACAGTCGAACTGGGAGAGATATCTGCAGGCTGCAACTTTCTCTAATAGATAGCTTTTATCTGGGATTGGATATGGGAATGGTTCAGTTATGGCATTTAATGGTCGATAATTGATGACCATTCCTTTTTTACCTCTCTTCTGCTCTGAATGCTTATTTACCATGAAAGCATAACAGCAGTAAGGAGAAGTTGATTTTTCTATGAACCCATTGGCTTCCAGATCTTTGTTCGGTGCCTCCATATCACTGTAATCCTGTGCTGAGATAGGAATTCTCTTCCCAATCTTCATATGTTTGCCTTCAATGATTTTGATTTCCATTTCAGGCATTGTCTTGGACCAAAACTGTTGCGGATTGTCCGAACAGATAGAGGACTTGATCCTTTCACCGATTTCTAAAATATCAGCAGGGATTATTTTAGAACTATGAGTCATGGCACTAGGAAATTGTTCTATGGCGTAAATGAGCTGAGGTATTCTGAGTCTTTCATTTTCTATGGTGAACATTATACTCTTTGCAGTGGCACCATAGGGCGTATACCTATCTATAAAAGATCCTCCTAACAGGATATCTATTGGCATCTTCTCTAAGGCAAAGAAATCGCAATGGAAGATTTTATTCTAGATTCTCAGGGGTTGCTGGTGCTTATATTTATTACAGGTGAAACTGTTCCCCTGGATATCTATGCTCTTGTAAGCAAGTCTCTCATCTAGTGTCTTCCAATCACTAATGAGTTGTGGTTTAGCAAAAGACAAAGAAGCACCTGTGTCTACTTGTGCATCTACATATCTGCCATTAATTTCTAATGTGAAAAACTGAGCAAAATGACCATTGATCAAATGGTTCAGATAGGCAGGTTGTGGTAATTCTAGCGAAGGAATGCTAGTACATACCAGCTTTTGTCTTCCTGGATCTTGTACGATTATAGGCTCGCTATAGACATCTTCTTCAGGTTCTGGTTCTGCTTCTTCTTCTTGGTTACTGCATTCACCAATACAGTAATCTTGATCAGAGTAGAAAATACTGCCGACTTCATCCTCTTCTTCATAGCCATCATCCCATCTGGGGTCTGCTACAAGTATTGGTTCTTCTGTAGGCATAATTTGTTCCCAAATAGGTTCTCTAATTTCTTTTGGCGGCTCTCTGCTGGTGAATTTATTCTTGATCCAGGAGTCGCTAGGCTTGAACTGACTGGGATAATGCACAAGAGGATGTTGTGGTCTGTGCATCGTCGGTGGTTGCCATGGCTGAGAGGGCTGTCTCCCTCTGGATGATTCTCCTCTTGAAATGCCTCTTCCTCTAGGCTTCTCTTGTCTCTCTGGAACTTCATGATGAGCTCTTGACCAGGGTCCATATGCTTCATAGGACTGATTATGTCTGCTTGGCCTGTAAGGGCGTGATCCTCGCTGCATGTTGGTCATAAGTTGTTCGAGATCATCAGCGAGAGATTCAAGCTCTACTGCATCTTCATCATCTGATGCTTCATCTGGAAGATCTTCAAGAACAGGTTCATAAATGTCTTCTTGGAGGTAAAGATCTTCATCGGCATCTATAATATCCCACCACGCTGCTACGTTGGAGGAAAAAACAGCTTTTACAGTGCTAAATATAATACTGGTTTAATATTTGCAGGAATTAAAGGTTTAATATAGACTCTAATCAAGCCAAAATGGACAAACTTGACATCGCTATGCGATCTGATATACATGATTTCTTTTTCTGGCAATAGTGGAAGCAAATTTGTCTGAAAAGTTTTCTTGGGCTTATACCAGAGGGTAAGCTCAAGTGATTTAATCCTGGGTTTCACAAATGATAAATAAGTAGAAGTGTATAAAAATTTAGACTTAACTAACTCAGATTGTTTATACACACTAGAAGCCTTAAGAGCCGGGGGCTTAAACATACTGGTTTCTTTTTCAAGATCTGTTTCTGTAACTTCAATATCAGGACAGTCTGATATTTGGTCTGGGATAAACGGAGGTAACTCATACATTCCTTCAAGTTCAGACTCATTGACAAGTTCTACGGTAGATGTGGATGGTGCTTTTCCAAATTCCATTGTGGGGAGATTTGGGTTCTGGAGTGCGAGAAATTTCTGGTCAGGGAAAAAGATATGCAGAGATAAAAGCGGCCTATGACAATATGGGTGAACGGCCTGTGACTCGATGCAATGACTTCCCAAAGAAATTTACAGAGCAGAGAACTCAAAAGATCTGATCCACGAAATAGGAAAATAATCACAACTTACAGTATACACTTGAACTATGGCTCTGATACCAATCTTTTTATCGCGTTAGTAGACGGGATCCTTATCCAACAATCTTGAAATCTTTAGAAGAAACCTGCGACAGGAGGCAGGGGCCGAATGGCTATGGCTTCTCTATTTCACTCAAAAACTATTACAAACTATATATTACAATATCCTTGTTTCAATTTCTAATTCACAGGATCCTTCGAAAAGGGCAAGTGAAGAGCATACTCTTTTACAAGGCTACTAAATTTTCACACTAAAATTTTTTTGATGATACTACTAAGGAGGAGAGGCTTATTTATAGCAATTTGAGAGGTCCTGCCTGCTTGCTAGCAAGGCGGTGTCTGTCTCTTCATGCTTTACAGCGCATAGCTATAATGAGATGCTGTTAGACCCACCACTTGATTGATGAGCAGATGATGATGATGAAGGGACCATGGGTTGTGGGCCCAACATGTCTTCTGCTTCGTCAAATAAATAGTCCTCTAAAATAGGCTGAAAAAGGCACCTTATCTGGAATGTGCTTTGTAGGTACCAATGTCGGCAGTGGCCAGTGTCACATGGCATATGACGTGGAGTACAGTGGAAATGAGATTCCCACTCAAGCTGTCTGCGAATAATTGTATGCACCACCGTATCTTGGCTATGATTTTGTTCTTCGTGAATGCGGTGCGGGCCATGTCTTGCTATCCAGCGATATATATGCTCATTGTGTGCCGATCTGATTCTGATATGCCACGTCCATAGTGGTCTTTTCAGTAAATCAGTGAATTGGTTATAAAGATATTCACTGTTCAGCCTTTCTATGGTGATGGTTCCAGTATTATGTCTGCGATCTGCTTGAATTGTTACTGCGGCAGACATCTATAGATCTAATGATGCTGCATGAGAAATCCTCGTAAAATGGGGATGCATGCCTTCTCTCAGAATTTGTTCTTGAATCATGGCACTCAATGATTCAAATGCTTGATTCAGAATCCTAGTTAAATTAAATCCAGGTGCAGGTGCAGGCTGATGCATTAAAGTGGCTGGAGGATTCCTACTAAGCCAATCTGCAACTATATTATCTTTACCTATAATATGTTGTACTAAAAACTTAAACTGATTAAAGAATGCTTGCCACCTAACATATTTTCCACGACCATCTTTCCTACCATGATCCTTTTCTCTGAAGGTAAGAAATCTGGTGCAGTCAGTTACAACAACAAAATGTGGCAGGTGCAGAAGTTTGAGCATAAACTTCTCTAAGCACTTTTTTACAGCATAGATCTCCTTATCAGAAGAGATCCATTTCAGTACATCAGAACTAAATACTCCACTCGCGAATTCACATACATACTCAACATTATGTACAATGCAAACAAGTACTCCTCCCCATGATAGGTCTGAGGCATCGGTGTAAACTTTCATATCTTGAGATTTTGGGATGTGCAGTTCTGGTAAGGCAGCAACTTTGGCTTTGATTTTCTGAACTGCCTCAGTATGTCTTTTCTCCCAACGAAAAGCTTTCTTCTTCTGGAGAATTTCTTGTAACAGGAATTTGTCTTCACCAGCGTTAGGATAAAAACTATTTAAATAATTTAACAATCCCAAAAATGCTTGCAACTTTGGTTTATCAAGTTGCTCAGGAAAACCGATAACCTTTTCTTTAATGTGTGGCTGGATCTGCAGTTTCAAATCTCGGATCACCATGCCGAGAAAGTTGCATTCAGTTGTACATAACTGAATCTTTGTTTCTGATAATACAATTCCTGCATATGAAGCCAGCTGAAAGAATGTGGAGAGATGAGCAGCATGTTCTTCTAAGGAATTACTGAATATTAATATATCATCTATATAAACACACAAAAACTGAGAAGTTCCTTCAAATATTTTATCCATATGTGCCTGGTAATATGCTGGCGCATTCATGAGGCCAAAAGGCATGACAGTCCACTGGAAGTGGCCGAAAGGGCAACTAAATGATGTCTTGGCTCTGTCTTCTTCCTTGACTCGTATCTGATAAAAGCCTGATTTGCAGTCGAACTGGGAGAAATATCTGCAGGCTGCAACTTTCTCTAATAGATAGCTTTTATCTGGGATTGGATATGGGAATGGTTCAGTTATGGCATTTAATGGTCGATAATTGATGACCATTCTCTTTTTACCTCTCTTCTGCTCTGAATGCTTATTTACCATGAAAGCATAACAGCAGTAAGGAGAAGTTGATTTTTCTATGAACCCATTGGCTTCCAGATCTTTGATCTGTGCCTCCATATCACTGTAATCCTATGTTGGGATAGGAATTCTCTTCCCAATCTTCATATGTTTGCCTTCAATGATTTTGATTTCCATTTCAGGCATTGTCTTGGACCAAAACTGTTGCGGATTGTCCGAACAGATAGAGGACTTGATCCTTTCACCGATTTCTTAAATATCAGCAGGGATTATTTCAGGACTCTGAGTCATGGCACTAGGAAATTGTTCTGTGGCGTAAATAAGCCGAGGTATTCTGAGTCTTTCATTTTCTATGGTGAACATTATACTCTTTGCAGTGGCACCATAGGGCGTATACCTATCTATAAAAGATCCTCCTAACAGGATATCTATTGGCATCTTCTCTAAGGCAAAGAAATCGCAATGGAAGATTTTATTCTAGATTCTCAGGGGTTGCTGGTGCTTATATTTATTACAGGTGAAACTGTTTCCCTGGATATCTATGCTCTTGTAAGCAAGTCTCTCATCTAGTGTCTTCCAATCACTAATGAGTTGTGGTTTAGCAAAAGACAAAGAAGCACCTGTGTCTACTTATGCATCTACATATCTGCCATTAATTTCTAATGTGAAAAACTGAGCAAAACGACCATTGATCAAATGGTTTAGATAGGCAGGTTGTGGTAATTCCAGTGAAGGAATGCTAGTACATACCAGCTTTTATCTTCCTGGATTTGCACGATTATAGGCTCGCTATAGACATCTTCTTCAGGTTCTGGTTCTGCTTCTTCTTCTTGGTTACTGCATTCACCAATACAATAATCTTGATCAGAGTAGAAAATACTGCCGACTTCATCCTCTTCTTCATAGCCATCATCCCATCTAGGGTCTGCTGCAAGTACTGGTTCTTCTGCAGGCATAATTTGTTCCCAAATAGGTTCTCTAATTTCTTTTGGCGGCTCTCTGCTGGTGAATTTATTCTTGATCCAGGAGTCGCTAGGCTTGAACTAACTAGGTTAATGCACAGGAGGATGTTGTGGTCTGTGCATTGTCGGTGGTTGCCGTGGCTGAGAGGGCTATCTCCCTCTGGATGATTCTCCTCTTGAAATGCCTCTTCCTCTAGGCTTCTCTGGTCTCTCTGGAACTTCATGATGAGCTCTTGACCAGGGTCCATATGATTCATAGGACTGATTATGTTTGCTTGGCCTGTAAGGGCGTGATCCTCGCTGCATGTTGGTCATAGGTTGTTCGAGATCATCAGCGAGAGATTCAAGCTCTGCTGCATCTTCATCATCTGATGCTTCATCTGGAAGATCTTCAAGAACAGGTTCATAAATGTCTTCTTTGAGGTAAAGATCTTCATTGGCATCTATAATATCCCACCACACTGCTACGTTGGAGGAAAAAATAGCTTTAACTGTGGGATTTTTACAGGAGCAGTTAGGAGCAATATGGCCAGGCTTGCGATAGATATAGCAAATGGGTTGATTGGAAGGAGGTCGAGCGGTATGTCGTTTCTTGAGGAAATGATGAGGAGGTGCATAGGAATGCTTCTTAGGAAAGGAGCGGCACTTGTAAGAAAGGTGCCGGCGTCGCTGCTTTTGTTGACGGCGTGGTTGGACATAAGGTCGACAGCCAAAAGGGGCTGTTTTAGGGAAAATGGGAGCAATGGAGGCGGCTTGATGCTTGCTGAGTTTCTGCATTGACTTAGTCTCAGAGACTAAAGTCATGATATTCTGCTGGGTGAAATCAATCACATCGGATAGAGCAAGGTCTTCAATAGCAAGGCCTTTGAGATCGATGTAAGAGAGAACATGATCGATGAGATTAATGGCATGGCATGCATAAATTTGAGTTTAACTTCAATAGATGCAGAACATTGGCTTTCATATGCAAGCTTCCTAAATTGTTTAGCAAAAGCCTCAAACTGTTTAAGATCACACAACTCCATTTTCATCAACCACTTCTTAGACTCGAGCTGTCGGTTCCCGACAGGAGGAGCAAACTCATAAATTAGTAATATATACAAATCATTTAAAGAATCTGCTTGGTTATGGACATGGGCATACTATTGTGCCTCAGGGATCTCTATTTCACTCAAAAATGATTACAAACTATATATTACAATATCCTTGTTTCAATTTCTGATTCACAGGATCCTTCGAAAAGGGCAAGTGAAGAGCATACTCTTTTACAAGAACTTCTCCAGAAGAAGAAAGCTTTTTGTTGGGAGAAAAGACATACTGAGGCAGTTCAGAAAATCAAAGCCAAAGTTGCTGCCTTACCAGAACTGCACATCCCAAAATCTCAAGATATGAAAGTTTACACCGATGCCTCAGACCTCTCATGGGGAGGAGTACTTGTTTGCATTGTACATAATGTTGAGTATGTATGTGAATTTGCGAGTGGAGTATTTAGTTCTGATGTACTAAAATGGATCTCTTCTGATCAGGAGATCTATGCTGTAAAAAAGTGCTTAGAGAAGTTTATGCTCAAACTTCTGCACCTGCCACATTTTGTTGTTGTAACTGACTGCACCAGATTTCTTACCTTCAGAGAAAAGGATCATGGTAGGAAATATGGTCGTGGAAAATATGTTAGGTGGCAAGCATTCTTTAATCAGTTTAAGTTTTCAGTACAGCATATTATAGGTAAAGATAATATAGTTGCAGATTGGCTTAGTAGGAATCCTCCAGCCACTTTAATGCATCAGCCTGCACCTGCACCTGGATTTAATTTAACCAGGATTCTGAATCAAGCATTTGAATCATTGAGTGCCGTGATTCAAGAACAAATTTTGAGAGAAGGCATGCATCCCCATTTTATGAGGATTTCTCATGCAGCATCATTAGATCTACAGATGTCTGCCGCAGTAACAATTCAAGCAGATCGCAGACATAATACTGGAACCATCACCATAGAAAGGCTGAACAGTGAATATCTTTATAACCAATTCACTGATTTACTGAAAAGATCACTATGGACGTGGCATATCAAAATCAGATTGGCACACAATGAGCATCTATATCGCTGGATAGCAAGACATGGCCCGCACCGCATTCACGAAGAACAAAATCATAGCCAAGATACGGTGGTGCATACAATTATTCGCAAACAGCTTGAGTGGGAATCTCATTTCCACTGTACTCCACGTCATATGCCATGTGACACTGGCCACTGCTGACATTGGTACCTACAAAGCACATTCCAGATAAGGTGCCTTTTTCAGCCTATTTCAGAGGATGATTTATTTGACGAAGCGGAAGACATGTTGGGCCCACAACCCCTGGTCCCTTCATCATCATCATCTGCTCATCAATCAAGTGGTGGGTCTAACAACATCTCACTGTAGCTATGCACTGTAAAGCATGAAGAGACAGACACCGCCTTGCTAGCAAGCAGGCAACACCTCTCAAATTGCTATAAATAAGCCTCACCTCCTTAGTAGTATCATCGAAAAAATTTTAGTGTGAAAATTTAGTAGCCTTGTAAAAGAGTATGCTCTTCACTTGCCCTTTTTGAAGGATCCTGTGAATCAGAAATTGAAACAAGGATATTGTAATATATAGTTTGTAATAGTTTTTGAGTGAAATAGAGAAGCCATAGCCATTCGGCCCCTACCTCCTGTCGCAGGTTTCTTCTAAAGATTTCAAGATTGTTGGATAAGGAGCCCGTCTACTGACGCGATAAAAAGATTGGTATCAGAGCCATAGTTCAAGTGTATACTGTAAGTTGTGATTATTTTCCTATTTCATGGATCAGATCTTTTGAGTTCTCTGCTCTGTAAATTTCTTTGGGAAGTCATTGCATCGAGTCACAGGCCATTCACCCATATTGTCATAGGCCGCTTTTATCTCTGCATATCTTTTTCCCTGACCAGAAATTTCTCGCACTCCAGAACCCAAATCTCCCTACAATGGAATTTGGAAAAGCACCATCCACATCTACCGTAGAACTTGTCAATGAGTCTGAACTTGAAGGAATGTATGAGTTACCTCCGTTTATCCCAGACCAAATATCAGACTGTCCTGATATTGAAGTTACAAAAACAGATCTTGAAAAAGAAACCAGTATATTTAAGCCCCCGGCTCTTAAAGCTTCTAGTGTGTATAAACAATCTGAGTTAGTTAAGTCTAAATTTTTATACACTTTTACTTATTTATCATTTGTGAAACCCAGGATTAAATCACTTGAGCTTACCCTCTGTTATAAGCCCAAGAAAACTTTTCAGACAAATTTGCTTCCACTATTGCCAGAAAAAGAAATCATGTATATCAGATCACATAGCGATGTCAAGTTTGTCCATTTTGGCTTGATTAGAGTCTATATTAAACCTTTAATTCCTACAAATATTAAACCAGTATTATATTTAGCACTGTGTGACCGTCGCCAAGCCAGTTTCCAGCATTCCTGCCAATTATCTAGTCTTGGACGACTCAATGATGATGTAATTTGTTTTGAATTTTGTCCTAACCTTTCAGTTGCAGTCTGCGACAAAGGTTGTAAAGAAGTAAAACATGGATCACTAGATTGTTAGGGTTTGTTTTCCTCTCTGTATGGTCTAAAAATGTTTGGAGAATTCCAGTATGCATCTATCAACATTTCTATCTTGTATAGTATGACCAACACCAACCACCCCAAAATCTTAGAAAATCTGCCTTTTGCCAGAAGATTAAGTGGTACAGTCCAGTTACAGAAGGGACATATAGAAACAGTCAAAATTCCATCAGAATGGAAACTCGATTGGCTTAAGCATGTTTCTCCTAGAATGAAAAGTCAAGCCACTATCCACCAGAGTGATGGCAGATCTGTAAATATATTACCCAGATCCTTGTCTATGCAGTCCCATCCTTCTCCTTCTCGACCATCTACGTCCTCATCCCATAGATCTATAAAAACTGGCCATATTCTCATAGAGGATGAAGAAATAAATCTTGGTAAAGATTTTCCACATACACTAATGAGTCTTCTATGAGAAGACAGCCTTGAATTTCTGACAGAAGACACAGTTACTCTCTACAGAGGTGGAAGATGGGCGCCACCTAAAGGTGTACACAGACAAGCTGCTGGAGTTTTGCACTATTTTTCAGCTGCTTATGATAATCCATCAAATGAGTTCAAACAGAGAAATTATATCTCAAGGTTCAATGCCCATTTCTCTGAGAATTTTGATGATTTATGTAGAGATGTATTGTCTATTAAAGACACTGTTGCTAACATACAAAAGAAGGTAGAATCTATTGATTCAAAGCTAGATAGCTTAGACGATAGTCTTAGTTGGCTATCGAAAGAAGACCAAAAGGCTGAGTCCTCCTCAAGACCTCTTTGTTCAGTATCCTTTGGCCCTTATTTCAAAACTATTAAGAAGTCTCCTAGTCATTCCCTCATGCAACGCACGCATGTCCATTTATAGCCTTGGTATCTCAATATTGATGATCTGCTGAATCCATTAAATGAAATTGCTTCATGGTGTAACACCATGCGTGTCCTTGTAGTACAGTCTCATCTTGACCAAGCTGGTACTACATGCTTTGCAGTTAAATACCTATGGGGAATTACTAATCTTTGGTGGGATAGTATCCCTGAGGCACAACAGTATGCCCATGTCCATAACCAAGCAGATTCTTTAAATGCTTTGTATAGATTACTAATTGATGATTTTGCTCCTCCTGTCGGGAACCGACAGCTCGAGTCTAAGAAGTGGTTGATGAAAATGGAGTTGTGTGATCTTAAATAGTTTGAGACTTTTGCTAAACAATTTAGGAAGCTTGCATATGAAAGCCAATGTTCTGCATCTACTGAAGTTAAACTCAAATTTCTGCATGCCATGCCATATAATCTCATAGATCGTGTTCTCTCTTACATCGATCTCAAAGGCCTTGCTATTGAAGACCTAGCTCTATCTGATGTGATTGATTTCACCCAGTAGAATATCATGACTTTAGTCTCTGAGACTAAGTCAATGCAAAAACTCAGCAAGCATCAAGCCGCCTCCATTGCTCCCATTTTCCCTGAAACAGCCCCTTTTGGCTGTCGACCTTATGTCCAACCATGCCGTCAACAAAAGCAGCGACGCCATCACCTTTCTTACAAGCGCCGCTCCTTTCCTAAGAAGCATTCCTATGCACCTCCTCATCATTTCCTCAAGAAATGACATACCGCTCGACCTCCTTCCAATCAACACATTTGCTATATCTGTCGCAAGCCTGGCCATATTGCTCCTAACTGCTCCTGTAAAAATCCCACAGTTAAAGCTATTTTTTCCTCCAACGTAGCAGCGTGGTGGGATATTATAGATGCCTATGAAGATCTTTACCTCTAAGAAGACATTTATGAACCTGTTCTTGAAGATCTTCCAGATGAAGCATCAGATGATGAAGATGCAGCAGAGTTTGAATCTCTCACTGATGATCTCGAACAACCTATGACCAACATGCAGCGAGGATCACGCCCTTACAGGCCAAGCAGACATAATCAGTCCTATGAAGCATATGGACCCTGGTCAAGAGCTCATCATGAAGTTCCAGAGAGACCAGAGAAGCCTAGAGGAAGAGGCATTTCAAGAGGAGAATCATCCAGAGGGAGACAGCCCTCTCAGCCATGGCAACCACCGACGATGCACAGACCACAACATCCTCCTGTGCATTATCCCAATCAATTCAAGCCTAGCGACTCCTGGATCAAGAATAAATTCACCAGCAGAGAGCCACCAAAAGAAATTAGAGAACCTATTTGGGAACAAATTATGCCTGTAGAAGAACCAGTACTTTCAGTAGACCCTAGATGGGATGATGGCTATGAAGAAGAGGATGAAGTCGGCAGTATTTTCTACTCTGATCAAGATTACTGTATTGGTGAATGAAGTAACCAAGAAGAAGAAGCAGAACCATAACCTGAAGAAGATGTCTATAGTGAGCCTATAATCGTGCAAGATCTAGGAAGACAAAAGCTGGTATGTACTAGCATTCCTTCACTGGAATTACCACAACCTGCCTATCTGAACCATTTGATCAATGGTCATTTTGCTCAATTTTTCACATTAGAAATTAATGGCAGATATGTAGATGCACAAGTAGACATAGGTGCTTCTTTGTCTTTTGCTAAACCACAACTCATTAGTGATTGGAAGACACTAGATGAGAGACTTGCTTACAAGAGCATAGATATCCAGGGGAACAGTTTCAGCTGTAATAAATATAAGCACCAGCAACCCCTGAGAATCCAGAATAAAATCTTCCATTGCGATTTCTTTGCCTTAGAGAAGATGCCAATAGATATCCTGTTAGGAGGATCTTTTATAGATAGGTATACGCCCTATGGTGCCACTGCAAAGAGTATAATGTTCACCATAGAAAATGAAAGGCTCAGAATACCTCGGCTCATTTACGCCACAGAACAATTTCCTAGTGCCATGACTTAGAGTCCTGAAATAATCCCTGCTGATATTTTAGAAATCGGTGAAAGGATCAAGTCCTCTATCTGTTCGGACAATCTGCAACAGTTTTGGTCCAAGACAATGCCTGAAATGGAAATCAAAATCATTGAAGGCAAACATATGAAGATTGGGAAGAGAATTCCTATCCCAGCACAGGATTATAGTGATATGGAGGCACAGATCAAAGATCTGGAAGCCAATGGGTTCATAGAAAAATCAACTTCTCCTTACTACTGTTATGCTTTCATGGTAAATAAGCATTCAGAGCAGAAGAGAGGTAAAAAGAGAATGGTCATCAATTATCGACCATTAAATGCCATAACTGAACCATTCCCATATCCAATCCCAGATAAAAGCTATCTATTAGAGAAAGTTGCAGCCTGCAGATATTTCTCCCAGTTCGACTGTAAATCAGGCTTTTATCAGATACGAGTCAAGGAAGAAGACAGAGCCAAGACAGCATTTAGTTGCCCTTTCGGCCACTTCCAGTGAACTGTCATGCCTTTTGGCCTCATGAATGTGCCAGCATATTACCAGGCGCATATGGATAAAATATTTGAAGGCACTTCTCAGTTTTTGTGTGTTTATATAGATGATATATTAATATTCAGTAATTCCTTAGAAGAACATGCTGCTCATCTCTCCACATTCTTTCAGCTGGCTTCAGATGCAGGAATTGTATTATCAGAAACAAAGATTCAGTTATGTACAACTGAATGCAACTTCCTCAGCATGGTGATCCGAGATTTGAAACTACAAATCCAGCCACACATTAAAGAAAAGGTTATCGATTTTCCTGAGCAACTTGATAAACCAAAGTTGCAAGCATTTTTGGAATTGTTAAATTATTTAAATAGTTTTTATCCTAACGCTGGTGAAGACAGATTCCTGTTACAAGTACTTCTCCAGAAGAAGAAAGCTTTTCATTGGGAGAAAAGACATACTGAGGTAGTTCAGAAAATCAAAGCCAAAGTTACTGCCTTACCAGAACTACAGAAGAACCAGTACTTGCAGCAGACCCCAGATGGGATGATGGCTATGAAGAAGAGGATGAAGTCGGCAGTATTTTCTACTCTGATCAAGATTACTGTATTGGTGAATGCAGTAACCAAGAAGAAGAAGCAGAACCAGAACCTGAAGAAGATGTCTATAGCGAGCCTATAATCATGCAAGATCCAGGAAGACAA
This sequence comes from Torreya grandis, assembly GCA_037957365.1. Taxonomy (NCBI): domain Eukaryota; kingdom Viridiplantae; phylum Streptophyta; class Pinopsida; order Cupressales; family Taxaceae; genus Torreya; species Torreya grandis. Next base: position 1,243,330 of record JARHVA010000940.1, read on the forward strand.
AAGCTGGTATGTACTAGCATTCCTTTGCTGGAATTACCACAACCTGCCTATCTGAACCATTTGATCAATGGTCATTTTGCTCAGTTTTTCACATTAGAAATTAATGGCAGATATGTAGATGCACAAGTAGACACAGGTGCTTCTTTGTCTTTTGCTAAACCACAACTCATTAGTGATTGGAAGACACTAGATGAGAGACTTGGTTACAAGAGCATAGATATCCAGGGGAACAGTTTCACTTGTAATAAATATAAGCACCAGCAACCCCTGAGAATCCAGAATAAATCTTCCATTGTGATTTCTTTACCTTAGAGAAGATGCCAATACATATCCTGTTAGGAGGATCTTTTATAGATAGGTATACGCCCTATGGTGCCACTGCAAAGAGTATAATGTTCACCATAGAAAATGAAAGGCTCAAAATACCTCGGCTCATTTACACCACAGAACAATTTCCTAGTGCCATGACTCAGAGTGCTGAAATAATCCCTGCTGATATTTTAGAAATCGGTGAAAGGATCAAGTCCTCTATCTGTTCAGACAATCCGCAACAGTTTTGGTCCAAGACAATGCCTGAAATGGAAATCAAAATCATTGAAGGCAAACATATGAAGATTGGGAAGAGAATTCCTATCCCAGCACAGGATTACAGTGATATGGAGGCACAGATCAAAGATCTGAAAGCCAATGGGTTCATATAAAAATCAACTTCTCCTTACTACTGTTATGCTTTCATGGTAAATAAGCATTCAGAGCAGAAGAGAGGTAAAAAGAGAATGGTCATCAATTATCGACCATCAAATGCCATAACTGAACCATTCCCATATCCAATCCCAGATAAAAGCTATTTATTAGAGAAATTTGCAGCCTGCAGATATTTCTCTCAGTTCGAATGTAAATCAGGCTTTTATCAGATACGAGTCAAGGAAGAAGACAGAGCCAAGACAGCATTTAGTTGCCCTTTCGGCCACTTCCAGTGGACTGTCATGCCTTTTGGCCTCATGAATGCGCCAGCATATTACCAGGCGCATATGGATAAAATATTTGAAGGCACTTCTCAGTTTTTGTGTGTTTATATAGATGATATATTAATATTCAGTAATTCCTTAGAAGAACATGCTGCTCATCTCTCCACATTCTTTCAGCTGGCTTCAGATGCAGGAATTGTATTATCAGAAACAAAGATTCAGTTATGTACAATTGAATGCAACTTCTTCGGCATGGTGATCCGAGATTCGAAACTGCAGATCCAGCCACACATTAAAGAAAAGGTTATCGGTTTTCCTGAGCAACTTGATAAACCAAAGTTGCAAGCATTTTTGGGATTGTTAAATTAGTTAAATAGTTTTTATCCTAATGCTGGTGAAGACAGATTCCTGTTACAAGAACTTCTATAGAAGAAGAAAGCTTTTCATTGGGAGAAAAGACATACTGAGGCAGTTCAGAAAATCAAAGCCAAAGTTGCTACCTTACCAGATCTACACATCCCAAAATCTCAAGATATGAAAGTTTACACCGATGCCTCAGACCTCTCATGGGGAGGAGTACTTGTTTGCATTGTACATAATGTTGAGTATGTATGTGAATTCGCGAGTGGAGTATTTAGTTCTGATGTACTGAAATGGATCTCTTCTGATAAGGAGATCTATGCTGTAAAAAAGTGCTTAGAGAAGTTTATGCTCAAACTTCTGCACCTGCCACATTTTGTTGTTGTAACTGACTGCACCAGATTTCTTACCTTCAGAGAAAAGGATCATGGTAGGAAAGATGGTCATGGAAAATATGTTAGGTGGCAAGCATTCTTTAATCAATTTAAGTTTTTAGTACAGCATATTATAGGTAAAGATAATATAGTTGCAGATTGGCTTAGTAGGAATCCTCCAACCACTTTAATGCATCAGCCTGCACCTGCACCTGGATTTAATTTAACCAAGATTCTGAATCAAGCATTTGAATCATTGAGTGCCGTGATTCAAGAACAAATTCTGAGAGAAGGCATGCATCCCCATTTTATGAGGATTTCTCATGCAGCATCATTAGATCTACAGATGTCTACCATAGTAACAATTCAAGCAGATCGCAGACATAATACTGGAACCATCACCATAGAAAGGCTGAACAATGAATATCTTTATAACCAATTCACTGATTTACTGAAAAGACCACTATGGACGTGGCATATCAGAATCAGATCGAAACACAATGAGCATCTATATCGCTGGATAGCAAGACATGGCCCGCACCGCATTCACGAAGAACAAAATCATAGCCAAGATACGGTGGTGCATACAATTATTCGCAGACAGGTTGAGTGGGAATCTCATTTCCACTGTACTCCACATCATATGCCATGTGACACTAGCTGCTGTCGACATTGGTACCTACAAAACACATTCCAGATAAGGTGCCTTTTTCAACCTATTTCAGAGGATGATTTATTTGACGAGGCGGAAGACATGTTGGGCCCACAACCCATGGTCCCTTCATCATCATCATCTTCTCATCAATCAAGTGGTGGGTCTAACAGCATCTCACTGTAGCTATGCGCTGTAAAGCATGAAGAGACAGACACCGCCTTGCTAGCAAGCAGGCAGGATCTCTCAAATTGCTATAAATAAGCCTCTCCTCCTTAGTAGTATCATCGAAAAAATTTTAGTGTAAAAATTTAGTAGCCTTGTAAAAGAGTATGCTCTTCACTTGCCCTTTTTGAAAGATCCTGTGAATCAAAAATTGAAACAAGGATATTGTAATATATAGTTTGTAATAGTTTTTGAGTGAAATAGAGAAGCCGTAGCCATTCGGCCCCTGCCTCCTATCGCAGGTTTCTTCTAAAGATTTCAAGATTTGTGGATAAGGAGTCCGTCTACTGACGCGATAAAAAGATTGGTATAAGAGCCATAGTTCAAGTGTATACTGTAAGTTGTGATTATTTTCCTATTTCGTGGATCAGATCTTTTGAGTTCTCTGCTCTGTAAATTTCTTTGGGAAGTCATTGCATCGATTCACAGGCCGTTCACCCATATTGTCATAGGCCGCTTTTATCTCTGCATATCTTTTTCCCTGACCAGAAATTTCTCGCACTCTAGAACCCAAATCTCCCCACAATGGAATTTGGAAAAGCACCATCCACATCTACCGTAGAACTTGTCAATGAGTCTGAACTTGAAGGAATGTATGAGTTACCTCCATTTATCCCAGACCAAATATCAGACTGTCCTGATATTGAAGTTACAGAAACAGATCTTGAAAAAGAAACCAGTATGTTTAAGCCCCCGGCTCTTAAGGCTTCTAGTGTGTATAAACAATCTGAGTTAGTTAAGTCTAAATTTTTATACACTTCTACTTATTTATCATTTGTGAAACCTAGGATTAAATCACTTGAGCTTACCCTCTGTTATATGCCCAAGAAAACTTTTCAGACAAATTTGCTTCCACTATTGCAAGAAAAAGAAATCATGTATATCAGATCGCATAGCGATGTCAAGTTTGTCCATTTTGGCTTGATTAGAGTCTATATTAAACCTTTAATTCCTACAAATATTAAACCAGTATTATATTTAGCACTGTGTGACTGTCGCCGAGTCAGTTTCCAGCATTCCTGCCAATTATCTAGTCTTGGACGACTCAATGATGATGTAATTTGTTTTGAATTTTGTCCTAACCTTTCAGTTGTAGTCCGCAACAAAGGTTGTAAAGAAGTAAAACATATATCATTAGATTGTTGGGGTTTGTTTTCCTCTCTGTATGGTCTAGAAATGTTTGGATAATTCCAGTATGCATCTATCAACATTTCTGTCTTGTATAGTATGACCAACACCAACCACCCCAAAATCTTAGAAAATCTGCGTTTTGCCAAAAGATTAAGTGGTACAGTCCAGTTACAGAAGGGACATATAGAAACAGTCGAAGTTCCATCAGAATGGAAACTCGATTGGCTTAAGCATGTTTCTCCTAGAATGAAAAGTCAAGCCACTATCCACCAGAGTGATGGCAGATCTGTAAATATATTACCCAGATCCTTGTCTATGCAGTCCCATCCTTCTCCTTCTCGACCATCTACGTCCTCATCCCGTAGATCTGTAAAAACTGGTCATATTCTCATAGAGGATGAAGAAATAAATCTTGGTAAAGATTTTCCACATACACTAATGAGTCTTCCACGAGAAGACAACCTTGAATTTCTTACAGAAGACACAGTTACTCTCTACAGAGGTGGAAGATGGCCGCCACCTAAAGGTGTACACAGACAAGCTGCTGGAGTTTTGCACTATTTTTTAGCTGCTTATGATATTCCATCAAATGAGTTCAAACAGAGAAATTATATCTCAAGGTTCAATGCCCATTTCTCTGAGAATTTTGATGATTTATGTAGAGATGTATTGTCTATTAAAGACAATGTTGCTAACATACAAAAGAAGGTAGAATCTATTGATTCAAAGCTAGATAGCTTAGACGATAGTCTTAGTTGGCTATCGAAAGAAGACCAAAAGGCTGAGTCCTCCTCAAGACCTCTTTGTTCAGTATCCTTTGGCCCTTCTTTCAAAACTATTAAGAAGTCTCCTAGTCATTCCCTCATGCAACGCACGCATATCCATTTACAGCCTTGGTATCTCAATATTGATGATCTGCTGAATCCATTAAATGAAATTGCTTCATGGTGTAACACCATGCGTGTCCTTGTAGTACAGTCTCATCTTGACCAAGCTGGTACTACATGCTTTGCAGTTAAATACCTATGGGGAATTACTAATCTTTGGTGGGATAGTATCCCTGAGGCACAACAGTATGCCCATGTCCATAACCAAGCAGATTCTTTAAATGCTTTGTATAGATTACTAATTGAGTAGTTTGCTCCTCTTGTCGGGAACCGATAGCTCGAGTCTAAGAAGTGGTTGATGAAAATGGAGTTGTGTGATCTTAAACAGTTTGAGGCTTTTGCTAAACAATTTAGGAAGCTTGCATATGAAAGCCAATGTTCTGCATCTACTGAAGTTAAACTCAAATTTCTGCATGCCATGCCATATAATCTCATCGATCATGTTCTCTCTTACATCAATCTCAAAGGCCTTGCTATTGAAGACCTAGCTCTATCCGATGTGATTGATTTCACCCAGCAGAATATCATGACTTTAGTCTCTGAGACTAAGTCAATGCAGAAACTCAGCAAGCATCAAGCCGCCTCCATTGCTCCCATTTTCCCTGAAATAACCCCTTTTGGCTGTCGACCTTATGTCCAACCACGCCGTCAACAAAAGCAGCGATGCCGGCACCTTTCTTACAAGCGCCGCTCCTTTCCTAAGAAGCATTCCTATGCACCTCCTCATCGTTTCCTCAAGAAACGACATACCGCTCGACCTCCTTCCAATCAACCCATTTGCTATATCTGTCGCAAGCCTGGCCATATTGCTCCTAACTGCTCCTATAAAAATCCTGCAGTTAAAGCTATTTTTTCCTCCAACGCAGCAGCGTGGTGGGATATTATAGATGTCGATGAAGATCTTTACCTCCAAGAAGACATTTATGAACCCGTTCTTGAAGATCTTCTAGATGAAGCATCAAATGATGAAGATGCAGCAGAGCTTGAATCTCTCGCTGATGATCTCGAACAACCTATGACCAACATGCAGCAAGGATCACACCCTTACAGGCCAAGCAGACATAATCAGTCCTATGAAGCATATGGACCCTGGTCAAGAGCTCATCATGAAGTTCCAGAGAGACCAGAGAAGCCTAGAGGAAGAGGCATTTCAAGAGGAGAATCATCCAGAGGGAGATAGCCCTCTCAGCCACGGCAACCACCGACGATGCACAGACCACAACATCCTCCTATGCATTATCCCAGTCAGTTCAAGCCTAGCAACTCCTAGATCAAGAATAAATTCACCAGCAGAGAGCCGCCAAAATAAATTAGAGAACCTATTTGGGAACAAATTATGCCTGCAGAAGAACCAGTACTTGCAACAGACCCCAGATGGGATGATGGCTATGAAGAAGAGGATGAAGTCGGCAGTATTTTCTACTCTGAACAAGATTACTGTATTGGTGAATGTAGTAAGCAAGAAGAAGAAGCAGAACCAGAACCTGAAGAAGATGTCTATAGCGAGCCTATAATCGTGCAAGATCTAGGAAGACAAAAGCTGGTATGTACTAACATTCCTTCGCTGGAATTACCACAACCTGCCTATCTGAACCATTTGATCAATGGTCATTTTGCTCAGTTTTTCACATTATAAATTAATGGCAGATATGTAGATGCACAAGTAGACACAGGTTCTTCTTTGTCTTTTACTAAACCACAACTCGTTAGTGATTGGAAGACACTAGATGAGAGACTTGCTTACAAGAGCATAGATATCCAGGGGAACAGTTTCAGCTGTAATAAATATAAGCACCAGCAACCCCTCAGAATCTAGAATAAAATCTTCCATTGCAATTTCTTTGCCTTAGAGAAGATGCCAATAGATATCCTGTTAGGAGGATCTTTTATAGATAGGTATACGCCCTATGGTGCCACTGTAAAGAGTATAATGTTCACCATAGAAAATGAAAGGCTCAGAATACCTCGGCTCATTTACGCCACAAAACAATTTCCTAGTGCCATGACTCAGAGTCCTGAAATAATCCCTGCTGATATTTTAGAAATCGGTGAAAGGATCAAGTCCTCTATCTGTTCGGACAATCCGCAACAGTTTTGGTCTAAGACAATGCCTGAAATGGAAATCAAAATCATTGAAGGCAAACATATGAAGATTGGGAAGAGAATTCCTATCCCAGCACAGGATTACAGTGATATGGAGGCACAGATCAAAGATCTGGAAGCCAATGGGTTCATAGAAAAATCAAATTCTCCTTACTGCTGTTATTCTTTCATGGTAAATAAGCATTCAGAGCAGAAGAGAGGTAAAAAGAGAATGGTCATCAATTATCGACCATTAAATGCCATAACTGAACCATTCCCATATCCAATCCCAGATAAAAGCTAAATAGTTTTTTAGTGAAATAGAGAAGCCGTAGCCATTCGGCCCCTGCCTCCTGTCCCAGGTTTCTTCTAAAGATTTCAAGATTGTTGGATAAGGAGCCCGTCTACTGACGCGATAAAAAGATTGGTATCAGAGCCATAGTTCAAGTGTATACTGTAAGTTGTGATTATTTTCCTATTTCGTGGATCAGATCTTTTGAGTTCTCTGCTCTGTAAATTTCTTTGGGAAGTCATTGCATCGAGTCACAGGCCGTTCACCCATATTGTCATAGGCCGCTTTTATCTCTGCATATATTTTTCCCTGACCAGAAATTTCTCGCACTCCAGAACCCAAATCTCCCCACAATGGAATTTGGAAAAGCACCATCCGCATCTACCGTAGAACTTGTCAATGAGTTTGAACTTGAAGGAATGTATGAGTTACCTCCGTTTATCCCAGACCAAATATCAGACTGTCCTGATATTGAAGTTACAGAAACAGATCTTGAAAAAGAAACCAGTATGTTTAAGCCCCCGGCTCTTAAGGCTTCTAGTGTGTATAAACAATCTGAGTTAGTTAATTCTAAATTTTTATACACTTCTACTTATTTATCATTTGTGAAACCCAGGATTAAATCACTTGAGCTTACCCTCTGTTATAAGCCCAAGAAAACTTTTCAGACAAATTTGCTTCCACTATTGCCAAAAAAGGAAACCATGTATATCAGATCGCATAGCGATGTCAAGTTTGTCCATTTTGGTTTGATTAGAGTCTATATTAAACCTTTAATTCCTACAAATATTAAACCAGTATTATATTTAGCACTGTGTGACCGTCGCCAAGTCAGTTTCCAGCATTCCTGCCAATTATCTAGTCTTGGACGACTCAATGATGATGTAATTTGTTTTGAATTTTGTCCTAACCTTTCAGTTGCAGTCCGTGATAAAGGTTGTAAAGAAGTAAAACATGGATCATTAGATTGTTGGAGTTTGTTTTCCTCTCTGTATGGTCTAGAAATGTTTGGAGAATTCCAGTATGCATCTACCAACATTTTTGTCTTGTATAGTATGACCAACACCAACCACCCCAAAATCTTAGAAAATCTACCTTTTGCCAGAAGATTAAGTGGTACAGTCCAGTTATAGAAGGGACATATAGAAACAGTCGAAGTTCCATCAGAATGGAAACTCGATTGGCTTAAGCATGTTTCTCCTATAATGAAAAGTCAAGCCACTGTCCACCAGAGTGATGGTAGATCTATAAATATATTATCCAGATCCTTGTCTATGCAGTCCCATCCTTCTCCTTCTCGACCATCTACGTCCTCATCCCGTAGATCTGTAAAAACTGGTCATATTCTCATAGAGGATGAAGAAATAAATCTTGGTAAAGATTTTCCACATACACTAATGAGTCTTCCACGAGAAGACAACCTTGAATTTTTGACAGAAGACACAGTTACTCTCTACAGAGGTGGAAGATGGCCGCCACCTAAAGGTGTACACAGACAAGCTGCTAGAGTTTTGCACTATTTTTCAACTGTTTATGATAATCCATCAAATGAGTTCAAACAGAGAAATTATATCTCAAGGTTCAATGCCCATTTCTCTGAGAATTTTGATGATTTATGTAGAGATGTATTGTCTATTAAAGACAATGTTGCTAACATACAAAAGAAGGTAGAATCTATTGATTCAAAGCTAGATAGCTTAGACGATAGTCTTAGTTGGCTATCGAAAGAAGACCAAAAGGCTGAGTCCTCCTCAAGACCTCTTTGTTCAGTATCCTTTGGCCCTTCTTTCAAAACTATTAATTAGTCTCCTAGTCATTCCCTCATGCAATGCACACATATCCATTTACAGCCTTGGTATCTCAATATTGATGATCTGCTAAATCCATTAAATGAAATTGCTTCATGGTGTAACACCATGCGTGTCCTTGCAGTATAGTCTCATCTTGACAAGCTGGTACTACATGCTTTGCAGTTAAATACCTATGGGGAATTACAAATCTTTGGTTTGATAGTATCCCTGAGGCACAACAGTATGCCCGTGTCCATAACCAAAGAAATTCTTTAAATGCTTTGTATAGATTACTAATTGATGAGTTTGCTCCTCCTGTCAGGAACCGACAGCTCGAGTCTAAGAAGTGGTTGATGAAAATGGAGTTGTGTGATCTTAAACAGTTTGAGGCTTTTGCTAAACAATTTAGGAAGCTTGCATATGAAAGCCAATGTTCTGCATCTACTGAAGTTAAACTCAAATTTCTGCATGCCATGCCATATAATCTCATCGATCGTGTTCTCTCTTACATTGATCTCAAAGGCCTTGCTATTGAAGACCTTGCTCTATCCGATGTGATTGATTTCACCCAAAAGAATATCATGACTTTAGTCTCTGAGACTAAGTCAATGCAGAAACTCAGCAAGCATCAAGCCACCTCCATTGCTCCCATTTTCCCTGAAATAGCCCCTTTTGGCTGTCGACCTTATGTCCAACCACACCGTCAACAAAAGCAGCGACGCCGGCACCTTTCTTACAAGCACCGCTCCTTTCCTAAGAAGCATTCCTATGCACCTCCTCATCATTTCCTCAAGAAACGACATACCGCTCGACCTCCTTCCAATCAACCCATTTGCTATATCTGTCGCAAGCCTGGCCATATTGCTCCTAACTGCTCCTGTAAAAATCCCACAGTTAAAGCTATTTTTTCCTCCAACGCAGCAGCGTGGTGGGATATTATAGATGCCAATGAAGATCTTTACCTCCAAGAAGACATTTATGAACCTGTTCTTGAAGATCTTCCAGATGAAGCATCAGATGATGAAGATGCAGCAGAGCTTGAATCTCTCACTGATGATCTCGAACAACCTATAACCAACATGCAGTGAGGATCACACCCTTACAGGCCAAGCAGATATAATCAATCCTATGAAGCATATGGACCCTGGTCAAGAGCTCATCATGAAGTTCCAGAGAGACCAGAGAAGCCTAGAGGAAGAGGCATTTCAAGAGGAGAATCATCCAGAGGGAGACAGCCCTCTCAGCCACTGCAACCACCAACGATGCACAGACCACAACATCCTCTTGTGCATTATCCCAGTCAGTTCAAGCCTAGCGACTCCTGGATCAAGAATAAATTCACCAGCAGAGAGCCACCAAAAGAAATTAGAGAACCTATTTGGAAACAAATTATGCCTGCAGAAGAACCAGTACTTGCAGTAGACCCTAGATGGGATGATGGCTATGAAGAAGAGGATGAAGTCAGCAGTATTTTATACTCCGATCAAGATTACTGTATTGGTGAATCTAGTAACCAAGAAGAAGAAGCAGAACAAAAACCTGAAGAAGATGTCTATAGCGAGCCTATAATCGTGCAAGATCCAGGAAGACAAAAGCTGGTATGTACTAGCATTCCTTCACTGGAATTACCACAACCTGCCTATCTGAACCATTTGATCAATGGTCATTTTGCTCAGTTTTTCACATTAGAAATTAATGGCAGATATGTAGATGCACAAGTAGACACAGGCGCTTCTTTGTCTTTTGCTAAACCACAACTCATTAGTGATTGGAAGACACTAGATGAGAGACTTGCTTACAAGAGCATAGATATCCAGGGGAACAGTTTCAGCTGTAATAAATATAAGCACCAGCAACCCCTGAGAATCCAGAATAAAATCTTCCATTACGATTTCTTTGCCTTAGAGAAGTTGCCAATAGATATCCTGTTAGGAGGATCTTTTATAGATAGGTATACGCCCTATGGTGCCACTGCAAAGAGTATAATGTTCACCATAGAAAATGAAAGGCTCAGAATACCTCGGCTCATTTACGCCATAGAACAATTTCCTAGTGCCATGACTCAGAGTCCTGAAATAATCCCTGCTGATATTTTAGAAATCAATGAAAGGATCAAGTCCTCTATCTGTTCGGACAATCCGCAACAGTTTTGGTCCAAGACAATGCCTGAAATGGAAATCAAAATCATTGAAGGCAAACATATGAAGATTGGGAAGAGAATTCCTATCCCAGCACAGGATTACAGTGATATGGAGGCACAGATCAAAGATCTGGAAGCCAATGGGTTCATAGAAAAATCAACTTCTCCTTACTGTTGTTATGCTTTCATGGTAAATAAGCATTCAGAGCAGAAGAGAGGTAAAAAGAGAATGGTCATCAATTATCGACCATTAAATGCCATAACTGAACCATTCCCATATCCAATCCCAGATAAAAGCTATCTATTAGAGAAAGTTGTAGCCTGCAGATATTTCTCCCAGTTCAACTGTAAATCAAGCTTTTATCAGATACGAGTCAAGGAAGAAGACAAAGCTAGGACAGCATTTAGTTGCCCTTTCGGCCACTTCCAGTGGACTGTCATGCCTTTTGGCCTCATGAATGCGCCAGCATATTACCAGGTGCATATGGATAAAATACTTGAAGGCACTTCTCAGTTTTTGTGTGTTTATATAGATGATATATTAATATTCAGTAATTCCTTAGAAGAACATGCTGCTCATCTCTAAACATTCTTTCAGCTGGCTTCAGATGCAGGAATTGTATTATCAGAAACAAAGATTCAGTTATGTACAACTGAATGCAACTTCCTCGGCATGGTGATCCGAGATTCGAAACTGCAGATCCAGCCACACATTAAAGAAAAGGTTATCGGTTTTCCTGAGCAACTTGATAAACCAAAGTTGCAAGCATTTTTGGGATTGTTAAATTATTTAAATAGTTTTTATCCTAACGCTGGTGAAGACAGATTCCTATTACAAGAACTTCTCCAGAAGAAGAAAGATTTTTGTTGGAGATCTTCCAGATGAAGCATCAGATGATGAAGATGTAGCAGAGCTTGAATCTCTCGCTGATGATCTCGAACAACCTATGACCAACATGCAGCGAGGATCACGCCCTTACAGGCCAAGTAGACATAATCAGTCCTATGAAGCATATGGACCTTGGTCAAGAGCTCATCATGAAGTTCCAGAGAGACCAGAGAAGCCTAGAGGAAGAGGCATTTCAAGAGGAGAATCATCCAGAGGGAGACATCCCTCTCAGCCACGGCAACCACCGACGATGCACAGACCACAACATCCTCCTGTGCATTATCTCATTCAGTTCATGCCTAGCGACTCCTAGATCAAGAATAAATTCACCAGCAGAGAGCGGCCAAAAGAAATTAGAGAACCTATTTGGGAAAAAATTATGCCTGTAGAAGAACCAGTACTTGCAGCAGACCCCAGATGGGATGATGTCTATGAAGAAGAGGATGAAGTCAGTAGTATTATATTTATCACTATGTGACTGTCACCAAGTCAGTTTCCAGCATTCCTACCAATTATCTAGTCTTGGACGACTCAATGATGATGTAATTTGTTTTGAATTTTGTCCTAACCTTTCAGTTGCAGTCTGCGACAAAGGTTGTAAAGAAGTAAAACATGGATCATTATATTGTTGGGGTTTGTTTTCCTCTCTGTATGGTCTAGAAATGTTTGGAGAATTCCAGTATGCATCTATCAACATTTATGTCTTGTATAGTATGACCAACACCAACCACCCCAAAATCTTAGAAAATCTGCCTTTTGCCAGAAGATTAAGTGGTACAGTCCAGTTACAGAAGGGACATATAGAAACAGTCGAAGTTCCATCAGAATGGAAACTCGATTGGCTTAAGCATGTTTCTCCTAGAATGAAAAGTCAAGCCACTGTCCACTAGAGTGATGGCAGATCTATAAATATATTACCCATATCCTTGTCTATGCAGTCCCATCCTTCTCCTTCTCGACCATCTACGTCCTCATCCCGTAGATCTGTAAAAACTAGTCATATTCTCATAGAGGATGAAGAAATAAATCTTGGTAAAGATTTTCCACATACACTAATGAGTCTTCCACGAGAAGACAGCCTTGAATTTCTGACAGAAGACACAGTTACTCTCTACAGAGGTGGAAGATGGCTGCCACCTAAAGGTGTACACAGACAAGCTGCTGGAGTTTTGCACTATTTTTCAGCTGCTTATGATAATCTATCAAATGAGTTCAAACAGAGAAATTATATCTCAAGGTTCAATGCCCATTTCTCTGAGAATTTTGATGATTTATGTAGAGATGTATTGTCTATTAAAGACACTGTTGCTAACATACAAAAGAAGGTAGAATCTATTGATTTAAAGCTAGATAGCTTAGACGATAGTCTTAGTTGGCTATCGAAAGAAGACCAAAAAGCTGAGTCCTCATCAAGACCTCTTTGTTCAGTATCCTTTGGCCCTTCTTTCAAAACTATTAAGAAGTCTCCTAGTCATTCCCTCATGCAACGCACGCATATCCATTTATAGCCTTGGTATCTCAATATTGATGATCTGCTAAATCCATTAAATGAAATTGCTTCATGGTGTAACACCATGCATGTCCTTGCAGTACAGTCTCATCTTGACCAAGCTGGTACTACATGCTTTGCAGTTAAATACCTATGGGGAATTACTAATCTTTGGTGGGATAGTATCCCTGAGGCACAACAGTATGCCCGTGTCCATAACCAAGCAGATTCTTTAAATGCTTTGTATAGATTACTAATTGATGAGTTTGTTCCTCCCGTCGGGAACCGACAGCTCGAGTCTAAGAAGTGGTTGATGAAAATGGAGTTGTGTGATCTTAAACAGTATGAGGCTTTTGCTAAACAATTTAGGAAGCTTGCATATGAAAGCCAATGTTCTGCATCTACTGAAGTTAAACTCAAATTTTTGCATGCCATGCCGTATAATCTCATCGATCGTGTTCTCTCTTACATCGATCTCAAAGGCCTTGCTATTGAAGACCTTGCTCTATCTGATGTGATTGATTTCACCCAGTAGAATATCATGACTTTAGTCTCTGAGACTAAGTCAATGCAGAAACTCAGCAAGCATCAAGCCGCCTCCATTGCTCCCATTTTCCCTGAAACAGCTCCTTTTGGCTGTCGACCTTATGTCCAACCACGCCGTCAACAAAAGCAGCAATGCTGGCACCTTTCTTAAAAGTGCCGCTCCTTTCCTAAGAAGCATTCCTATGCACCTCCTCATCGTTTCCTCAAGAAAAGACATACCGCTCGACCTCCTTCCAATCAACCCATTTGCTATATCTGTCGCAAGCCTGGCCATATTGCTCCTAACTACTCGTGTAAAAATCCCACAGTTAAAGCTATTTTTTCCACCAACGCAGCAACGTGGTGGGATATTATAGATGCTGATGAAGATCTTTACCTCCAAGAAGACATTTATGAACCTGTTCTTGAAGATCTTCCAGATGAAGCATCAGATGATGAAGATGCAGCAGAGCTTGAATCTCTCGCTGATGATCTCGAACAACCTATGACCAACATGCAGCGAGGATCACACCCTTACAGGCCAAGCAGACATAATCAGTCCTATGAAGCATATGGACCCTGGTCAAGAGCTCTTAATGAAGTTCCAGAGAGACCAGAGAAACCTAGAAGAAGAGGCATTTCAAGAGGAGAATCATCCAGAGGGAGACAACCCTCTCAGCCACGGCAACCACCGACGATGCATAGACCACAACATCCTCCTATGCATTATCCCAGTCAATTCAAGCCTAGCAACTCCTGGATCAAGAATAAATTCACCAACAGAGAGCCGCCAAAAGAAATTAGAGAACCTATTTGGGAACAAATTATGCCTACAGAAGAACCAGTACTTGCAGTAGACCCCAGATGGGATGATGGCTATGAAGAAGAGGATGAAGTCGGCAGTATTTTCTACTCCGATCAAGATTACTGTATTGGTGAATTCAGTAACCAAGAAGAAGAAGCAGAACCAGAACCTGAAGAAGATATCTATAGGGAGCCTATAATCGTGCAAGATCTAGGAAGACAAAAGCTGGTATGTACTAGCATTCCTTCGCTGGAATTACCACAACCTGCCTATCTGAACCATTTGATCAATGGTCATTTTGCTCAGTTTTTCACATTAGAAATTAATGGCAGATATGTAGATGCACAAGTAGACACAGGTGCTTCTTTGTCTTTTGCTAAACCACAACTCATTAGTGATTGGAAGACACTAGATGAGAGACTTGCTTACAAGAGCATAGATATCCAGGGGAACAGTTTCAGCTGTAATAAATATAAGCACCAGCAACCCCTGAGAATCCAGAATAAAATCTTCCATTGCGATTTCTTTGCCTTAGAGAAGATGCCAATAGATATCTTGTTAGGAGGATCTTTTATAGATAGGTATACGCCCTATGGTGCCACTGCAAAGAGTATAATGTTCACCATAGAAAATGAAAGGCTCAGAATACCTCGGCTCATTTATGCCATAGAACAATTTCCTAGTGCCATGACTCAGAGTCCTGAAATAATCCCTGCTGATATTTTAGAAATCGGTGAAAGGATCAAGTCCTCTATCTATTCAGACAATCCGCAACAGTTTTGGTCCAAGACAATTCCTGAAATGGAAATCAAAATCATTGAAGGCAAACTTATGAAGATTGGGAAGAGAATTCCTATCCCAGCACAGGATTACAGTGATATGGAGGCACAGATCAAAGATCTGGAAGCCAATGGGTTCATAGAAAAATCAACTTCTCCTTACTGCTGTTATGCTTTCATGGTAAATAAGCATTCAGAGTAGAAGAGAGGTAAAAAGAGAATGGTCATAAATTATCGACCATTAAATGCCATAACTAAACCATTCCCATATCCAATCCCAGATAAAAGCTATCTATTAGAGAAAGTTGCAGCCTGCAGATATTTCTCCCAGTTCGATTGTAAATTAGGCTTTTATCAGATACGAGTCAAGGAAGAAGACAGAGCCAAAACAACATTTAGTTGCCCTTTCGGCCACTTCCAGTGGACTATCATGCCTTTTGGCCTCATGAATGCGCCAGCATATTACCAGGCGCATATGGATAAAATATTTGAAGGCACTTCTCAGTTTTTATGTGTTTATATAGATGATATATTAATATTCAGTAATTCCTTAGAAGAACATGCTGCTCATCTCTCCACATTCTTTCAGCTGGCTTCAGATGCAAGAATTGTATTATCAGAAACAAAGATTTAGTTATGTACTACTAAATGCAACTTCCTCGGCATGGTGATCCGAGATTAAAAACTGCAGATCCAGCCACACATTAAAGAAAAGGTTATCGGTTTTCCTGAGCAACTTGATAAACCAAAGTTGCAAGCATTTTTGGGATTGTTAAATTATTTAAATAGTTTTTATCCTAACGCTGGTGAAGACAGATTCCTGTTACAAGAACTACTCCAGAAGAAGAAAGCTTTTTGTTGGGAGAAAAGACATAGTGAGGCAGTTCAGAAAATCAAAGCCAAAGTTGTTGCCTTACCAGAACTACACATCCCAAAATCTCAAGATATGAAAGTTTACACCGATGCCTCAGACCTCTCATGGGGAGGAGTACTTGTTTGCATTATACATAATGTTGAGTATGTATGTGAATTCGCGAGTGGAGTATTTAGTTCTGATGTACTGAAATGGATCTCTTCTGATAAGGAGATCTATGCTGTAAAAAAGTGCTTAGAGAAGTTTATGCTCAAACTTCTGCACCTGCCACATTTTGTTGTTGTAACTGACTGCACCAGATTTCTTACCTTCAGAGAAAAGGATCATGGTAGGAAAGATGGTCATGGAAAATATGTTAGGTGGCAAGCATTCTTTAATCAGTTTAAGTTTTTAGTACAGCATATTATAGGTAAAGATAATATAGTTGCAGATTGGCTTAGTAGGAATCCTCCAGCCACTTTAATGCATCAGCCTGCACCTGCACCTGGATTTAATTTAACCAGGATTCTGAATCAAGCATTTGAATCATTAAGTGCCGTGATTCAAGAACAAATTCTGAGAGAAGGCATGCATCCCCATTTTACGAGGATTTCTCATGCAGCATCATTAGATCTACAGATGTCTGCCGCAGTAACAATTCAAGCAGATCACAGACATAATACTGGAACCATCACCATAGAAAGGCTGAACAGTGAATATCTTTATAACCAATTCACTGATTTACTAAAAATACCACTATGGACGTGGCATATCAGAATCAGATCGGCACACAATGAGCATCTATATCGCTGGATAGCAAGACATGGCCCGCACCGCATTCACGAAGAACAAAATCATAGCCAAGATACGGTGGTGCATACAATTATTCACAGACAGCTTGAGTGGGAATCTCATTTCCACTGTACTCCACGTCATATGCCATGTGACACTGGCCACTGCCGACATTGGTACCTATAAAGCACATTCCAGATAAGGTGCCTTTTTCAGCCTATTTCAGAGGATGATTTATTTGACGAAGCGGAAGACATGTTGGGCCCACAACCCATGGTCCCTTCATCATCATCATCTGCTCATCAATCAAGTGGTGGGTCTAACAGCATCTCACTGTAGCTATGCACTGTAAAGCATGAAGAGACAGACACCGCCTTAATAGTAAGCAGGCAGGACCTCTCAAATTACTATAAATAAGCCTCTCCTCCTTAGTAGTATCATCGAAAAATTTTCAGTGTGAAAATTTAGTAGCCTTGTAAAAGAGTATGCTCTTCACTTGCCCTTTTTGAAGGATCCTGTGAATCAAAAATTGAAACAAGGATATTGTAATATATAGTTTGTAATAGTTTTTGAGTGAAATACAAAAGCCATAGCCATTCGGCCCCTGCCTCCTGTCGCAGGTTTCTTCTAAATATTTCAATATTGTTGGATAAGGAGCCCGTCTACTGACGCGATAAAAAGATACTTGGTCAAGATGAGACTGTACTGCAAGGACACGCATGGTGTTACACCATGAAGCAATTTCATTTAATGGATTCAGTAGATCATCAATATTGAGATACCAAGGCTGTAAATGGATATGCGTGCGTTGCATGAGGGAATGACTAGGAGACTTCTTAATAGTTTTGAAAGAAGGGCCAAAGGATACTGAACAAAGAGGTCTTGAGGAGGACTCAGCCTTTTGGTCTTCTTTCGATAGCCAACTAAGACTATCGTCTAAGCTATCTAGCTTTGAATCAATAGATTCTACCTTCTTTTGTATGTTAGCAACAGTGTCTTTAATAGACAATACATCTCTAAATAAATCATCAAAATTCTCAGAGAAATGGGCATTAAACCTTGAGATATAATTTCTCTGTTTGAACTCATTTGATGGATTATCATAAGAAGCTAAAAAATAGTGCAAAACTCCAGCAGCTTGTCTGTGTACACCTTTAGCTGGCGGCCATCTTCCACCTCTGTAGAGAATAACTATGTCCTCTGTCAGAAATTCAAGGCTGTCTTCTCGTGGAAGACTGGTATCAGATTGGTATCAGAGCCATAGTTCAAGTGTATACTGTAAGTTGTGATTATTTTCCTATTTCGTGGATCAGATCTTTTGAGTTCTCTACTCTGTAAATTTATTTGGAAAGTCATTGCATCGAGTCACAGGCCATTCACCCATATTGTCATAGGCCGCTTTTATCTCTGCATATCTTTTTCCCTGACCAGAAATTTCTCGCACTCTAGAACCCAAATCTCCCCACAATGGAATTTGGAAAAGCACCATCCACATCTACCGTAGAACTTGTCAATGAGTTTGAACTTGAAGGAATGTATGAGTTACCTCCGTTTATCCCAGACCAAATATCAGAATGTCCTGATATTGAAGTTACAAAAACAGATCTTGAAAAAGAAACCAGTATGTTTAAGCCCCTGGATCTTAAGGCTTCTAGTGTGTATAAACAATCTGAGTTAGTTAAGTCTAAATTTTTATACACTTCTACTTATTTATCATTTGTGAAACCCAAAATTAAATCACTTGAGCTTACCCTCTGTTATAAGCCCAAGAAAACTTTTCAGACAAATTTGCTTCCACTATTGCCAAAAAAAGAAATCATGTATATCAGATCGCATAGCGATGTCAAGTTTGTCCATTTTGGCTTGATTAGAGTCTATATTAAACCTTTAATTCCTGCAAATATTAAACCAGTATTATATTTAGCACTGTGTGACCATCGCCAAGTCAGTTTCCAGCATTCCTGCCAATTATCTAGTCTTGGACAACTCAATGATGATGTAATTTGATTTGAATTTTGTCCTAACCTTTCAGTTGCAGTCTGCGACAAAGGTTGTAAAGAAGTAAAACATGGATCATTAGATTGTTGGGGTTTGTGATCATTAGAGTGATGGTAGATCTGTAAATATATTACCCAGATCCTTGTCTATGCAGTCCCATCCTTCTCCTTCTCGACCATCTACGTCCTCATCCCGTAGATCTGTAAAAACTGGTCATACTCTCATAGAGGATGAAGAAATAAATCTTGGTAAAGATTTTCCACATACACTAATGAGTCTTCCACGAGAAGACAGCCTTGAATTTCTGACAGAAGACACAGTTACTCTCTACAGAGGTGGAAGATGGCCGCCACCTAAAGGTGTACACAGACAAGCTGCTGGAGTTTTGCACTATTTTTCAGCTACTTATGATAATCCATCAAATGAGTTCAAACAGAGAAATTATATCTCAAGGTTCAATGCCCATTTCTCTGAGAATTTTGATGATTTATGTAGAGATGTATTGTCTATTAAAGACACTGTTGCTAACATACAAAAGAAGGTAGAATCTATTGATTCAAAGCTAGATAGCTTAGACGATAGTCTTAGTTGGCTATCGAAAGAAGACCAAAAGGCTGAGTCCTCCTCAAGACCTCTTTGTTCAGTATCCTTTGGCCCTTCTTTCAAAACTATTAAAAAGTCTCCTAGTCATTCCCTCATGCAACGCACGCATATCCATTTATAGCCTTGGTATCTCAATATTGATGATCTGCTGAATCCATTAAATGAAATTGCTTCATGGTGTAACACCATGCATGTCCTTGCAGTACAGTCTCATCTTGACCAAGCTGGTACTACATGCTTTGCAATTAAATACCTATGGGGAATTACTAATCTTTGGTGGGATAGTATCCCTAAGGCACAACAGTATGCCCGTGTCCATAACCAAGCAGATTCTTTAAATGCTTTGTATAGATTACTAATTGATGAGTTTGTTCCTCCTGTCGGGAACCGACAGCTCGAGTCTAAGAAGTGGTTGATGAAAATGGAGTTGTGTGATCTTAAACAGTTTGAGGCCTTTGCTAAACAATTTAGGAAGCTTGCATATGAAAGCCAATGTTCTGCATCTACTGAAGTTAAACTCAAATTTCTGCATGCCATGCCATATAATCTCATCGATCGTGTTCTCTCTTACATCGATCTCAAAGACCTTGCTATTGAAGACCTTGCTCTATCCGATGTGATTGATTTCACCCAGCAGAATATCATGACTTTAGTCTCTGAGACTAAGTCAATGCAGAAACTCAGCAAGCATCAAGCCGCCTCCATTTCTCCCATTTTCCCTAAAACAGCCCCTTTTGGCTGTCGACCTTATGTCCAACCACGCCGTCAACAAAAGAAGCGACGCCGGCACCTTTCTTACAAGCGCCGCTCCTTTCTTAAGAAGCATTCCTATGCACCTCCTCATCGTTTCCTCAAGAAACGACATACCGCTCGACCTCCTTCCAATCAACTCATTTGCTATATCTGTCGCAAGCCTGGCCATATTGCTCCTACCTGCTCCTATAAAAATCCTGCAATTAAAGCTATTTTTTCCTCCAACACAGTAGCATGGTGGGATATTATAGATGCCGATGAAGATCTTTACCTCCAAGAAGACATTTATGAACCTGTTCTTAAAGATCTTCCAGATGAAGCATCAGATGATGAAGATGCAGCAGAGCTTGAATCTCTCGCTGATGATCTCGAATAACCTATGACCAACATGCAGCGAGGATCACGCCCTTACAGGCCAAGCAGACATAATCAGTCCTATGAAGCATATGGACCCTGGTCAAGAGCCCATCATGAAGTTCCAGAGAGACCAGAGAAGCCTAGAGGAAGAGGCATTTCAAGAGGAGAATCATCCAGAGGGAGACAGCCCTCTCAGCCACGGCAACCACCGACGATGCACAGACCACAACATCCTCCTGTGCATTATCCCAGTCAGTAATACTTTCATACCTCCTTGAGATAATCACTCCACATCCTATAGAATTTGAGCCCATCCACCTAACATTACTTACATTCTGCACCCACACACATCAGTCTAGTCATAGCCTCTATATTATGATCAATAAGAATCCAATAGGGGAGATTAGTATGGTGTTAGTGTGAAGAAAATAAAATTAAACACACTAATGAAACCTACACCTCTATCCTAAACACTCAAAAAGAAATTGAAAAATACAAGTAACTACCAAATGAAGACAAAACAAACAATTTTACCTTTTATGAGTTCAACAACTGCATGTTGGTAATAAATTGATGTGTTTGGTTATGTGATCAATAATTCTTTGGTAATGGAGCTTCTTGCACCACCTTTCCTTATCACCATGGTAATATTGAGATGGGAATGATAAAACTATACCAATGGGATCCTTGCAAGAATTTTAACATCATAATATTACACAAAATAAGATTATTAAACAATGGGTGAGGTTTTATATTTATAGCCTTCCAAACTAACTCTAACCTAGGTGTAGCTAGGATAGAGTTAATTGTGGTTGAGTTTAAACTAAATTTATTTTAGTTGAGGAGGAGACATATAATTAATATTTGGGATAGATATCCCATTTATTAAGCATGGTTATCCATTTTTGAATTTATGGAATTTAGGGAGATATTTTCAATTCCTTGATTTTGAAGATGATGACATCACCATGACCTCATTTTTTTTGAAATTTATTTTTTATTAAATTAATTTTCACTAATTTCACACGGAAATTTTACTTAAGCATTTAATTTGATTTTCTTAGTTAATTCATTCTGTTTAGCATTTTTTCACTTTAGGAATTATTCAAGTGCCTCGCTTAAATGACTCCAAAGACCAAACTATCATGTTGTTAGGTCACAAGTTGACTAGAGATGAATATCTAAAAGGTTAATATTACATATAAGATAATACACTAAATATGTATGCATAATCATGATTTTGAGTATTAATTTTTGATATGTAGATGAAATTGGGACATTTAATGATTTTTAGGCTTAATTTGCACTATTTGGTAGAAATTAATCTAAAGTCTGATTGGAATCTAGTTGTGCATAGAATGGGGTGTCTACATTTTACCCTTGATTGGGAATGTATTAAAATACATAGGCAAAATAGAATATTATCAAATAATTAGAAATTCATTAATGCCTAATTCCCGAGAAGGTGATGGATGAGCCTTGATGGCCCTCGATGGGTGGGCAACAAAGAAGGTTGGAAAACATTCCCTAAGAAAAATGATGTGACCAAGAGATAAAAAAGTGAGAAATAATGATTTGACCAAAGGTGGTAATAGTTAGTGTCAAAGTGAGATGCCCTAGTAGGGAAGATAAAATGGATGATTTACCTAAAGGAAGATATTATCATCATCATTGTGAGGTGAAAATAATGATTTCCCCAAAGGTGGTTATAATCATTAGCATAATGAAAAATTTCTTAGTAAATGGCATACAGATAAAGATTTATCCAAATTTAGTTATAATCATTAGTAAAATAAAAACATGCCATAGTAGGGTAGGAAAATGATAATTATTTGCTTAAAGGTCATTATAATTATTAACATCCAGATAAATCAAAACATACTAATTTTCTCAAAGGTTATTATAATCATTGGCATATTACTTGGGATAATAGGGTGAATGGAAGAATGAAACAATTAATATTTTCCCTAGTAGGGAAAATTTGGAAAAGGGGGCTTATATACTTAATCCATAGCCATGGAGTAAGAGTAAACCAATGCAGAGGATAGGCATAAATTTTGGGCTACCTACTAGTATGGAGATACACGTCCTAACTAGAAATGATCAAAATTTATTTTTGATTTAATATCTTTTTATTTGGGTAATATTTATATAGGTTAGTAATTTTTTAGGCATGAATAAGGAGAAGTACTGAGGCATCATTTCTTGTAATATCTTCCCAACTATTTTTTTATAGCACATGATAGTATGCACTATGATATAAAACACCATGATGATTGAGCCATAATATGCATAAGGACTAACACCCAAATCCAATAAACAAGTGAAAATAATATACCAATGTTGACATATGAATATGGATGGAATTAAGTATAATGCATAAGGAATCATCCAATGAATGAATGTAAACTAAGTCAATCCACAATAAAGAAGGCAAATAAATAGGTAAACAAACAAAACAAAACACTAATAAAAAATAACAAATAAACAATAAACACAAAAAACACCAATGAAAATATGAATAAACAAAAAAACACCAATAAAAATAAACAAACACACAATAAAACACCAATAAACAAAAGTGGTTGTAAATAAACTAAAGTGAACAAAAAAATAAAAATAACTAAAAAAAATCAAATCCAAGATAAAAGAAAAACAATGGTTAATTAAAATATTAGTATAAATAGTAAACAAATTATTCATCCATGTGTAATAGAGGTGTTACTCTTAGAGACATGGTGAACCCTAACCTAGACAACAATGACATAGGTATGACAATGCAAGAACAAAATACTAACAAGGTTAACCCTAGGCTATATGGAAACATTGACACAAAAAATATGACACACATTAACCCTAGACTATAGGAGACAATGAAACAAACAAAAAAAATGGGGGAATAGAAAAAAAAGGAATAGAAAGTGGACCTAACTCCAAATTCACTAGGTAAGTGGATGTTGCCTACATAGTTCCATGGATGCAAGTTCCAAAATGAACATTAGACCAAATATAGTTCTTCTAGGATATGGGATAGAATAAAATTGATGATAAAGTAACATGATTGATGTATAGAGGACAATGGGAATGGTCTCAAAAAATGATGAGTGCATATATAAAAATATAGGTATGACATTCATATCATGAAAACATAAACATAAATAAACTGTGCGAGTGTGAAAGTATGGTCTAGGCTAAAACCACACTAAAAGGTAAGAGATGAATAGCCAAAAATGAAATAAATTGGTAATTCATAATATCTACTACATATAAGGCTTGGAATGATAATGAGATCAAAAAATAATGAGAATGTAATATGAAGTTTCTTGTAAAATGGTGAGAGCAATCAAACAAAAATGTCTCACAAAATGGTGAAAGCGTAAGAAAAGCCAAGTAGTCATTAGTGTATCAAATTCAAATACATAATGCTCACAAAATGTCAAGATCATACAAATAAGGCTAATAAGGATGGGGAAACTAAATGATAAGTAGTACTTGTATACACATAATAGTTTCAAACTTTATCAATTATTGATGCTTTATCTCTTGCAAAAACCTATCGAGTATCAATATCTTTGAGTACACATCTTAAGTGGTATACTAGGAAATGGGTGGGAAGACCATTAATGATTTTCAATATTTTTTTCCATTTATTACCACTTTTTATTGATACAACCATCTCCCAAAAACATTTTGATAAGATTTTCCACCTTTTTTGTACCCTCATCTAGTCATTTTTTGCCTTCATTAGAAATTCCCTATCCTAAACTCCTTTTTATTGGTTAAAAATAAATTTTCATCCCAATAAAATATATAATCTAATTAATAAAAATCATTTAGGGTCTAGGTAGGCCCCTAGCTGACTTAGACTGAGACATAATTTATTTTTGTTGATAATGATACATAGTTTATTGTGCCATCTATATCGACTAAACTTTCAAAAAGGAATATGGTTAGATTAATACACACACACACACACACACACGTTCATTTCATAATTTATTAAGGTAGAGAATAAGAAGAGATATATATTTTTCATCTATTTATCCACCATTCAAATTGAGGAGCATAAATTAGGGTTTCATACTTTCTTTGGAGATACATATCTTGTTTTGTGAAGACTTTTGGATGAATAGATAGGTTGCATAACCTAGATCTAACTTATCCTTATTATCCTTACATACCACAACAACATCTTGAGAATCACCTAGGCCAAGGTAGATATTGAAGCTTTGTGGGTTCATCTTCAAAGGTAATTATTTATAAATTTATTCCTCCTTTGTAAGAGTAGATAGATTTACATTTTTACTTCTTTCCCATGCATTAGGATTTTGTATACATTTACATGAGTATATATCTTATATACATGTTTAATATTTATTTGTATTATTACCACTTTGTACCAAAATATTTGGTGAGCAATAGATTAGAATTTACTTTACTTTTGTGAATATGAAAACATAGGACCTAGTTAGGGTTATTGCATAATTTTGCTTGACTATAGGCTTTAGAACCATTCCTAGTGATATTATTTTGGTTAGATTTCCCTTGGAAAGGTATATTCAATCCATGTTGGTCATGACCCTAAATATGTAATGTATAAACAATTGAAAGTGTAAGAAACATTTACCTTCTTCGAGATAGTATTTATTTAATAGAGTTATTGCATTTCCCTTTGCATATATTTTGGTAAACCTGATGTGAATCTAACCCTTATAGGTTGTTATTCATGCCATCATTTTTGTCATCATATTATATTATTTCTATATTTGTAGTAATACATCAAACCAATTGGTGTAGTATTAAATTTTATGTGTAGGTTTAACACATAGTCACTTCAAAATGAATGTGTTCTATCTATGTAGGCCTTAATCAATTACAAATTACTAGAGTCAAAAGTTTGACACTATATTTTTCTTTGGGTCCAATTTGCATCCAAAGTCAAATCAATAAAAATTTTCTATTATTTCCTTCTATCAACATATACATTAACCAACATAGTCAAATAGGTTGAATATTTTCATTACCTCTTCTTCAACACACAAGGTTTTACAAACTTGGTCGAACTAGTTTACCTAGTTAACAAAATTTGAAAGCAAAATTTGAGCATCACATCATAAAAACTTTCAGGATAAAACATATTAAAGCCCTCCAAGGTTAATTTATTTTCTATGTAGGTCATTTTAGTTCTTAATTTAGTACTACCTTTCACAATTTTATAGTCTATAAAACTGTAACCCTATAGCTAACTAGGCCAACCTGATCGACTTAGTTCTATAGTATGTATTCTATCTAAGAGACCTAGTCAACTTGTTCAAGTTTATTCTTAAAAACCTTGATTTTTTAGAATATAAATGACTTGATCAACTCTATTATGTACTTTTTTCATATAGTGTCACCGGAACCAACTCTATATTATTATCAATCAAGGAATTAACATTATTTGCTACTAATTAATTCATTTTTATCTTTCATATTTTGTCATGCTTAGATTAACTCACATAAATTAAATAGGTGGATTTTAAAATTACCATTTAATTTACACTATTTAAATCTTTTTCACATACTAAAAAATCACATTACATTCAAAAAATAGTAAACATTTGTCTTCCCAAGCCTATGTACTTGAATTTCATCACCAAGGGTAAAGTCAACTTGGTTTTATAATCAACTATAAATACTTGGTTGATGTTATATATTGGAAAATTACAAAACACATTTATCATTGTAGGATTATTAAATGAGGGGGTATGATCCAATACCAAGCTAGTACCATCATCAATACAAATCCCTTTTAGCCCTAACATCCTGAAACCAACTGTAGATTACTTTCTATTTATTTATTTTAGCCAACTTTTATATCAAATTAATATATATATATATATATATATATATATATATATATATATATATATATATATATATATATTATAACTTAATAACACGTAGGATGACCAAATAGTTATAATTTAATTTTTAGTTATTACTTTCTCTTTGATCATTGTGTGTTGTATTTCAAAACTTGTATTGGCTAGCATTAGTGCAAGTTTTGTGTTGTATGTTTCAATTAGATCAGTCACATTGATATAATTACTTATGTGCTTGATTTAATTATTACTTCAAATCATATTGTAATATTTTACCCTATTTTAGAACACTATCATCTTGGTTTATACAATCTTTTATAGATTGTTAAACCTGCGTTCCTCTAATACATAGTCAAACTACATGACTGTGTCTTCTTATCTTCCTATTTAGTCCTCTGTTCATCAGTACATAGTCAACCTACATGACTGTGTATCCTTATCAACCTATTTTTAGCCTTCTTGACTACAATACATATTTGACCTGCATGGTTGTGTATCCTTATATTTTTGTTTTATTCCTTATGTTATAGAATACAATTAACTAGTTCAACTTTATATCCTATTTTCTAATTTTATCTTTGCATCAATCCTTTTAGCTCCCTTCCTTTATTATGATCTTAATATTTGAGGACAACATAAAGTTGAACTCAACACATATGATGATCTTTACCAATCCCAATAGGTTCCCCTATCAACAACTTATGGTTTCCAATTTAGATGAAAGTAATGTTCATGTGTCCACTAGCATGATAAATTTTGGGACTCTTCCTCATTCATATTTAGTTCATAACGCTCGTTTCTCCTTAGAATATTATCTAAAATTAGAGTACACTATTGAAACACTTTTCTTCATTAATGAGTTTCCTCAACATAGGGTAAAATACCATTCAACTATTTACAATATCATTATACATGGTCAATCAAAACAACCCCATTTATGTCCCCCCTCATTATCTCACAAATTTTGGGTGATACCTTGTTTGCTTCTCAACCTCTCCCTTATATTTTGAATCCTTATCATTCTACGATATATTCTTCCTTGATTTATTCCACCTCCATGCCAATTATCTCTACTAATATGGTAGGTTCAACATCTAGTGGTCCTTTTATAAGATCCCTCCTTCTCAGTCTCTCCACTAGTGTACAATTTGCTACCAATGGTAATCTTGGCACTAGTTCTTATTTTTATTTTAATCCTTTTACTATTCCATTTTTTTCTCAACATGTTAATCATAATACTAGTCCATCCTTTTATACCAACGCCTCTCAAGCCACTACTCATAGTGAAACCCAAGCCACTAATACCAATGCTAATTATTTGCATACCACAAAAACTAGTCAAAATACCATTCAAACCCATAAATTCTTATTAAAACTCTTAATAAAATGAATACTTTTTAATTAAATAATCATAATCAAATGATGTAATTATAGAATCACCTTATTCACATTTGAAATAAACCTCAATGGGTTTCATGGGGAGAGAAAAATCAAAATTCCCCCACCCCCTAGTGATTCCCATGGTAACATCATTCCTCAACCACCCCTTCTTAACAAAAAGATTAAACAAAATCAAAATGAACCACTTACACTAAAAATTGCTAACATAAATATAGGAAGTATCACACATACCATTAGTTACAATGGGTGAACTGATCCTATGTTATATTTAAAAACATTTATTAATCTATACAAACATTGGGTTAATTTAAACACTTTTGATGAAACCAAACTTTTATTGAAAAACCTATTTATAGATGCATTAAATTGATATAATTAGCTTAAGTCCCATTCTATCACCAGCTTGGAAGATCTAGTTACCTCTCTAGTACAAGAGTTTCAAACTAATAACCTCCTTGAGAATACCTTGGCTCATTTTATCAATTTCAAGCAACTTGAAAATGAAACCGAAAATACTTTCATCAAATTATGGAAGACCTTATATAATAAGTGTGAGCATAACATGGTGGATTATAACCTATTTAATAAATTCAATAATGTTCTTTATCCCAATTTTTAATATTGGGTTAGGACTTTATATTTGAGAACTTTGGAAGAGGCCATCGATTAAGCCAAATGCCAATATTTCTCATGTTTTATTTTGAGACATCCCAAACTCCCATGGGCACTCATATTATCCTTAAAAATAAAAATGGTCATGCTAACAATGATGGTTTCATTTACTCCTATGATACCATTTATAATATTAATGCCATTACTCCTAACCCTATTACAGAGAAAACTTCCCCTTTAAACAACACCCCTAATCTTCAATTTTATCAAATAAAAAACATCAATATTTATAATCCATTATCCTTAAAAGAGTTTTAAAAGTGTATAACAAGGCCTCTTCTATGATATATTGACCCTAGTTTCCCTATGAAATTTATGTATGATATAAATGATTTTTTTTGGTTTCATGCTAGTTGGGGTCACTCTCACAAGACTTGTAGGCAATTACATAACCTAGCTATGGATTTACTCCTTGGTCAAAATTTTGATCATGATTCCCTCATTTATAAATTCCAACAAGCCTATGACATCACATTCAAATATCATAAAACAAAAAACAAAAATAAATATTTGAACCAGGCTAATGCTTATCTATCCATTTACAAAGACCCTCTTCCAAATCATCAAGATAATAATGATAAGCCTACTCCTTCCACCAACAATGTTGAAAGTCTTATAGACCAAAATATTGAAGATAATGCCATAAACATTACTAATATGTGAAGGGTATTTAATTTCATTTATTTCATCTTGCACACATGTGCCAAGCATCCCAAACTTTCCATGTTATCTAAGATCATTCCCCATCTTACCTAATAGTTCTAGGACAAGAGGACCTTATCTCTTTTTAAGAACCAATTCCAGCACCTCAATTGGATAAAAAATTTCAAATTATTTTTAAAATTACCCAAACTTATCTACCCATAGACAAAATTATTCAACCTTATAATATCATCTACTCAAACCAATCATAATACAAATCTAAATCAACTACCCCATCTTCTTAAGACAATTAGTACTTGAGGGTCATAGCTTAGAATTTCAATCCTTTCTTTGGAGATGCAGATCATGTCTCATGGATAAGTATTTTGGATGAATATATAGGTTGTGTAGTGTATTTTTTATTTATTTTTTTCATCTTTACATACCAAAACAACCTCTTGCAAATCACCTTGGCCAAGGGAGAGATCGAGGTTCAATAGGTTCATCTTTAAAGGTAAATGTTTCTAACATTGTTCCTCCTTTGTAAGAGTAGATAGATTAACATGTGTACTTCTCTCCCATGCATTAGGATTTCATATAAATTGAAGTGAGTATATATTAGATGCATGCTAATTACTTCTACTTTATGCCAAAAGATTTTGTGAGCACTAAATTAGAATATACTTTATTTATCCTTTTTACTTTCATGAATATAAACATATAGGATCTATTTAGGGTTATTTCATACTTTTTCTTGATTGGAGGCTTTGTAACCCTCCCTAGTTATTTTATTATGGTAATATATCCACTGGATAGGTATAGAAGATCCATCTTAGTCATGACTCCAAATATCTAATGTATCAACAATCATAAAAGTAGGATTTATCTTGTCTAAATTAGGATTGATTTAATAGATTAGTTACATTTCTCCTATATAAGAGGTCTTGAGGAATGAGGAACATGTTGTGGGAAGGTAAGTACAT
This sequence comes from Torreya grandis, assembly GCA_037957365.1. NCBI lineage: Eukaryota > Viridiplantae > Streptophyta > Pinopsida > Cupressales > Taxaceae > Torreya > Torreya grandis. The sequence continues at coordinate 1,273,636 of JARHVA010000940.1, forward strand.
TTTACATTTCTTGTTAATACAACCAACATGAGTCAATCTTAGTATCTGACTTATTTGTATATACAACTTTATGCTTATTATGAATAGGTATCCTTTGTATTTTGATGTTCACTAGCCACTTATGTCCTTTCTATGTACTTAGTATGCCTCATGTTTTTTTAAGGTCTTCTTATACACACCTACATTTTGATTTTTTACAATCCCACTTTCATTTACAACATTCTTAATATTTTCCCTTGAGAAATATTCTTTTGTTAACTGATCATCCCCATAGGGATCCTAGTTGTGAGTTACATTGTAAGACCATGGGTAGGACTAGGCCTTCCTAAAAAATTACCATATTTCAACCAACTTTTAAATATCAATCCTAAATTTTTTCTTATTTTCTCCTTTATGAGTTGTAGTTTAAGAACATGGATAAGACCAAGGCCTTCCTCACAAAATATTCTAATATTCATGTCACTATGAAATTACATGTGTAAAATTTGAGATAAGTAGTGACTGATTATGAGTTATACATCAGTGACATGCTTCCCATCTTGATATAGTATGTTTTATGCTTAATTTATTGATACTAAACTTTTATCTTCTTATTTTATAATTTCATGGATGCTTACAACCATTTAAAAAAAAAGTCACACTTCCCAACTTGAATTAGTGTTATCAATTTAAGTTCATTTTTCTAATTTTGTTTCTCTTTTATACTTCCCAACATGATTTATTATGATTTATAGACTTAATTGTTTTGTCTTTATACCATTTGGTTTTCATGTTCCTTCCATTTTATTACATTATTTTCATACTTACCGATTAGATATAGTGTGATTTTATTTGTTTTAACTTGGTGCAAATAATTTTCACGGTTTAAAAATATTTTGTTGTCTCTTTTCACATTGTTTGGTTTATTATATTTAGTCAGCTTTTGTTATTATACATTTTCCATCATGATATAGCTTGTAGTGTATTTGTTTTTGATTCCTTATATTTTCCAAGTCATTTTTACCTTTTTATTTTTAACCATGCATGTGTATCACATAATGTTAGAAAATAAAACACTCACTATATATTTCACATAGCATATATAATAAAATCTAAATACATGTGTTGAAAATAAATTGTGTTTTATATAATATAAAATAAAAAATAAAAAATAGATCCATTTCTAAGGCTAGGCTCTATCATGCCTATCCTATGGCCTAGCCACAGTAACCATAGATGTTTAGGCCTATCCCTTATGAATGGTACATTATAATGAGGTAGTTTGTGATCTCAAAACTACTACCTATCCTTATATATTAGTCAGTTGGATTGACATCTATCTGATCTAGATAGTGGTAGCTAGTGTGTTACTCTCTCCTAAGCCAAGGCTTATTAGGCTTATGCCTCTCCCTCTCCTACCCATCCTAGTGGCTATAATTTATCCCCACATGCCTAAAACTACCATGTTGACTTTCCCACCACTCTAAACTAGATTTAGGTTGGGGTAGATGCTATCATAAGATCATCTAGTTTGGTGGGGTCGTATGGAGACAAAAACCTATCTAAAATGTCATGGTATGTAACCATAAGTAGAGATCTCCATCTAATCTCCTCCATCATCATATCTAAAAAACCAAAAATAGATATATTAAATCACATAAATATCTCAAAATCTATATCTACTATAATCAAAGGTAAATAATGTCCGATATCAAAGCTTAAATTATATTTACAACATTTTCTCACTAGTGTTGGTGTTACCAATCACTATCTCCTTGTCTGCTTACCCACTAAGCATTATCTCTCCATCCACTCCTCCATCAAGTACCTCTTTTGTAGTTCACCTATGCACCAGTACAAACCCAAGATTCACTACTCAAACACATCATTATCCTTCCCTCAGAGTTACCTCAATTGAATAGATATATATTAGAACAACTATTGTATCTTCTTGCATTATAGCCCTCACTTGTACCTAATTTCATTAGTGGTGCCTCCATCTATGGTGTGTATGTGGTGGTTATTGATGCTGATTCTATAGTAATTTTTGTGGTTCTTACTATGGACCTGCATCCATATCCATATCATCTCCTCTTATTACCACCTACTATCATTCTTGACCATTCCATGGTTTAGCATGCCAATGTCATATTACATGTATCTCCACTAGTATTCATCTTCCTCATATCCCCCTTAAATCTATATAATTTCATTCCAAATAAGTAGGAACTACTAGAGGTGTTACTAGGTGTGGGGGTTTAAACTTCCTTAGAAAGCGTGCCACTAGATATGGCTCTACCTATGAGGTGTAATGGCCTATGATTTACACCTATGCTAACCATATAATAATGGTCATCTAACTAGGCCATATAGTATAAATGTGAAAGTAGGGATATCACATGATCTCCCCTTGTGTGAAAGTATGAAATATTGGTATATAGAGCATGACCTAAGCTACATGATCCTGCCTCTATTACATGACTTGATGCAACCTTTTATCAACCATATGGGGTAACCTAGCTGGCTGATACATAAGTAACCTCATATATCTAGGCACTTAGTAAAATAATAGGCCCTATGGTATTATACTCTATAGATAGAATCCCATATATATCATGTATGAGTTAGACCCAGATGATATCCCCAAAGTCTGAGAGTACTCCTTGATCTAATATAGACTGACATAGGGCTATCACATATAGTTGTACCTTTCCATCTTCTTGTGACACAACACTCATGCTATCAAACCTTCTATCATGACCTTATATATTTATAAAATATCTACAATATATACATAAAAAACTCACCCTCAATATATGACATATTTTATCTAAGCACGTCACCCATTAGGCTAGTGCTCACCTCTCCTCTAGATCATCTAGTGTCCTAGTAATCATAGATGTCCCTCTTATGGGTTATCCCAATAATGAATTTACATATTATAGTGTGATACCCAAATAAATGGTATCCCCATCCACCACCCATCAAAAAGTGTTGGTAAACTATTCCCATACTCCAAGGAACATGACAGCAAGATCAACACTAAGTGGGATCTGCCTCATCTCCATTATTCCTCTAAAGCCTAGTATGACTAGTCATGCTCTATCCACATTAATAAATTGATCTAGTATATTTTAAAGCCACAATGCATATATAAGGTACCAATACCTCCAACTTATCTATAAAATATTAAACAACAAATGATGTATTAGACATCAATGCCATAAATAATTGATATACATTCTTAAAAATTCATAAATTAACTACCTAAATTAGTTGGTTTGATTTAGTTTCTCATTTTATTATTTTTATATAAAATCAACACATTTAATACTAAATAAACCTTATATCTTATTTAAGATACTAAATCAACCAATTCCCTTTCCAACTAGATCGGCCCATTTAATAATAAATCGGCCATCATCCTACTTCAACATACTATATCAATCATGTCACACACAATCAACCTCATTTTGAGATACTACATCATACCTATATAATAAAATAAGTCATACCTATCATAAATATTCAAGATTGTTCCATTTACCAACTAAGTTGGCCTAATTTTATGTAGTTAACCACATATTAGAATATTAAATCAGCCTAATGATACATAGTCAGCCCTATCTTTTTAGATCACCTTACAGACTAAGTTGACCAAGTTGAATATGTTATTAAATAATGATGAATTTTTGACCATTTACCATAAATTACTTAAGCATTTATTGGTATGACATATTCCTACCTAGTACCCTGTTCTACACCTAGTTTACCTAAAAATTTCCTAGGGTTCATTTTGATGCCTAGATTTTTCCTACCACTCAATTTTATATATTTTATTTGATTTAAAATAAAAATATTCAAACAAATTTAAATTCATAATTTCTTACCTATGATACACTTTTTATGGCTGATATGCATCCTCCACATCTTAGTTGTCATCTCCTCACCATGATGGTTGTCTAGTCTCAAAATAGGTCTCTCAGAGCTCTGCTTTATCAGAATAGTAAAAATAATGAATGAATTATTTTTTACCATATTTATATTTATGATTCAAAATAATTTACCTTTCAAATATTTACCACTAAATTTTTAATTTTGACCATATATTTATTTTTAATATCTCTTTTTCCAAATAATAAAATGTATAGGAATCTTGACATAGTAGAGAATCTTTTCACCTATTATATGTATATGTTACAATTTTTTATCTCTTTTTTATTGATTTATATAGGTTCACCTAAAGTTTCCTACATTATACACCTTCAAATTTATTTCACCTCATTCTTTATCTACATCACTAAGGTACGTGTTTTTTGATTTCATCCTTTCATTATCTTATTTGATCCTTATTGTAATTTATTTATCTTCAACATTGTGTGTTTCTATGTTATTTTATTAAATAACCATCATTTAATTCACCTAAGTGAAATGTGATGATATTTGAGTGGGGTATATGTATATACATAATATTTTTAAACTTTATCAATTATTGATACTCTCTCTCTTGTATGAATCAATTGAGTCTCAACCTCTTTGAGTGTATGCCTTAAGGGGTGCACTAGGAAAGGGGTGGGTAGATCATCGATGATTCATAGGATTGTTTTCCCTTTACTACCACTTAATATCTACACAACCATTTCCTAAAAACATTATTATAATATTTGCCTCCTCTTTTGTACCCACATCTAGTCCTTTTCTACGTTCATTAGCCATTCCCTATCCTAAACTCATTTTTTATGGTTTGTAATACAATGTCAGCCCCTTAGACCATGTAATGTAATTGAAAAAAATCATTTAGGTTCTAGGTCATCCCCTTGGTAACATAGACTAAGACATAAATTATTTTTTTCAATAATGATACAAAGTTGATTAGACTGACTTTGTTGGTTAAACTTTTAGAAAGGATTAAGGTTAGATTAATCTATATATACAATTTCATTTCATCATTTAAAAAGGAAGAGAAAAATAAGAGATATATTATGAATCTACTTATCCACTATTCTACTTGAGGAGCATAACTTAGGGTTTCATTGTTTATTTATAAATATAGATATTGTCTTGTGGATAATCCTTTTAGATACATAGATAGGTTGTGTAGCCTAGAGTTGACTAATTTTTTTATTTTTTACATACCATAATAATCTCCTGCAAAACACCTTGGCCAAGGGAGAAAATGAGGCTCAGTTTGTTCATCTTCAAAAGTAAGTATTCCTAACTTTGTTCCTCCTTTATGATAGTAGATATATTTGCATTTTTACTTCTCTCTCATGCATTCAGATTTTTCATACATTAACATGAGTATATATATTCTATGCATGTTTAATTTTTATGTTTATTACTCCACTTTCTTCCACAAAATTTAGTGAACACTAGATTAAAATTTACTTTATTTTGTCATTTTTACTTTTGTAAATATGAAAACATAGGACCTATTTAGGGTTATTGCATAGTTTTTCTTTATTGGAGGCTTTGGAACCCTCTCTAGTGATTTTATTATGGTAATATATCCATTGAATAGGTATAGTAGATCCATCTTGGTCATGAACATGAATATCTAATGTATTAACAATTGGAAGTGTAAGAGGGATTTATCTTTTCTAATCTAGGATTTATTTGATAGATCAATTTCATTTATCTTTACATATAATACTTATGAGGTAGTTAGGAATTTAAAGATCCTTAAATTAAAGATGTGGTCAAAAAAGAAAAGGTGTGACCAAGTTAAACTAAAATACCCCATGTATCCAAGTGCTACCTACATAGTCCATGTGGACCTCAGGATGATGTAGTTCTCCCTTAAATGGGAGGAAAAGTACCAAGGTAGTCCAAAAATAAATTTAATAAACAAGATGGACCATACCATAAATTTTTGATGGATTTATGTCTCATGATTAAATTCTAAGCCAATTTTCATGATTTTTTGATTTTTAAGATTTTCTACTTCTTTTACAAATATTTTTGGAATTTTATAAGCATCTCATCTAGATTGAGAATTATGAGAGACTAAATGGTCCAACTCAAAAAATGGTGAGAGAATAGATTAAACGTGCTTACAAAATGGTGAGAGAATTTAAACTTAATTTTCTCACAAAATAGAAAGAGTGTGGCTTAAACATCCTCACAAAATGATGAGAGTGTTCAAACTTAAATTGATCATAAAATGGTGAGAGTGTGTCTCAAAATACTCATAAAATGGTGAGAGCATGGTAAAGGGTGACTGAGCTAACCTCAACATAAATTGATCACTACCTACATAGTCCTGATGGATCTCAAGTCATTATAGATCTGCTTTACAATGTGAGAATATGACTAAGTACTAACAAGTTTGTGAATTAGACAAATGGTACAGTGTAAAGTAGGAATGTCAAGGTGATGTGATAATGAATGGTAAAGGTGTTTCTCTTAATTTTCCCATAGGTGGTTATAATTAGGAAAAAATGACATAGGTTGATGATACTAATATTTCCAAAGGCAATTATAATTAGTAGCACTTGGAATGAAATAGAATGTGACAATAGTAAATAATGAAATTTCCAAAACATATTCATACTATGCCAAGATACTACCTCTATGTGCAATACTAAATCAACTACTAAAACTTCATTTTAGTCCCTTCTCTGAAGGTGCCCAAAAAACCAATGGGTTTGAACCAAGGTCAAAAAGGGTGGGGTGAGAGGATAAAACAACTTTGATCAATAGTGAAGGTATGGAAGGAATGGTATATGATATAATACAAGGAAGGTGAAAATACATTATGATGTAAATTATCCTCATAGACAATAATCTGGGTATCTCAAGTGAAATAACCCTTGAGGTGTATTATTTTTATGAGCTCATCAATTTTATATTTGTCTAGTGTATCAAGCTTGTATGCTCTAGAGACATAATTAGTAACAATGACATAAAGGAATATATAATTAGGCTTGAACTTGCCTCTCTTCTTTTTCTTAGTAGTGGTGTTCTTCTATTTTTATTTGAGGACAATATCACCAAGCTTAAACTCTATATGCTTGACATGTTAGTTATATTAACCACATAACTTATTCTGATATATCTAAAGGTTGTTTAGAGTAGCCATGTATTTTTTGTCTAATAACTCTAGTTCTTATAGGTGAGATACTTTGTAGTATTCATCATCTAAGATGTTTTTTTATAGATAAGGTAACTCAACCTCAATGGGAAGAATGGACTCAATTCCATAGACAAGGAAAATATAATGTTTGTCATGTTCAAGTATGGTAATTAGTATGATATGCCTAGAGGGCATAAAAGATTTGTAGGTGAAAATCGTGGCCAATATCATTGAAACTCTTTTTTAAAATATTGACAATGGTATTATTATACTCCTTTGTTTGGCCCTTACCTTTTGGGTAATATGTAGTGGAAAAATGTTAGGTAGTGTTGTACTTGACATAGAGTGCTTTGAGATCATTGTTCTTAAAAGATCCACCATTATCAGATATAATATTGGATGGGATACCATAGAAACACATGATATGGTTAAAGATGAATTTTGAAATTTATCTCCAATTCGTGTAAGGGTTATAGCTTTAACCCATTTAGTGAAATAATTGGTGGTGGTAAGGTTGTGTTTATGGCCATCTAAAGAGGTAGGGTTAATCTTCCCAACAAGATCAAGTGCCCATGTTAAAAACATATAAGGTGTAAGAATTAGTTTGAGTGTTTTATCCATATCATGAATCAAATTTACATGCCTATGACATTTGTTACATATTTTTACATACATAACTACATCTAATTACATTTTTGGTAAATAGTAACCACTATGTAGGATATTTTTGGTGAAGATGACCCCACTGGTTTAGCATACACAAAATCTTTCATGAGCTTTTATCAATGCTAATGTATCTTCTATTGAATTCAATAAACAAAGCAAAGTTCTATAAAATCTTCTATACTAAAGGGTTGGGCCAATTGGGGTATATCGAGAGGCTTAGTGTGTAAAGGTTTTTTGTTATTTTTTTGAAAGGTCTCAAGGAAGGATTTGGTCATGAAGGTAGTTATATAGGTCTAAATAAAAAATATAATTAGGATAAATATTATCATATATCATTACCAAGACTGACCTTTCATGAGTAGGTTGTTGAAGATGTTCAATGAGAAATTGATAGTCTCTTGCCTTGTCTATACTTTGGTTCAAAGAAACAATAGTATCCATCATATCTACTATATTTTTATTATCCCTAGGTATGTGTTAAAATTGAATATGGGTAGTCTACTACTTGAGAATTTCCACCATTGCCTTGTTTCATTTGGAACTAGTTTTTAACCTAACTGAGAATCACCTTGAAACATGAGATGTTGAATGTTCCATTGTACTACTTGAAAAATAACTATAATGAGTGATTTACGTTCAACCACGTTATTAGTACAAGGAAATATGATATAAAATTATTTTGGAATAATATCCCCTTGTGGTATGATAAATAACAATCTGAACCTTGATCCATGAAATGTGAATGACCCATCAAAATACAATTTCTAGTGTTACTCTTCAGGAGGTGTTTCTATGATGGTCATGATGGAATCATATGGGAATGTAAAAGTGAATGGTTTAGCATCTCAAATGGGAGATTTAACAAGCTAATCTATATGTAATTATCCATTTATGGCCTTCTGATTAACATACTCAATTTTAAACTCATTCATAAACATGATCCACTTAGCCACATGGCCCTATAAATATGTTTTTGATAGTATAAACTTAAGTGGATCTACTTTGGCAATGACTATGATTTTTTTTAATCATATAATAAAACAAATTCTAAGTTTCAAATGCCATAGCTAAACAAGATTATTATATTATCATATAATTATATTCATATATTACCAGTGTATGACTTAGATAGTACATGACATGTTATTTTTCATTTTCATCATGTTAGGATCCAAGGATTTATTAGTGGTAGATAGGTATAGTATAAATGGACTCCTTAGTATTAGTGGTAAAAAAATAGGTGGATTGGCAAGACATTCCTTCAGGAACTCAAAGGCTTTCTAGCATTCTTCATATCAAATAAATGTAACACATTTATTTAATAAGTTAGTGAAATAATGACATTTATCAACCAACTATGAAATGAATCATCTGATAGGATGTATTTTTCCCTAAAAATTATAGAGCTACTTCAAAGTGGAATTTGGTAATATAGTGGTAATGGTTTGTACCTTGTTAGGTTCAAATTCAATACTGTGATGAGATTTAATAAATTATAATAACTTTCTTAAAGTGACACCAAAGATGCACTCATTATGACTAAGTCAAACTTTTTACTCATGAATCCCTTCAAATATACTTTTTAGTATGAATGGATATATGCATGGGCCTTATATTTACCCAATATGGCATCGACATAGCCTACACAACTATCATGCATCATGTCAAGAAATTTAATGGTCATAGTTCTCTGGTATGTGGTCCCAACATTATTGAGTTTGAATGACATAATTTAAAAAAAAACATTCCTCAAGGAGTGGTGAATGCTATTTTATGTTGGTATTTTAGCATAATACTAATTTGGTTATATTCTAAAATAACATCCATGAGGGAAATAATTTCATACCCAAATATGGAGTCAACTATCATGTTAATATTTAGTAAAGGAAAGTCATCTTGGGGGTAGGTTTTATTCATGTCTTTGAAATCAATGCAATTTTTGATTCCTTCTATTTTTTACTAAAAGGCACAATGCTTTAGATCCACTCTAAATATTTGATTAGTTGGATGCATCTCACTTCCAAGAGTTTTTCTAAATCTTTCTTAACTAACATAACAATATAAGGATGTATCTTACATAGTTTATGTCTAATAGGTTTTACATCAAGATGTACAATAAGGTGGTGTAAAACCAAGATGGGGTCCAAACCTATCATGTTTGAATAAGCCCAGGAAAAAATTTCAACAAAATCCTTCAAAAGGATTGTAAAATTATGAAATTACTCCTCATTATGGGACACACCTAATTTGATCCATTTCATGTCATCCGAGGTCCCAATGTTTAACTCTTTAGTATCTTCTACTAGGAGAGTTAATCCATCTTCTATTATAGATATCAAGGATGTGAATGAGACTATAATTACAAAGTCCTCTGGTCAGACTAGTTTTTTAAGACTCCCCAAATATGATGAATCTAAATCTCCTAATAATAGTAATGGCCATGTAATAAATGTTAGAGGACATTCTCAGATAATTTGATAAGAGGCATGATATTCCTTTATATTTAAGTAAAACCAAAAATCAAGTTTTCCATTGGTGGTCTCCTAAATTTCATTCAAGGAAAGGTGAACACCCCCATCTAGTAGCACCTGAACCAAGTTTTCACCAAAAGATTGGCCTTTCTATTTAATTTTACCCTTTTCCAAAAGAACCTCAAAGAGGTGTTCACTTTGGGACCTAAATGTTTTATTCTTTTGCTTTTGGCTAAGGGTGTTTAATTGCTCTAAAAAATAGGCTACAAGATCTAATTTGATATAAAGCCTTTATTTGTGGTCTCCCAATCAAACATTGTCTATCAGGCCTAGAAAATCACAAAAATGTATCATTTTTATCAAACTTATTTAAAGGTACTATGGATTCTTGTTAGTCCTAGTCTACTAGGTTAGGATGATAAAGGGGAAGTGGGGAATGTTGAATTACTAGTGTAATGGTGTAAATGGTATATGGGTCAAATAAGTTGTTGTTGGTAAGTTATTTATATATTCTATGATTAGACTTTGATTCTCTAATCAAATCATAGTCATTAGTTATTTGAATTGAAACATAAATAATATAGGTGGGGTTACTCCCAAGAAGATTAAATTTGAGACCATAAGTTATTTTGTATATGGTCATAAAAATGGGCTCAAGTGTACCCTGTTGGTTTAGACCAAGACCTTTACCTTCATATGCTTGGCTATCCATGATCCTATTAGGGATATGATACTTTTCAATTTGATATAAATTATCCAATTTATCATTGTATAACAAGGAATCATCATTTTCAAGTGTACGGTGATTGGTACGTTAATGGCTATAAGCATAATAACATCTTCTCAAATAATGAAAAGGTTATTGGTTGAGGTTGGGACATATAAACTCTTATTCCTTTATTTTGAGAACCATGCATGGTTTTAGATAAAGGTACAGTTGTTGGTGTACTAGTTTTCTATGTACTTACACCACTTTGGCTTGGATTAGATGTTTGTGCATTATCCACTATGGTTTACTCAATGTTTTACATAGAACTAGAAAAAACTTATTCGATGGTTAGCATATGAATGAAGTTATTAACCAAAGTGTTTTCACAAAGGGGCCTACACCTTAATTATCTTGACCAATCAATTTGATTAATACTCCTATTAAAGGAATTAAATCTATGAGAGGCCTATTTGACATGGTCATCTAGTTAAGATTGCATACTAGGTTTAATTACATTTGATATGCTATTTTAATTTTCACAAAGTGATCCTCCATGAGTCCTTTGCCTTTGACAAGAATACTAGGGTATTGATATATCATTTGAACTAGAGTTAAAGTATTTCTAGAAGAAGCCTATTGACTGTATAGTATGTTATGAGGCATTCTAATTAGACTTGAAAAATTATTATGGGGGAAGTATTTTATAACATTGGCACCTATGTCTATAAATATAACCAAAAGTTCATCCTTATTTTCAAAGTGATGCTCAAAGATACAATGATCATATGTGGATGGTGTAGTAATATAATATGGTTGTTAAGCAATTAGTTCCTCGATTGTAGGTACCAAAGGTAAATATTTCTCTATTTGTTCTTGATCCTAATCCAAGTAAGGAGGTTTTTTACCAAATAATGAACCAATGGATCTTGGTTATGTACCCATATTTGAGTGTTATAAGATGGATAAAAATCTCTCATAAGAAACATTATCTACATAAGGGTCTTAAATCATTTATTCTTATGAAACCATATTACTAAATCTTGGAGTGTACATGAGGAAACTAAGAGTATAGGAAGACATGTCAACATTGATAGTAAATTTTTTATGACAAAAAGGGAATAGAGTTCTACAAACTCTAAAAATGCAATATCTTAAAAAAAGATGTTTAAACATGGTCTAACTTGGTTAAAAGGATGGATATGTATATCCATAAAATTTTAATTGAATGACATGTGATAAAACAAGCCTGTAGACTAGGAATTTGACTTAAGATAGGATGGTTAGTATTGTTTTAGTTCTAAAATGAAAACAAAATGAAAGAAACACACTAACTAGCATAATATCTCTAGTCCTAGTCACTCAGGGGAGCTTAGTGAGGAAAACCTATTTGAAAACACAACTAGAAATGGAAAGTAATGAGAAATATGAACACAAAACAAAAATTTATTACCAAATCCTTGATTTCTCCAAAAGGATCCTTTTTGGGCTTTCTCATCTTGTGCTTTAAGAGATCTTCAAGAATGGAGTGTGGCCACCATCTCCTCTTAGCACCTTTGGATTATGATGGATTTGTCTTAATATTTGGACATAATAACAATGCATCAAGATGTGGTTTCAAGCTATTTTTTCATGGTAACTTTGGACTAAAAGAGATAAAAAATAAATATGCAAGGCCTCCTATTTATAGATTTTTCAAAATGATCAGAATGAACCTAAACCATCCATCTCAATATGAAGATGTGTGGCTATGGATCCATTCAATTTTAGAGGCTAAATTCAATAAATGACCTCATAAATATTTGGGATATAAGGGAATTAAAGAGGCATGGAAGGAATTAATGAGGCATGGGAAGACTTAAACCTGATATTTTATGCTTTTATGGCCTAGGGATGTCTTTTTAAGAAATAATGTCATTTCATGATGCAAATCAATATCAATTTCTAAAACTAAATCTTCCAAAATGTCCATGGAATTGTTAATTACGATCTTAATTCAATTTGATTATCCTTAAACATGATTAGTCAACTTTGGTGCAAATCTTAGCAATTGGTGCACAAAATTGATTAGAATGTCATATTATTGGCTTGAAATTTGACTAAATTGGAATTAGGATGTGATGCTAGATGTGTTGGATCCATTATCTCATTTAGGATGTTTCCAACACAAAATAACAAATGTACATGTCTTTTGTAATAAATTTGGTAGAAAAGAGCAATCTAGAGCACCCATGAGTGAAAATGTCATTTTGACTTGAAATAATCTGAACAAATTTAGCTATCTCATAAATTGTATTATCTCATTTAATGATACTCTGGCCAAACTCAACACTTTAATATGATATTTTTAAAGCTTTTAATGCATTCTAGTGTTTTTAGGCCAAATTATGCATTATGATAGAAATTGGTCAAAATCTTGGTTGAATGTCATTGGTGGACAGTTTTAGGTGTCTACAAGTCTTATTCCTAGCTACTGGTAGGTGTGAAAATAATAAGTGATAGGCTATGAGTCTTGCCTTTTTCCTTATATTTTCATTACATGCAATATGTCTTATCTTTAGGCCTTCCATAAATTTTAGGATTCTATGGAAGCTTAGAAATATGGAATGTGTCATGGGTAAAATAATATCCTAGACCATTATTCAAGATTGTTAAAATGATTAAACATTTCAATAGGAGGTGTATGTGAAGATGAGTCAAGGATATCATGGTCTATGAAATTTGACTCTAGTAATGCAATAAGTATCTCTTTGCCTTTGTCCTACTTGGGTTTTCTAGGTGTAGGCCAAAATGGTAATTGTAGCTTTCATATTTGGCCTAAAAATACTTATAGTATTTATATGGATGTAAATATCCATGGATAACAACCTCTATACCTAAGTGAGGAAACTTGATACATTGGTGCAATGTTGAAGGGATTACATGAATTTTATGGATCTATGGTCTGCCCAAAATCAAATTGTATGATAGGTCTAGGTCTAACACATGACAAAGTATATCATGTGTCAAAGGGCCAATGATCATAGACAAACTTAAGCTTCCTTGTGATTCTTGCTCTTCATTTTCATAGGCCTTGATATTAATAGTCTCTAGATGAAGGAAAATTACTATATATCCTAGATGCTTGATTAGTTTTAGAGAAACAATATTTAGGATAGATCCATTGTCTATAAGGAGACATTTAACTTTGTGCCATGTGATGACAACTTCATGTTTAATTGGTTATTATGGATAGGGCCAAAGGATGACATATCACTTTGGTTGAAGGTCAACTATTAGCCTATAGATAGGTGTCAAACCAAAGATTAAATTTTTTTTTTGGGGGGGGGGGGGGGTTATGTCATTTGGAACTTGGGATTGGCATAGAATTTTTATAAGGACATTATTATGGATGGTAGATGTATGTAACAAATATATAATGGATATCTATGTGGGGGTATTTTGGAGTTGCTCCATAATGTCATTTGTCTTTTCCTTAATACTAGTAATTGGATTACTCATATCTAGCATACTAGGTTAGATTAGGTCATTGATAGGGGTTTTGGTCTTGGGATGGTGATTGTAGACCACTGAGTTGTGACTATGTAGTCTAGATTGGGTATAGGAGCATCATAAATAGAAAATGATGGAGATGGGCTATAGAGGATAATTTTTGAATGTAAGTGCACTTGGTTGCGGTCATAGGGAAATGAAGAATTATCATCATAAGGTCTTAAGAGGGTAATCCTTGGTTGTTATTGTGTTTATTTGTGATCATAGGTCAAGGAAGGATTATTGACATAGGTAGGTTTACTGGAAGTGTTAGATAATGGTCTTAGTCTATTGGTATTTAGTCCAAGACTAATGGTAATGGTAGATACATGACCTCCCATAATATAACCTATAACTTTATTGTACTCATGTGCAACTATGTGGTAATTTTGTTGGTTGTTGGGGTCATTCTAGCCTTGGTTCCTTCCATTCATTTGATGTTATTATTGATACTGATATTATTTTTGTTATTGTAGTTTTTTTTTTATAATATTGTTGTTGTTATTGTTATGGCCTTTTTTGTTGTTATTTTTTATTGGCATTGTTATAATTATAATAATTAATGGTTAAGTGGTGCTATTTATATACCCTTAATACATTAAATTACACTAGTTAAATAATAATATATTTTATTATTTATCATGAGTTTATCCTCAAGTAAATAAATAATAAAATATATTAAATGACCTTTGGAGAGGTTGGACCCATTAACGTGGTGGTTATAAAAGGTCACATTATAATGGTTAGATTACCTTGCCTATATAATAAAGAGTTTACATTGTAAGATGTAATGAAAGAGAGTTGAGACAAATGAGGAAATGTGGAGAACACATTTTTAAGTTATGAGAATATTTGAGGAGAAGAACTAAGAGAAGAAAGCTTGTATTGGGTACATTTTATTTCTCAAATAATGAATAGTCTTGGTGGGGTTTTTACCTATTTATGAGTTTTTCCCATGGTATCTCTAGTGTTTCATGGTGTATGTATTTGATATTGGTCTTACATAATCTAATATGTTGGAAATATGATTTTCATTGATGTCAAAAATGAGATTGCTGGCATTATGGATGTCATTGATGTTAGAGGATCAGACAAGATTGATGGAGAGAAGACCATGTTTTATAATTGCATAGTATAAGTTGTAATATTGTCATATAAAGTTGTCATGCTTTTATAGAGACCATTTTTGGATCATTTTCAGATCAATTGATATAATATCCATTTTGGGTTTTTCAAGTACATCTCATATATACGGTCTGTAGGTTATAGATAAAGAGAAATGAGCCCATAAATGATTTATTTTAATTCTCAGCCATTACTAGATTTTATCAATAAAACCCTATGGTTTTTAGTCATGGTGGTCACTAACAAATCTATTTTTATGTTGATTGGATATAGGTAGGAACTGGTTACTTAAGTTATAACTTAACCTTTCTTCATCATTATGAAACCAACCCCTTCAACCTAGTGATTATCGGCTTGGAGCAATGATCAAAGACTTTAATATTTCATAAGTCCTTGACTTAAGATTTATTTAAACTTGATTAATAGTTAGCACGTAATCACATGATGTAGATCCAATGAAATACAATAAAGTCAATATGTCAAAGGTACTTGAGAGTGAACATGCTAGTGACATGTGTCACATTCATGAGAGCTTATCAGACAAATATCCAATGAGCATATTAATATGTTATAATATCTAATGTGAGTGTGTGATTATGTAATGAAGATCAATGTCATGCATGAAGTCAAAGAGGTCAAATTTTTTGATGTATAGTGAGTTAAATACCAAGCTAATTTGAGAATATCAATAGTATGTGTTCTAAAGTATCAGGAAGAAGTGAGATGAGATCAAGTACTTGATGATTAATGATAAATAGAGGTAAAGTTCATGCTACTTTTGAATATATAATGGCATATAGGAGCTCAAATCAAATATCAATGGATGTATTGTAAAGTTGAAATGTTAAAGTTTGTAAGCTTACAAAGATGTAATGGAATATGTGAACCTATCAAATTTTGATCTAATAAAGTCATTTTAAAGTTGAGCCAATTGAATGATGATCATCATATCATGGTGTGAAACTTAAATATCAATGGTTATTATTTAAATATTTGTTCATCTCAATGTTCAAGAGACAAAACACTTAGTAAAGATGCATTATACAACATAGAGAATGATATAGATCGCTATTATCGATCAAAAATATGTAATATGGCATATACATCAAAACTACAACTTGAGATATGTTAAATATAGTAAAAAAAAAGAATTATGGTGGTGGTGTGTGAATTCAATAAGTGATAAATATGTCATTAAATAAATTTGAAATGAGTCCAAGAGTGGATCATGATGTGTTAACGACTACGTGTGAGCATAGAGAAGATGTGAGACCTAGATATAATGCATGTGTGTGTGTGTGTGTGTGTGTGTGTGTGTGTGTGTGTGCGCGCGCGCGCGCGCGTGTGCCATTTAGGATACACACTAAGTGTTGAATTAAGTTTAATTAAGGGGTAGAGTGGAAGAGAAGAGAGAGAAGAAGTGCAGAGAATGAGCAGTTACAAAATAGGTCTATAACATAGAATTGGATTCATTTATGAATCAATTTTGTAATCAATATTTGTAGCTCCATAATTGATCTAATTGGTATGTGCCATCAGAAGATTTGAGTTGGTGTTTAGTTAGGGAGTAGGTGCTTCCTTAGAGTAAGAAATCTTAAATAAGGGGATTGGTGTCTCCTTAGGGTCGGTTCCCTTAAACATTATAACTAGTGAGGTTTTGAATTTGAGGCTAGATTAAAATAATAGATTCTATAAACTATTCTCATAGTGGTTTTTCCCATACTAGGTTTTCCATGTACACTAAGTGTCATGTCTATTTATGTGTGTGTGAACTTTGTATATAATTTTAAATTTGAATTAACAATATTAAATGACTAATTTTAATCAATGTAATTATTCACCCCCCACTCTTAATAGATAGTTGTGTTCCAAGAATTCCTATCAAAGCCCTATTTTCTTAGAAGAATCTTAATTGGCTTAGGTAGATCTTGGATGGTGACCACAAATGGCTAGTCAAGAGGGATATTCTTCAAAAAAATCACCTCTCTTTGATGGATCAAATTATGCATTTTGGAAAATTATAATGGAAGCATATTTAAATTCATTATGTTTTAATGTATGGATGTCTATTATAAATGGATATATAATTCTTGCTACAAATCTTACTAATTAGGCTGCCAAGAAATCATATGAGAGAAATGCCAAGGCAAAGAATGTTATCCTTTTTGGACTATCTAACTTATAATTTGTTAAATTAATGAATTATCAAACTTCACATGATGTCTAGAATAAGTTGAAGAGCATATATGAAGGTGGTGATAAGGTAAAACTTGCCAAACTACAAACATACAGAGTTAATTTTGAAAGTATTAAAATGAATGAAGAAGAGAAAATTGTAGACTAAATCCTTATAGTAGATGAAATAGTCAATGCAATTAGAGGCATTAGAGAAGAGATGAAATATTTAGTCATTATCAAAAAGGTCCTAAGATCTCTGCCATTTAGGTATGATTCTCAAATCTCTGTAATAAAGGAAGCAAGAGATCTAGATAATCTCATTGTAGATGAGTTGCATGGAACCTGCATAGCCTATGAGATGAGAATGGGAGAAATAGATACTTTCAAGAGAGAAGTTGCCTTCAAAGCATCCAAATAATTAAAATTCTGAGGATACTAATGAAGAAGAAGTCAACTTCCAAAAAATTAAGAATAGGGTCTTGAAAATACAAAGGTAAGTTACCCTTTAAATGCTTTAATTGTGGTAAGGTAGGACATTTTACTCCTAAATGCCCTTATAACAAACATGATAATTATAATAAAGAAGAGGATAGTAAAAATATGAAACCCCACTACTCTAATGAGACAAAAATCATTATAAGTAAGAAGGGATTGTATATAAGAGAAGATATTGATTCATTGGATGATAATAATAGTTTAGATGAGGACCATGATTGTGCCTTTATGGCTGAGGTAAAGGAATTCCTATTTTGAGGGAAATTAATTCCTATTCTAAGGGAAATGAGTTCCTATTCATGACATTAGAATCAACTTAACTAGATCAAGAAAAATAAGAATTTGAAGACTCTGATGAAGAAGAGGAAGGAGAAGTGGATTTAGAGGGTGAAATCATATACGCTCTAGATAAAATTAAAAATCTAAAAAAAGATAACTCAAAGAAAAATAGGAAGACAAAAAAGGAGATTAAAAAAGTATCTAGAAGTCTTGAAAATTTTGATCAGATGGTAGTTAGCCTAAAGATACAAGTTGAAGAGGCTAAAATAATATAAGATATAGTCAAATTTTAACTACAATCTAAATATGATGAATGCTTAAAGTTAGAAGCAAAGATAGAGGCTTTTAGGAAAGAAATTTAAAAAGATAAAGAACAAAGAGATAAAGGTAAGTAGTTGATAAGAAGTTTAGAAATTTTTTAAGAGTTAGTCAACTCTCAAAAACCATCAAAAGAAAGATCTAGTCTTGGTTTTGAAAAAGGGGAAAGTCCTATAACTAGTACAACATGTAAACTTATATGAAAACTTCAAAGTAGAAGTATAATCAATAAAAAAGAATGAAAAATATTTCAATAATGTCTCTAGAGATACAAAGATTAAAAAATCACTGTTAATGTGAATAAAGTTGAAGGAAAAAAGAATTCTAAAGAAAAGAAGAAGAACAATGAGTCAATCTCTAAAAACTCAAGGAAGATGCCTAACACAAAGGTAGTTGATGCACATGGTTACATAAGGGTGAGAGACTTGAAGAAGACAAATTTAAGAAGACCTCCTTATCCTACAAAGAAATGATATAGTAAGATATTCCTCAATTTTATATGCTTGTTGTTATACCAGTAATGAGTTTGGTCATAGGGATAGTGAATGTAGGGTTATACCTAAAAGGAGAATAAAATTTGTATGAAAAAAATCATTTTCTCCTTTTTTAGTTACAAATATAATGTGATATAATTGAAATAATTTGGGTCACATAGCTAAACAATTTAGAACATAATTTTTAAGACCAAAAATATAAAGTAAAAATAAAATCATGCTTCCTAGTGTGAACAAAGGTTCACAAGTCTCTAAAAAAGGAAAAAAATAAGACAAATAAGAAACCTAAGGATGTGTGGAAAGTAAAAGATCATAAAGTTTCACAATTTATGATTTCTCAAACTACACTCCATGTCAAGGAAAAACATTTGTGGGTAATAGAGAGTGGTTATTCAAAAAACATGACTGGTGACAAGAGTAAGTTCATCAAACTGAGTAAATAAAAGGAAGTATCCATCAGCTTGGTAGAAAATACTATGAAACTTTGAACATAGATGGAAATTTTCATACACATGATGTCTTTTATGTTGAAGGATTGAAACACAATCATCTAAATGTTAGCCAAATGTGTGATAATGGATATAAGGTCACATTTAATGTAGAAGGATGTAGGATAAGGAGATCTGGAAGATTAGTTGTAGAAAGGAAAAGAACTAAAAGAAAAATTTATAATCTAAGTGAAGTGAATGTAAATAGTTGCCTAATAGGAAAGATTGATGAGAGTTGGTTATGGCATAGAAGAATGGGTCATGTCAACTTTTATAACCTAGTAAAAATGAGCTCAAATAAGTGTGTTAGATATATGCCTAAGATAACCAAACCTGTAGACACTACTTGTAAGGAATGTCAAAAAGGAAAGAAAACAAAATTTAGATTTCAAACAAAGGAGTATACAACTACAAAGCCTTTAAAGTTAATTCATACTAATCTTTGTGGTCCTACTAAGATAAAAGGATCTAAATGAGAAAGATACTTCAAGTTTCTAATAGATGATTACTCAAGAATGACATGGGTAACCTTTTTGAAGGATAAGTCTCAAGAATTTGAAAGATTCAAAATCCTTAGGGACATGGTAGAGAATGAGATTGGAAAAAAAATGATTAAGATATTATAGAGGTGGATAATTAACCTCAAATAAGTTCATATAGTACTATGAGAAGCATGGAATCAAAAGGTATTACTTTGTAGCTAGGACACGATAGTAGAATGGAGTTATTAAAAAAAAAAAAAAAAAATAGTCAAGGAGATGTCTAGAACAATGCTAAAATAGGCCAAGTTACTTGATGGATATCAGAGTGAAGTAGTACAAATAGTAGTATATAATTTGGATAATATTTAACTAAGGGTAAATAGTGATAAAACCCCCTTTGAACTATGGTATGGAAAAATTTCTTCTATTAAGTATTTCAAAGTATTTGGTAGGAAATGCTACATTAGGAGAAAATAAGATAACTTCAGAAGCTTTGAATCAAGATGTGATAAAGGAATATTTCTTGGTTATTCCACCCAAATCAAAGATTACATATGTTAAAATAAAAGGCTATAGAAGATTGTGGAGAGTATCAATGTCTTAGTTGAAGAAGGATTGAAACATGTTAGACCTAACAAATAAATCTATAAATAAGAATTAGATTATGAAGAGGAAGTAGCTAATGAATATCTTGAGGATGTAAATGAAAATCCACCTACAATATTTTTTCAAAAGGATAATCTTATAAAGAAAATAAGTGGCAATAAAAATTAAAGAGTTCAAACAAGGAGAAGAGTTGTAATGAACAAGGAATAATTAATTTTTTCTCTAAATATTAAATTGAGCCTAAGAACTATGTTGAAGCTAACAAGGATTAAAATTGGATAAAATCCATGGAAGAAGAACTAAGCCAAGTTGAGAAGAACAAAAGCTGGGAATTAGTTTCAAGACCTATAAACAAGAATGTAGTAGGTACAAAGCGGGTGTTTATAAACAAACTAAATGAGGATGTAAGTATTATAAGGAATAAGGCTATATTGGTGTATAAAGGATATGCACAAGTTGAAGGCATAGATTTTGAAGAAACATTTTCTCTAGTTGCTATATTGGAAGCCATAAGAATGTTTTTAGCATTCTTTATTTATAATAAATTGGGAGTGGTGGCTCCTACATCACATCACTAGATCCTAGTAACAGGGAATGAGTCCAGGGGGAATATCATAGAATATTTGCTAATCCCTAGAAGAACAGAGAAAAGGCAAATTAAAAATAAAGTTAGAGTCCCTTTGCCATTGATGTCAAAGGGGGAAAAAAGTGTAAATGTTATCTATAAAAGTATACCAAATGCTTTATATTTATCAAAGAAGGAGTAGAGAATGTGTCCAAGTTGATTTTTGACAAGTGTTCCATTGCTTAAGGGTGATAAATTTAGGTATGAACACCTTTATTTGACATTCATTAGAAGCCAATGTAAGCACTACAAGTACAATCAATGCCAAAGAAGGAACATAGCATACATTACAAGATCAGAGCATTTATTTTGTCATTAATGGCTAAGGGGGAGATTTTTGGCAATATTATTGTCGTTGATGTAAAAAATGAGATTGCTAGCATTATAGATGTCATTGATGTTAGAGGATTAGGTAAGATTGATGGAGAGAAGATCATGTTTTACAATTGCCTATTATAATTTGTAATATTGTCATATAAAGTTGTCATGCTTTTATAGAGACCATTTTTGGATCATTTGTAGAGCAATTGATAGAAGATCCATTTTGGGTTTTTCAAGTGCATCTCATATGTATGGTCTATAGGTTCAGATGAAGATAAATGAGTTGAGAAATGATTTATTTTAGCTCTCAACCATTACTAAGGTTTTTTAGTAAAACCCTATGGGTTTTAGTCATGGAATTCACATGCAATTCTATTTTTATGTTGATCAGATATAGGTGAGAATTGGTTTCTTAAGTTGTTACTTAAGCCTTCCTCATTGTTATACAACTGACCTCTTAAACCTAGTGATTATTGGATTAAATAAGTGATCAAAGACTTTAATATTTCTTAAGTCCTTAACTTAAGATTTATCTAAGCTTGCTCAATGGTTATCACTTAATCATATGATCTAGATCTAATGATGTGAATTAAAGTCAATATGTCAAAGGTGCCTAAGAGTGAATGTTTTAGTGACATGTGTCATATTCACGAGAAATTATTAGACAAAGATATAATGAGCATATTAATCTCTCAAAAGATCTAATGGTGAACATGTGATCGTGCAATGAAGATCAATCAAGCACATGGAGTCAAGGATTTCAATGTGTCTAATGTAAAGTGAGTTAAAGATTGAGCTACTTTGAGGAGATTGATAGTGCATATGTGTTCCAAAGTATAAGGAAGAGTGAGATGATATCAAGTGATCAATTTTTAATGATAAATATAGGTAAATTTTGTGCTACTTTTGAAGATATAATGTCATTTGGTAGCTCAGATCAAAGATCAAAGGATGCATTTTAAAGTTTAAATGTTATAGTTTAAAAAATTGCAAACATCTAACAGAGTGCACGAGCCTATTAGAGTTTTATCTAACATTTTAAATTTAAATTTGATTCAATTAAATGATGATCATCAGATCATGTCATAAAACTTAAATATCAATGGTCAATATTTAAATATTTTTTCATCTTAATGGTCAAGTGATAGAAAACTTAATAAAGATGCATTATACAACATAGAGAAAGATATAGATCGATGTGATTTATCAAAATTGTGTAATATGGCATGTACATCAAAACTATAGATTGATATAATATAAATATAGTAAAAGATATAGAATTATGGTGGTGGTTTGTGAATTCAAGAAGTAATAAACTTGTCATTAAATAAATATAAACTGAGTCCAAGAATGGAACATGATCTGTTAACTACCAAGTGTGAACATAGAGAAGATGTGAGACATATATATATATATATATATATATATATATATATATATATATATATATATATATATATGTCATCTAGGATACACACTAAGTTTTACATTAAGTTGAATTAAGGGGTATAGTGAAATATAAGAGAGAGAAGAGCTGTAGAGCATGAGCAGTTATAGAATAGGTTTGTAACATAGAATTGGATTCATTTATGAATTAATTTTGTAATTAGGAGTTGTAGCTTAATAATATATCTGATTGGTATGTTCCATTAGAAGAGCTAAGTTGGTTCTTAGTTAGGGAGTAGGTGTTTTCTTAGAGTAAGTTCTCTTAAATTAGGGGATTGGTGTCTCCTTAGGGTCGATACCCTTAAAAATTGTATCCAGTGAGGTGTTGATTGTGAGGCTGGATTAGAATAGTAGAATCTAGTAGCTATTCTCACCATGGTTTTTCACATATTAGATTTTACATTTACACTAAATGTCATGTCTATTTATGTGTGTGTGATCTTTACATATACTTTTTAATTTTTATTAAAAGTATTAAAGGACTAATCTTAATCAATCTATTGATTCATTCCCCCTCTCAATAGATAGTTTTGTTCCAACATGAAATTCATATGAAATCATATTTGCTTGTTTTATCATGGTATTAGAGTTGGTTGATGCATGATGAAGTGGAAAAATCATATATCAAGTTAAAAGCTTGTGTTCAAGCCTAATTTCATCTATTTTGAAGCCATGATATATTTTTGAGAGCACTTTGAAATTTTTTTAAAATAAAATTAAGTGATATATCTCCAACCTACACCCTAGAGGGATGTTTTTCAATCCTACCTTTAAGGCTGGACTAACATGGGAATAGCCCAAGGCTATGGGTGACCTGTGACTCGACTAGACTTGTATATTATGGGGCTAGCTCCCTTGGTGCATCTATTTGGGCTCAGTTCACTAAGACCTACTAATTTTTGGGTGAAAATGGATTGAGAGTTCATAAATGAAACTTATTATAAGGGTGGTGATGCACTAATATGATAATTCATCCACTCAAATGATCTCTAACAACACTAGTGTAAATACCTAAAACTAGCCACCACTAACATTCGATCGGACTTCAGATTGACTCTTACCAACCATTGTAAATTAAGTATAAAAATCATTGAGAATCTCAAGTTTACTTGTGAATCATTAATAAAATCTCAAAATCATGTTGAGACATCCATAGTTGGGGTATCCTATCACAAGTAACCATAACCTCTCATGGATTCATCCCTAATCATCATGTGGCATCACAATAGTCAATTTAGCCTATAGGCTTATTAAATAGGGAATACAAACAATTATCAAATATTCAAAGTTATAAATGGTTAATTATAATTAATTAATAATATAATTAAAATTAATATCCTAGTTGAATTATCCATGTGCAATTAGTAAATAAATTAGAAAAGGAAATTCAAAAATATGAAAGATCCTAGCTTTTCATGATTACCTTTTATGAGTTGTTAAGCCTTTTGTAAATATCCTAAAATATCTCATTTTTGATACCCATGCCTATTCATAGTAAATCATGATTAATTGACACCTATTAACTCTAATGGGGTTATATTTGACTCACCTAGGTTAGGTTTGAACCCATTTCAAGACTTAACTCAGCCTTGACTCACCTTGGGTAAAGGTTAGTTCCTAAGCATATAAACACAAGCCATTACCTATTGAATTGAAAAATATTAGATATTGTAGAGTTATAATTTAGGTTTTGTTGCATGAGATTCATATCAATAGTGTTATAATGCCGAAATATTGAGCCAAGCCACATCAAGCCAACACAAGCCAATGGTGCCAAGGAGAGAAGGAGCTACACAAAATCCATTTTTAAATACTCTTTGAGTACAAACTAAGAAATAAATTCAATAAATCATTTATAAATCCCAAGTAATTTAAAGGATTTTCTATCTTTTTTAATTTAATTATGTTTGTAATTGTCTTTTTTTCATTAATCTCACCTCTAAGATCTAAGGTTATAAGTGTTAGTGTTAGTGTGTTTTTTTGAGTTTTTGTTTCTTAAAATAACATGTTACTAACCTCCCTTCTTGGATTCCAATGATCACAAATGGCACACCTAGTGGGACTTAAATCATATCACACACCAAGGATATAAAAGTGTAGATCTTAGTTTTTTTAATTAATGCTTGATCATCTTAAAATTTTGAGTTTTTACTTTGTTTTTCCTTATTATATTTTTTAGTGACACTCAAATTTACATATAGAATTGACATTGATCCTTATATAATCGATGTTGATCCACCCAGGATCAATGCCAATCCCTATGTGTAGAATAGGGCATTGTGGAAATGTGTTTTTCAAGTTTATCTTGAGATTTATAGATTTTGTGTTGTTTCTATGGGTTTGGATATCATTCTACTAGCCATGTTATTGTAGGATATGGTATTATTTATAGGATTTATGCTCATATTGATAACCATACTTTTATGAGAATATGTATTCTATTTTCCTTTGTTTCTATAGGCAAGAAGGAATTGACATTGATTCTTATCAATTTGATGACAATTTATATAGATCAACGTTGATACCTATGTGAATCGATGTTGATCTCTATGTAATAAACATAGAGAAACCTAAGAGCTTATTTACAAATATTATTTTCTCAATAATGAAAGTGCTTCAAGATAGGCCAAAACCCTCTAAATTTTGTAGGACCAAAGTAGGAAAAAGGACATAAATCTGCAAGTGCTAATTCTTGAAATTTTCATTTTAGTGCCTAAAAGGAAATTATTTAAGTCTTGAATATTTAATTTTAGTGATTTAATGGAATCTAAGTGTTTATGTTTAGTCATTTTTTGAAAGTTTTACAAATTTGAATCTAAGACCAAGGTGAAAAAACTTTCACAAACACATTTGGTGCATTAAAGTAAACATTTATTTGTTTTATGATAAATCATTTATACTTGTTTGTTTTTAATAAATTAAGGATGTGTGGATAATCTCCCCCATCCCCTTTAGTGAATTTAGGTTATAAAAATTTCACCTTCCCTACAATTATACCTTATCCAAGGCTTGAAAAGAATGTTGTTTAAGGCTCTCCCCAACACTCAAATGGTTTGGGTGATCTAGAGACAACCTTTAAAGTCTTTTTACTTGGTCATTTATTTTTATGCAACTTGGCTTATGAGAGAGAGTTTATATCCTCCTTAAAAATTCTTTAGGGAACTTTTGACCCAAAAATTCATCTCTTGGCATTATTTCAACCGCTCCATGGTGGGGTTATAAATAAGGGAATGTCTACTATAATTTATAAGGGGATGAGTGGCTACCCTCTCTAATCATAATGAAAACTTTAGTCAAGTCTACCTAACTAGGGGGTTCCACTAAGAAGTACAAATATGGAATCACTATGCAAAGGAATAGACCCTTAAATAGTAAGTTAGATGATATGAACTCAATTAATATGAGGCATCTCTAGTGTTAACCACACTTAGGACCATCTAGATGATCACAAATTTAGTTTTATAATAACCCCACTTGTTACAAACATATTTTTGATGTAGGGTGAGTAGCCCAAAGTTCCATGTCACCATACACTCTCTTGGGAGAAGGGGGGTGAAAAACCCCACTACTTCATGCACTTTTATTTTTGTATTAACACTTAAAATCCTCCCAAAAGCATGTATATAGATGGAATTTAGAGATATGATGCAAGCTTGTCAATTTTAGGTCTTTAGACATTATACTTAGTTATATTTCATCATAATTCCTTTACATGCTTAGTCTTTGAGTCTAAAAACCATTTGTTTGTTCATGCCACATCAATCTATTGTTTGAGGAGTTTTTATGCCATCCATTTGACACTGCATTTTTTTTCCTTAGTATTTTTACAAATCTTTGTGTGTGTTTCACTTGATTTGAAAGGGTAACATTATGGTACCCAATATATTTCAAGTTTTTTGCCTTAGAGTCTTGAAACAAACCATTGATCACACCTTTAGATCATGATAACATCATTATTATACTTAAACCATTTCATATACTTGTTTTTTCTTTTATCTAAGTTCTCAATTCAAAACCAATCCACATGTTCCTTTTGGATATTTGTCTAGTGCCATTATGCCATCCACCTTTGTTTAGATTATTGATAAAAAAATCCTAGATTTCCTAAGTTGCATTTTTTATTAACCTTGATAGGTTCAAATATAAACATTTATTGATTTTTATTTATATCTTGTATAATTTGGGCCTAGACACTAATTTTTATCTTTTGGGTTTTGTAACATAGGTTAATTCTTTACCCAAATTTGAAAACTATTATTTGTACCTTTATTTGGGAGAAACATAGTCTATCTCTAAGTGCCTTTTGTTTCATGCCTTATATTGAACTAACCAAATTCATGTACGAGGTTGAGCACCTAGTATATGATAACATGTTTTATATTTGTTAGATTAAATTCATACTCCTTTGTTTGAGCCTGTATTTTGATGATGCATTTGGCTAAAAGACCTAAAAACCTTTATTTTCCTAGCATAGACTTGTTTGGAACACTTAAAACATAGAGTTTAGTATTTACATTTTAGTTCATCCACTTGACATTTTTATTTGTGTGAAATTTAACATTAGATACTTGATGTTAGATTTCTTTATGCCAATTTTCTACATAAACCCTTTTTAGAGATACATCTCCATCCTTTGACCAAGTTAGACTGAGTTTTAACCTTTTATCTTTTTAGACATTTTTTTAGAGTTTGTAGAACTCTAACCCATTTTGTCACAAAACATTCACCACTAATTTGAACATGTCTCACTATACACATAATGGTGTCATGTACAATCTAGGGTATAGTAATGTGGTCACCCAAAAATACTTTGTTCAATACCCATATGGAGAAAATGTTGTTTGTGAGATGGATCCTTATCCACCTTACAACACTCAATCAATGGAACAAATCCAAGATATTTTGACCCACTATTTTGTTAAAAATTTTCCATACTCAGAGTAGGACCAATAATAAATAAAATAATACCTAGCTAACATACCTTGGGTTGTAGAATAAGTCTAATAATAATAATAATAATAATAATAATAATAATAATAATAATAATAATAATAAAATAAAATGCCATTAGTCTATGACCCTTATTTGTTTGATCATCACTTGATTGTGAACAAATATGAAGTCTTAATCATAGATGCAAAGGTAAGGGCTAAATTAGTAGTATAATTCCCTCATAAAAATTTGCTAAATTTAGTAAGAGTTCCTTATAATCAATACATTGAACATGCATCATCTATCAATCTTGATGATATAATGTCAATGTCGCATCAAGACCCTCATATGTTTATCATAGTAAATGTCCTCATGGAGGACTACTTCATACAAATACATACATCATACCAAACCTATCTATACTTAGCACATAATTTCAACAACATGACCATGTCAAATGCTCCTTTTATTGAGTTAGATCTTTAAATAGGGATCTTAATAAAATTGTTAGGCCAATAAAATTAGGATATATACCCATTAACATGAATAAATTATGTTGGATACATGTTTAATGCCCCAACTATTAAAGAAATATCTTATGCTTCTATGTAGAATAGTGAGCCAAACATAGTGGATAACATGCAAGTGACATCTAATTTAGACTAAAGTGGTGTAAACACACAAATAACTAGTCTACAACAAAATGTGACTTTAGTTAGCACCAAGAGTGGTTAAAAAATGTATGGGTATAAAATTCTGCCTCCTAACCACAAATAGCTACCCCTAATCCTCAACCAATACTTCTTCTAGCATACAACTACAAGGATTAAGTAGTCAAATAATGACCAGTGCCATGCCTCAAAAAAACATGACTGTTACCCAATCTCAATAGGTGATAAATAATATTCCACAACTATAAGCATAATCTAACATACCAATGCAAAAAAGTTTAAACATTCTACCACCTCAATAGGGGGCAACCAATATTCCACCATGCTAGGTAGTGATGAACATACCTCTTTAGTCATAGACCAACATACCATTACAATAAAAAATTATGTCTAATAAAAAATCTATGAGTGTTGGCCAATGACAAATGATAAGCCTTCAACATGCATCTAATTTATAAAATGTTCCACAAGTTTTAGTTAGCCAATAATTGCCTTTTTTTCCTCACATGCCATAAACTCAATGACATGGACTTGGTTCATAAGTTCCCCTTAATCATCAAGGTTTGACTAGTCAATATCAAGTGCCTAATCAACCTCAATAGGTAAAGCAAATCAAATCTAGTAATATCCTTCCATCTCTTCCATAATTTCCATAAAACTAGGACCATATACCAAATCCTAACCATAATATTGTATTGTAATGTGTGCAATTCCAACAATTGCATCCTAATCCATGAATGCATATTCTTGGTCAATTCCCTAACTAAACTAACTTTCCACAATAAACCATGCCTCCACTATATCCCAATCAAATTAATCCATTTTTAACCGCCCAGCCTCCACCTTAGACCAATGTTCCCTTTGATTTCCTAGACCAAGAACTTCAATAAATGAAGGATTAAATTGACACCATACAAGTTGGAAATCAAAAAAAGAAGTTTAATTTGGATGATGTGTTTTTCTACCCATTTAACATGGAGTATCTATAGATACCATTTTATCTAGGGTATAAACCTCCAAAATTTGACAAATATAAGGGGAAGGGAGACCGCAAGACCCAATTAATGGAATTATTTGTTGCTTTCCAACTAGTGGATTACAATGACTTATACCTCCTATAATTATTTCTAAGGAGTTTATTAAGTCAATCTTTGGAGTGGTTCCTAAAATTATTTAAAAACCTAGTTTTGATTTTCATGATATTTCGAACAAGTTTGCACAACATTTTTAAAATATTGAACATCAGATTTAATTTGTAGATTTGACATAAGGCAAAAAAAATTATGTTGAAATTTTTTTGAGTTATCTACAGTGATGGAGAGCACTTACTAGTAGATTCACCCATAATTTATCAGATAAGTAATTTGACACTATGTTTACCAAGAATTTACATAGTGAGATATCTTACCATCTAGAGCTAAAATGTGCACACACTTATAAGCAAATCATTAAGAAAGGTTTGTTGATCAAAATTTTCCTCATTAACAAAGGGATCATTAAGATAACCTCATCAAATTAGAACCAAAACTATAATCAGAACCATGTCCAAGTGTAAGCATTACAACCATCATAGGCCAAAAATAATGAAAAATACCATTTTTTCAATCACAATAATATTTTTTTTGGGAATGGATTAACTAAGTTATAACATTTCCAAATGATACAAACACTGTCTGCTCAACCTATACCGTATACGCAAATTACTCCTAACCAACAACCTCTTCAACAAACATAACAAGTTTATTAGCCAAGACAAATGTAATAAACATAGAAACCATTGATTTTCAAACACTTCCTCCAATGATAATTATGCCTACTCATAATTTTTTAAGTGACCTTGGAGAACCCATTGAATCTGTGTTTTACAAGCTTACCACCACTAATCTAATTCGGTAGACTATTTCAAAACATTATCCTGAGGGCATTTTTTTCCAGATTGGTAATGATAAAATAAATTCTATGAGTATCATTAGGTTAATGGACATAATTTGCATCATTATGTGTAAATTAAATATCTGATTTAGAATATGTTAAAAAATGGAGTTTTCACATTCAATCAAAATATGGCAATTTATCAGAACCCCTTTCCATAACATAATAATCAATAAAAATAGCAATAGCGACCAAAATAATAATAATAATAATAATAATAATAAGACATCAACAAAAATAAAAATATCAATAGCCAAGATAGAACCAAAAAAAATAGCAGTAAAAATAATGGTAGCCAAATGGATGGAACCAAGGATAGAATGATGCCAATAACCAATAGACCTACCATGTAATTACACATGAATAAAACAAAGTTTTAGGATATATTATGGGAGTTTATTTTTTCACCATCTCCATCAACCCAAGGCTAAGTGCCAATCAAACAAGACCATTGCTAATCAATTCTGACCAACCATCCCATGATGGTGATCCTTCCTTGACCTAGGACTACATATAAGTGTACTAGTAAATAGGGATTACTACTTTTAGAAATAATACCAATAAATCTTTCTTGTCTTGTGACCACACACAAGTGCACCCATTAACCAAGACTTATCTTCTCTAGTCGTAAACCACCATCATTTGTTAGCAATATTAGTCTTGTATCTAATCCCAATTGTGTAATTACAACTTGGTGGTTGAAGATTACCATCCTAGGCTCACAACCATCTACCACTTGACCCACCCAACCCACCATTATAGCAAGAAAAAAGCCATTTATTATTGTGAAATAAAAGACATTTGATATTGTGGAACAATTACAAAATATGCCTTTATAAATCGCCATTTTGGATTTGTTTCCTACATCCATAATCCTCAAGAATATCTTGATAGAGTTCCTTGGCCAATCCCAAGTTCTTATTGACATATCTCTAGATAAATCCTAAGATTTGGTCACACATCTATCCCTAGGCTATCAATTAACCTTAAACCAAAATGATATGTCATCCCTTAGCCCTATGCATAACAATCCATTGTACATCAAAGTTGTCATATTGTGGGACAAA
This sequence comes from Torreya grandis, assembly GCA_037957365.1. Taxonomy (NCBI): domain Eukaryota; kingdom Viridiplantae; phylum Streptophyta; class Pinopsida; order Cupressales; family Taxaceae; genus Torreya; species Torreya grandis. The sequence goes on from JARHVA010000940.1 coordinate 1,305,523, forward strand.
GTGAAGCATGTACTCATAAATAATGGATTGAGTCTAAATATTTTGTCTCTAAATCTCATAAATATTCTTAGGTACATGATATTTAATCTCCAACCAAAAATGATCACAATCAAGGCTTGTGATAATGAATAATGAGAATCATAAGGCATCATCAGATTACCATTTATCACTGGGCCCTTAACCCATGATACACTATTATATGTGTTAGACCTTAATTTGTCATGTAATATGCTTTTGGGTAGAATGTGGATACATGAAATTCATGAAATCCCTTCAACATTGCACCAGTGTATCAAGTTCTCCCATTTAGGTATGGAGGTTACTATACATGGAGATTTACATCCATACGAACATATCAAGCATTTGGAGGTTGAGTACCAAATATATAATTGCCATTTTGGCTTAAATATATTTCTTAAGAAGGACAAGGGGGAAGGAATACTTTTTGATTCAATAGAGGCCAATTGCATTCACCCAAATAACCTTGATTTACTTTCCCATATGCCACTTCCTAAAATATCTAATCATTATAGTATCTTAGATAATGGCTTAAGAGAATATTTGACCCATGATACATTTTGTATTGGCAAGATTACATAGAACCCAAAGTTTTATGGAAGACTTAAACCCAAACCACCTTACATGGAATGGAAAAGAAAGGGTAAAGACAAAATACATAGTCTAACATTTAACATTTTCATACCATCCATTGGCCAAGCATAAGACCCACTTATAGATGATGAATCTTGGTTATATAATGATAAATTGGATGACTATTACCCATATTCCAAGTATCCCATTTCAAAGAAAATAATGGAGAAGTATGCCTATGAAGTAAGAGGCCTTGGGATAAAACAACAAGGTTTTCTTGAGCCAATTTATGCCACTTGATACAAAGGAACATATGGTCTTGGATTGAAACCTCGTAGGGGTGACCTCATGTACCTTATTCATGTTCCAATTCTAATTACTAGTGATGTTGATGTTGATAGTGAAATAGAGTGTGATCATAGACCTTATGATGACCTAGTCAATACCATTTTATTTAATACCAATGCCATTTTCACCCTTCAACCAGTTATTCACCATAACGTGATTCCTTTATATTATCCTCAACTTATACATTGGGACTAAAATGAATCAAAAGTATAAGTCGATGATTTTTATAATGATGAGGGCTTATATTATTTTCTATGCCTAAGGGATAATATTCCATTGGGAGACCATAAAAAGGGGTTCTCAATCAAGTTGGATCTTGAAGAATATTTTAGAGAATGGGTGAACACCCTTAGCCATAACTAATTAAATAAAACATTGAGGTCCCAAAGTGAAAACCTCTTTGAGGCATTTTTGGACTAGGGAAATAGTAAAGAGAAAGTCCAGTCTAGTGGTGAAAACCTATTTTAGGTACCATTAGATGGAGGTGTTAAACCTTCCTTGAATATAGCTTAGGAGATCACCAATTATGAACTTGCCTATGGGTCTAAATTTAGTTTTTAAGAATACTAAGATTTTGATCAAATAATTCAAGAGTTTCCAATGTGTTTGTCACATGGCCATCCCTACCATTGGGATATTTTGATTATTCATACCTATGAGAACTTTAGGAGCTAGTCCTAATAGATAAATTCGATGTTGTATGCTAGTTAAAATCTTTGCCAACCATTTTATATGATGGTTCAACACTTCTTATGGAGGATACTATATAAGTTAAAATCAAGACTCTAAATGACCTGAAATGAATCAAATTAGAGACATCCCTCATTGAGGAGGAATTCAAAGTCTTTACCATTGAGTCATTTTGTTAATATATTTGCTTAAGCCTACCTTGAGATGCTAGGTTTAGACCATACCTTGGTTTTGCACCACCTTATGGTAAATATTAATGCCAAACCTATAAAATAAAAATTATGCAAGATGCATCCTCGTATTGATATACTAGTGAATAAAGTGTTGAAAAAACTCTTGGATGTAGGATGTATTTGACTGATTGACTACTTAGAATGGATCTTGAATGTTTTACTAGTCAACAAGAAGCTAGAATAAATTAGAATATGCACTAATTTTAGAGATATAAACAAGGCATTCTTAGAGGATGACTTTCTTCAACCAAACATTGACATGATATTTGACTCCATAGAAGGTTATGAAATGCTTTCACCAATGGATATATTTTTATGGTACAACTAGATTTGGATTATGTTAGAAGACCAAAATAAAATAGAATTCACCACATTATGGGGAATGTTCTATTATCAAGTTATGCCATTTGGTCTCAAAAATTATGGGCCACATACCAAAGAGCCATGACTATTATATTTCACTATACGATTCATGGCATTATTAAAGACTACATTGATGCCATCTTAGGTAAATCAAAGACCAACACTGATCGTCTAACAACACTATGAAGGATATTTGAAAGATTTCATGAATACAAAGTCTAGATCAATCCTAAGAAGTGTGTTTTTGGAGATTTTTTAGGAAAATTTCTTGGCTTCATTGTGTCTCACCGAGACATTGAAGTTGATCCAACCAAAGTACAAGCCATAACTCAGATGCCACCACAAACCAATTTGAATAATCTCTATAGTTTTCAGGGTAAGATATAGTCTATTAGATGATTCATATCTTAATTGGCTGAAAAGTACCATCTGTTTACACATTTGTTAAAGAAGGGTGTCACATTAAATTAGGATGATGAATGATAAAAATATTTCCAATAACTGAAGGACTATCCAACAAATCCACCTATTTTATTACCACCTATGTCAGGAAAGCCATTATTATTGTACCTATACCTATCAACTACATACAAATCCTTAGGGGCACTTCTAGCTCAAAATGATGATAATGGAAAGGAGCATGTCATGTAATATTTAATATGTACACTAGTCATGTATGAGCATAATCATACACCCATTAGAAAAGAGTATTTAGCTATGGTCTTTATTTTTTTAAAACTATGACACTATGTGTTAAACAACAAGACCATGGTTATTTCAAAAGTAGATACGATCAGCTATATATTATCTAAAATATATTTACAAGGTCATATGGCTAAATGAATCATGTTTTTTAGTGAACTTAAGATAGAATATGTCAACCGAAAATCCATTAAGGGGTAAATTCTTATAGATCAGCTTATTGAAGCACCCTTTATAGATAAAAAACCTCTAACATTCCAATCACCAAATGAATCCATTATGATCATTATTGAAACACCTCTTGAGGAACATCACTAGAATCTATATTTTTATGGATAATTAATAGCACATGGATCAGGGGTAGGCCTTTTTATCATTACACCACAAGGGAATCTTATCCTTGAGTCATTCTGGATCAGCTTTCCTTATATCAATAATATGGATAAATATGAAGCAATTATTATAGGGATTTGGAAGGTATTACAATGGAAGATATAACATCTAAAGGTTTATGGTGATTCTCAGTTAATCATCAATCAAGTTATAGACCACTTTGAGACTAACAATGACAAATTGGTACCATACAAGGCCATGGTCAACACACTCAAATAATATATTGTTAATGTACAATTTGAATATATACCAAGAGATAGTAATAGAATAATAGATGTCATGGGTACCATTATATATTTTATTTGACATATAGACATGGCCAAAGAATACCAGTTCCTCATTGAAAATTTGCTAGAATTAGATCATAAACCTTCAACCATCACAATGATCTATGATATTATTGGTCCCATCTCTATATGGTATTTAGACCTTTATTCCTATCTTCATGACCAAATAATTCCACTAAACCTATCTTGTAAACAATCCAAAGCTTTTATCCACCATGTTGCACATTATACCTTATTTAGACTAACCCTTTACTTTTATAGTTTGATGGAAATCTACTTCATTGTTTAACTTTGGTAGAATATACATTAGCATTATGACAAGTTCATGAAGGAGTATGCAGAGCCCACACATATGGGGCAATCTTATCTAAAAAACTCTTGCATACCAAGTACTATTGGCCAATGATAGATGTAGAGGTAGCTACATATGTGAAAATGTGTAATAAATGTTAAAGACATGCCAATATGATTCATGCCCTAGCTAAGAATATGAAACCAATGCTATTTCCCTAGCCATTTTATACAAGGTGCCTTTATCTAATTGGGAAGATAAACATCACCTCATCCCATGGACATAAACATATCCTTACCACCACTAAATACTTCACTAAATAGGTGAAATCTATAACCCTCACTTGCATGACTAGAAATTAAATATTTAAATTCATTTAAAACCATCTAATTTCATGAAATTCTATCCCATTTGATAGTAATTTTTTTAATTTTAGATCATTTAAGAAAAGGATGTCAAATTTCTATGTGTCGAGCACAAAATTACTCAACATTTTTCAACTACATATTACCCTCAAGGTAATGGCCAATTAGAAACATATAATAAAACCATTTTCCAAATCCTTAAAAATATTATTAATGATGTTGGATGTGATTGGAAACTCAAAAATATTATTCACCCTCTAGGCATACCTTACCAATCACTATACTCCAATAAGAGCCACTCCATATTCACTTGTTTATGGCACTAAAGACATTCTTCCCATTGAGGTAGAGTTACCTTATTTATGCATCTCTTTGAAGAATGTCCTACATGATGAAGGATATTGAGTATCTCACCTTCAATAACTAGAGTTACTTGATGAGAAAATCTTGATCATAGTTAACAACCTATAAGCATACTAAAACCAGCTTTATGGCCATTATAATCGACACATTAAATATAAATAATTTGAGCTTGGTGATATTGTAATTAAAAAACCAACAAAATAACATGGATGAGAAGAAACATAAAGACAAGTTCAAACCTAACTAGATAGTTCATTTCATCATTGTTGTAAACTATGGTGCTAGAGAATACAAGCTTGTTACACTAAATGAGGATGAACTTGATGAGCCAATGAACATTATACACCTCAAGTGTTACTTCACTTGAGTGATCTGGTGTATTGTCTATGAGGCACATTTACATTATACATAATATCTAAATTAACATTTTTACTATACCATTATACCATGACTTTTATCAACCAAGTTGTTCTCATCCTCACCACCTAGGCTATTAAACCTGTTCCATTTTATTGGTTCCATAGTCACATTCAACATGAATATTCAGATCAAGTTTTAGAAGTTGTTTCAGTATCCTAAATACAAGCTATATTTTTGAATAGTATGATAGTGGTTTTTTAGTTGCATCCTTTGTTTATTATCTCATTTTGTACCAAGTGTTCCTAATTATAACTACCTTTGGGTAGATCAGTGTTTCACTATCATGCTAGTAATTATAAAAACCTATGGTAAAATTACTATCATTGACCTATGACATGATTTCCTAATTATAAACACATATGGGAAAATTTGGGGAAACAATTATTGTTCATTCTTGAAGAACCACCTTGCCATTCTTATGATGTACTATGCATTTTGCCAACTTTGGCTATTTTCTTTTAATTAATACTACTTAGTCATATTCCTCTACTATAAGGCATAACTATAGTGACTTGAGGTCCCATTCTTGGACTATGTAGGTAGTACTTGATTCACATCAAGGTTATCTCAGTTACCTCTTTTACATGCTCTCACTATTTTATGAGAAACCTAAGCCATGCTATCACCATTTTGTGAGTAACCTGATCCATGCTCTATTTATTTTTCAAGAAATATTCATTTTGAATTTTCTCACCATTTTGTGAGCTTGGTCATTTAGTATCTCATAATTATACATCAAGTTGAGATACATATAAAAAATTTAAAACATTTGTAAAATAGGTCTAAAAAATACTAAACATTAACCACTTAGTTGCCTTAAAAATTCTAGGATCCCTAACTATCTAAGAAGAAACCACTTGTCATTTAGTTTCCCCATCCTTACTAGTCCAACATCCCATGATCTCACCATTTTTTGAGTCCATTCCTAAACTTCTTCTGTAATATAATACTTTTTTCCTTCATCATAATTTTATCCTATCCCATATCTTAGGAGAACTACATTTAGTCTGAAGTTTTTTTTGTATCTTACATCTACGGAACTATGTAAGTAACATCCACTTGCCTAGTGCATCTAAAGACAACTTGGCCACCCCCTTCATTTTCTTCTCTTACCCATTTTTGTTTGTTTATGTTTTTTTCTTATTTATGGGCAATGATCATCATCTACTATGTTCTTTATTTGTGTTAACATTATGATTAACCATTTTTTGTTTTGTTTTGTTCTTCATTTTCTTGGTGTTTTGTTTGTTTGTTTGTTTGTTTTCCTATTTATTTGCTTTATTTTTGTGCCTTGATTTAGTCTATGTACATTCATTAGGTTATTCCTTATGAATTATTCTTGAATACATCCATATTCATACATCCACATTGTCATCATGGCTGTTATCATTGCTAAATTGTTTTCAATTGAGTATTGGATTTCATGTCATTCCACATGAATATTTTAGCCAAGTTATCATGGTTTTCTATCATAATGCCTACCATCACATGCTATAAAAAAAATATTAGAGAGTATACACAATAATGCAGCCGTGATACTCCTTGACACCAAAATTTTTTTGAATCTAATCCAAATCATATCCTACAATAGAGTAATTAAATCATCAAATAATTTTAACCATTATTATTTTAGATGAGTATCTACCTACTATAAAGTTATCTAAATTCATATTTATCCTTTGTACAAATTTTCCATCATATTCTATACCATATTTTCCATAATCAAGATACTCATGATTATAACTACCTCTAGGCAAATCATTATATACCATCTCACTTGCAAAACCAATGATTCTAACCACCTTTGGGCAAATCATTGTGTCTCCATCCATTTTTGGTGTTAATGATTATAACCACCTATGGGTAAATAATTATATTTCTTATACCCAACTTGGGTACTTTTTAATTGTTATAAATATTATAACCACCTTTGGCTAAACCATTATTTTTATCCACCCAATTGGGGTATGTTTTCATCCAACCAATGATTCTAATTGTCTATGGAAAAATAATTGTTTTCATCTTTTTCAATGATTATAACTACCTTTGGGAAAATCATTATTTTTTTTTTCCACCTATGCTAGTGATTATAAATACCTTTGGGAAAATCATTATATTTTCCATCTAAGGGTGGTGATGCATCAATATGATCATTCATCTACTCAAATGACCTATAAAAACACTAGTAGACTAGATAAGACACTAAAAAACCATATTTAAAAGATCTTATGAAAAAGTGTTTCATATGGAGTTTATGTTAGGTTGTAGAACATGAGGGCCATGAAAATAAGATCTGGTCTAAGGCACTTACCAGTCAAGATCCACTATACATTCAACCACTTAACACTTTTACACACCATATGACCTACATAAGATACCTTATTAACATATAGGTGAGGTAAAGATATATAAGGGAGAGAAATCCACCACATATTAAAATAAAAATAAGCATAAACACACTTGATATAAATATTAAGGAGTTGTAATAGTTTATTCATCAGTCCAAGAGGTTTACAATGTGCCAATCTAGGTAGTGTCTCCTTATATCTAGGTGAGGGATATAAATCAATGTCTTAAGGAATAAATATATAGTATAATGAGAAGGGAAAGAGAGGGATAATGACATGAAGGTGAGAATTAGATTTCATAATGACCATATTCAAATCCATCAATAGTTACATTAACCAAATAGTCCTTATAAGTCCCTCTCCATGTATTGCTCTCTTGATTGGTAATCTTTAATAGACCCTTAGGCATTAATGTGGAGTGGTGGAGGAGTTAGATAAATTATTAAAGGAATTTAAACACCCTAAATTGTTAATCACTCTCTTTATGATAGTTACAAAGAGTAAATAGGGTGTAATTAGGCTTACATGAGGTATTGAGTAACCCACCATCTCTTATGCACATCGATAAGACTTGAAAAGTACCTTTATCTTCATAATAATCATGAGGTGTGTTCCTTTATTTCCCTTATCATAAATATCATGGTGTAGTAACTCCATATTGAACCTCCTAGTAGTCCCTCAATGCCAACTTTAATCTCCCCTAATTGACCAAGTAGGCTAATTAGGCCACTAGGCCTAGTTATCTGATCATTGGTTGATTGAGGAAACATGAAACCTCCATAATACCTATAAAATAGGTGGATAGGTGAGTTTAAATCCTAAATAAAAGTCTCATACCATGACATAGGCCCTTTGACTAGCTCAAACCTATAAATTTACCTTTCTTAGTTGACTAAGACTTCCTTTTAACATCTACAGACTGGTTATTTGGTGTGGACTTGTAGAGGAATTTATAGGAATATTTTTAGACATATTATGATTTTATAAGATGAAATTAGTCTCAAACCATCCTCTCCAATGATTGGAAACTTTTTAAATAGCTTTGCACCTTATTCTCTACCCAATTCCTTGTAAACGTACACTTTTTTTAAAAAAATATACAGTGTTCATACATACCAATACCATGATCAAGTCCTATTTTGAGTGGTATAGCTTATCTAAGTGTTAATCAGGTCAATTAGAAGTTTTTGGTTTCCAAAATCTCAAGTTTTTATAAATTAAGGTTGTCTTAGGGTTTAAATAGGGTTTTAGAGGTCTATCATCTTAATGATGGTTCATAAAGATTAGAACTCTAATCCAAAACTTATGGTCATGGATGTTTATTCCATAGACCTAACTAAAAATTCTAAAAATATTTGAGTCCGATGCACCTTGTGTCTGAAGATACAAATAGAAGATGGTGTACTTTGAACTCCTTGCAAGCCTCCTAGACATGTCTGTAATCTTAATAATGATACATAAAGGTGGGACCCTAAAACCAAGTATTTATTCCATGGATGTTGAGTCCATATTTTTTCTTAACTCTTTATGTTAGAATTTTCCTTGATTTCCTCTGTGGTGAGAGATACAAGTCTTGGAATATGCAATTCAAGTTGACTGTTTGGAATGTTATAGCTTGAGATGGGCTCAAAGACCAAATATAGCATTTAATTTATTTGATATACTTTAAAAAAAATTATTAGGACTTATTCCATCCTCATATACCTTCTTATGGCCCTCAAATCTCTTTTATATGGTTTGAGTATGCCCCAAGGTGGTGGTGGGGTTTGATGCCTTAAAGAGTGGCTTTAGGCCTTATATGCTCAAATTGGGAGTTGAAACCTTAAATCACATATAGGTGCATCTATATATCCATTTTTTTATAATATCACCCCTATTCAAATCTCCATTTTTATACTTGCCCTCAGATTCTTGAGCTACAAATTGTTTTCCAACTCTCTCATGGGTGTGATTTAGGTCTCACTATCAACCTAAGTTTTTAGTAGTAGTGTATGATTCTGAGCTTTATGAATTTGAGTTTATTATCTAAATTACCTTATGAAAACTTATGCCACTTAGCCCTATCCTATGTACTTAATTTTAGTTATATGGGCTATCATCTCAGCCTTATCCTCTTGTGGGTCTGCCTTAATGTCATTATTTACTCGTTAGGTCTAGAACTATTGGGACTTGAATAGTCCTTTCCCTTTATACTATAATTTTTATATATTTTTACACACATATGTAATTTTTTTGGACTAAAAAAATATTTAAATTAAATTATTCCATCAACTCTACCCCTTTTATATTCTCAACTCTTGCCTAGGGTTTATACATAGTCATGTTTGTGAAACCCTAGCTTGGTTTCAGTGCTTTATTATTTGAATTAGATGATTTTAAAGTTTTAAAACCCTATTATGTATCTACCCTAAAAAATTTCCATCCTTTTATCATGTAAAAATCAAATGCCTTTAGTTTGTGTGTATAGGCTTGTCTATGCCTATTAGGCCTAATAGGCGTGAGTAGACATATCATTTAGTTGAGTGTTTCTCTACCCAAGTTAAGGTTATAATTTTTATGAAACACATATTATACCTCCATTAATTCCATTTTATGTATATTTATCCTTTAAAAAACCACTTAAAATATGTGGATGCCATTAACCGTAGTGTATAGGCCTATACATATTAATTTTAAGACTAATAAGCCAAATAGGTTATTAATAGCCCCTTACTAATATGATAATATTATTAATTGGAAAAATTTTATAAATATTATTACTTACCACATTAGGTTTTATAACCCTACTAACACTCTAAGACCTATATATTCCCTTCATTTCTTATAATTAGGTTTGTAGCTACCTAATTTAGGCCTAAAAGGGCTAAAATATCAAGATTGTTATTTCATTCAAATAGTCAAGTGATCAAGGGAGGTTTGGTACTTTGAGAGAAATTCAAAAATCTCCTTCACTCTTTATAGTCTCTTCAGCAAGCATGCTCTGTCATACTTCATTAAAACCCAATACCCTGCCTATTTTATTGGAAGTCTTAAACCACGACTTTATTATTAGATGATAGATAATATCACTAGCTAAAAACCAATATCTATTAATTAAAAACCTCAATAATATTCTCCCTGGTGTCTCTTAACCTTTTATCACCTCATATTCTTGGAAACAAAATGGCTTATTCATGTAATATGCCTTGCTTCTAATAGTTAGTTTGTAGGTATTATATATGGGCCTACTGACTATGTATACCTCACTTAAGGGATGATTTGATGCCTCTATAAATGATATTAGTGTGTTAAGGTATTTATTATTATTATTACCTTTGAATCTTCCTCTAAATATCATCATACTATCAAGGTTCCCCAACCCTATAGTCAGAGCCAATGTTTCTCAAAATCTAGGCTAAGTCACTCTCTTAGGGAGAGTTGACATGGTACTAACTTTGCCTATCCTATTCTCTATTGGAAATATTTTCATTTATGTCAAAGGTCTAGCATTGGTGATAAAGGCCCCAATAATTTAATGGTGTTTTTAATATTCATATCTTGGATAATGTGTGTTGATATTTATTTAATATTAATGAATATATTTTTAGTTGCATAAAAGTCAAAAGAAGGCCCATGGAGAAGTCAAAGAGTCACGGGGTAATGAAAAAAGATAAATGGGATACATTTTCCCATGAACAGTCATCTTGAGGAATTCCAAGAGTCACCAAGTGAAGACAAAAGAGGACATGGCACATTTTTCTATGAAGAACCATCTTAAGGAATTTGAAAGGTCATCAAGACAAAGACAAAAGGGGAAAGGACAAATTTGTTCATGAAGGGTCACCATGTGACTTTTAAAATACAAGGATATGAAGGGTCATATAGATTTTGTGCCATTTTCCATGAGGATTGAATGGTCACAAAGGGTGAATGCCAAAGTTCATTTATAAATCTATAAACAAAGGCTTGAAAATCCATTTCTAATATGAAAGAGAGTACATGATTTGTATTTGTTTTATATAAGAAAAGAGGAGAGAATAGAAAGAGATATTGTCAAGTTCTATCATTTGTTGAGTAATAAAAATTGAAAGATATTTTTTTATACACAAGAGGGGTTGGTACTCTTATGGGTTGGTAATCACAAATAATAGTTGTGTTGGTTCTTAGCAAAGGGGTTAGTGCTCTTGTAAGTTGGTGCTTACAAACTTTTTAGTTTTAGTTGGTGTTGTTTCATATACTTGAGATTATTCTCCATGGTTTTTCCCATTTTGTGTTTCCATGTAAAAATATGGTCTCTCTCTCTCTCTCTCTCTCTCTATATATATATATATATATATATATATATATATATATATATATATATATATATATATATATATATATATATATATATATATATATATATATATATATATATATATCGTATGGTGCATATTAATTTCAATTTTATTGCATAGATTGAAAGAATGGTTAAGTATAATTTGATTAAGTAAAATATTTATAATATATATGATATATTGATTTACCCCCCCTCTCAGTATATCCCATGCTTAATAATTGGTATTAGACCAGGTTCCTTTTGAAAAAAAATTACAGCTTGAAGGTAGATTGGGGAAAACATGATGGCTAGATCACGTAAAGGTTTTTATACAAATAAGAAACCTTTGTTTGATGGGATGAATTATGATTTTTGGAGCATAAAGATGAGGAATTATTTTATGGCCCTTGGATTTGACATTTGACAAGTAGTGGTGGAAGAATATGAAGAGCCACAGACACTTGTAACTACTCTGGTAGAAAAGAAGGCAAGTGAAAATAATACTAAAACTTTAAATGCTATTATATGTGGTTTATGTGAATTAGAATTTTTTAAATTTATGTAATGTAAATATTCTCATGAAACTTAGGTAAATCTTGAGAATATTTACAAAGCTGATGGAAAGGTTCCACAAGCTAAGCTTCAGACTTTTAGAAGATAGTTTTAAATCTTGAAGATAGAAGAGGAAGAAAATATAACGAGTTATCTTTTGTGGGTTGATCAAATAGTTAGTCATATTTAAGGTCTTGGAGAAAAATTAGAAGAATCAATCATGGTACAATTTTTTTTGAGATCTCTACCATTGAGATATGATGTAAAAGTTTTGGCAATTGAATAGATGAAGAATTTATCCAAGCTAAAGATGGATGAGCTACATGGTATTATTAAGGCATATGAGATGCATACCAAATAAGAAAAACCCTTAAAGAGATAAATTAATTACAAGATATCAAATAAAGAAAAGGCTAAGATTCAAGAATCAAGTGACACCTATAACAATGATGAAAATGACAACAGATTTCTATTCATCTACCAGCTAAAAATGGGCACATGTAAATATCAAGGAAAATCACCTTTTAAATGTTTTAATTGTGGAAAGATTAGACATTTTGTCGTTAAGTTCCTAGATAAGGGTAATGGTGAAAATTAAGAAGGAAAGTCTACATACAAGAATAATTTCAAAGGAAAATTCAAGAAGGGATTTGAGAAGAAGAGTTTATATTCTAAAGATCCTAGCTTAGTTGAAGATAGTGGAGTCAATGATTCAGAAGAATAAGATATTATATGCATGGCCATACATGAAGATGCCTTCATAATCAAAAGTAAAGATGATCAAAAAGAATAATAGGATGAAGCCAAAGTGAATATGTAAGGAGAACTCATTTGTGACTTGGAAGAGTTAAAATCTCTTGAGAAAAAGAATCAAAGATTGAAGCTCCAGATCAAAAAAAATGAAAAGGAGTCAAAGGAAACAATTGAAGATCTAAAAGCACACTTTTAAGAAGCCAAGAAGAATGAAAAAGATCTAATGAAATAATTATAAAAATTAAGTGAAGAATGTAAAAGGTATGTTATTGAAATTGCTTCTTTAAAAGCAGATCTTGAGAAAACAAATACAAAAAATCAATGATAAAGAAACAAATGATTCAAAATTTGAGAAATCACTGATATATTGAGTAAGATATTAGAAAGTAAAAAATCAATATCAGATAATATAGGTATCAAATTTGAAAAGAAAAAGATCTATGTTAAAGCTCTTACAAAAGAGGAAACAAAAAGGGAAGAAGTTAAGAATACAAAGGACATCTCAAATAATAAAGGTTGGAAGGAATAAAGCTACAAAAGGAAACTAGGTCAAAGATACATAAATAGGTTCTATTTTATGGTTACTATTTTTTTTATAATGGATATGGTTATAAGAAAATAAAATGTCAGAAAAGGGCTAACAATTTTAAAATTAAAGAGAAGGAAACTCATACATAGTCAAGTAAAAGCCACAACTCTTTTGCTCCTCTATTAGGATTTAATGAATAGGCCATAATATGTTACAAGTGAAAAAACTTTAGATACATAGCCTGGTACTATAAAAGTGTATTTGAGTTAGTCAAGAAGGACTAGAGTTTCAAGGCTCCATTCATCAAGAAGAAAATTAAGATAGGTTCATGGCAGAAGAAACAACTTGAAAAGTCTATATTGGTATAGATAACTTTGCTTGCAATAAATGAAGAAAATCCATGGTTCATTGATAGTGGATTTTTGAGGCACATGATAGGAGACAAGAGCAAGTTCATAACATTGAAGAGAGAAAAGGTGGCATAGTAAAATTCAAAGATAATACTATTACCAAAATTACTAGAAAAGGTACACTAAGTTTGGATAATGGTTAAAATAAAACTAAAAAATGTTTTGTATGTAGAAGGTGTTAAGCATAATATTGTTAGTGTAAGTCAAATGTGTGATTAGGGGAACACACCAAAGTTTTATGCAGAAGATTGTGAAAGTAGGAGAAAAGATTTAGATGTGTTGGTTGTAGATGCTTAGAGAATAGACAATAATTTGTATATGATATTAGACATCAAAGGTCAAAGATGTTGTTTGAGTCAGATTGAAGAAAGTTAGCTATGGCATAGGAGAATGGGACACATATTTTTTGAAAATTTTGTCAACATCAACAAGAATTAAGTAATAAAAAATATTCCAAAGATTACAAATCCATCCAACATGCTTTCTGAACCTTGTCAACATGGGAAGTAGGGCAGAAGGTGGTTCAACATAAAAGAATACTCAACCACTCAGATGTTAGATCATGTTCACACTAAATTTTGTGGACCTATGAGAAATCAAATCACTCAAGGTGAGAGATATTTCATGTTTATTATTAATGATTTTTCATGTATGACTTGGGTAATATTTTTAAATAAAAAATCAGAAGCTTTTAGACATTTGAAAGCATTCAAAGCATTAGTTGAGAATGAAACTAGTTTGAAGATTAAGTGCTTAAGATCAGATCAAGGAGGATAATTCATGTCAAATTAGTTTATTGATTATTGTGAAGACCATGGAATAAAGATACATTATTTAGCAGCTAAAACTCTAAAACAAAATAGAGTAGTTGAATGGAGAAACATAATAGTTTAGGAGATGGTGAGATTAACACTAAATGAATCCAAGATACTAGATAAATATTAGAGAGAGGTAGTTGGTACAATAGTGCATATTTAGAATAGATCATTATTAAGAGTCAAAAGTGACAATACTCCTTATGAACTATGTAAAGACAAACTAGATATAGTTGATTATTTCAGATTTTTTAGTAGTAGATGCTTCATAAAGAGAACTAATGAAAATTTTGGTAAGTTTGAATCTAGAGAAAATGAAGGTATATTTCTTGGTTATTATTTAAAAATTAAATCTTTTAAATGTTATAATGAAATAACTAAGAAAATAGTTGAAATTGCAAGTGTCAGGATATAAGAAGATGGAGCACAAAGAATCAATGATTTAGTAGACATTCCTAAAATCATTTAGGAGGACGATTTTGAAGAATTAGATGAAGATAAGAAGGAGAAAATGAAAAAAAAAACCCATCCAAATATGTCTAGATAAATCATAATGAAAGTGACATCATCAAGGACATAAATAAAGGGATTCACACTAGAAGAATGATGGTAACTAAATCTGAGCAAGTTAATTTCTCTTTGATATCCAAAATTTAGCCTAGAACTTTTTCAGAAGCTAGACATGATAATCATTGGGTTAAGGCAATGGATAAATAATTAAGTCAAATAGAAAATAATGATACTTGGGAATCAGTGCTTTGACCAAAAGATCACAATGTGATAAGAACAAAATGGGTATACAGAAATAAGTTGAATGAAAATGGATAAGTGAATAGGAATAAAGCAAGATTAGTATGTAAAAGATATGTTCAGATTGAGGGAATAGATTTTAAATAAAATTTTGCACTAGTAACAAGGCTAGAGGCTATTATAATGTTTCTTGTATATGAAGTGTTTAAAATTTTCAAAGTGTTTTAGATGGATGTCAAGTTTACTTTCCTGAATGGAAATCTAGAAGAGGAGGTCTAAATTGAGTAGCCATAGGGATTTATTCTCTCAAATGATAGTAGCCATGTATGTAAATTTTTAAAAAAAAATTGTATGGATTCAAACAAGTTCCTAGAGCTTGGTATGCAAGACATGATAAATACTTGTAGGATCAAGGTTTCAAGAGAGGATTTATTGATAGTAATTTATACATCAAAACAAAAGGTGAGAATCAATTGATTGTTGTGGTATATGTTGATGACATTATATTAGGAGATAACATTGAAAATATGACAAATGAATTTTTTGACAATATTCAAAAATAATTTGAGATGTCTATTCTTGGAGAATAATCATTTTTCTTAGGGTTTCAAATTTTGTAGTCAGATAAAGTAAATGTCATATCTCAAAGTAAATATGCCAAAAAAATGTTTAAAAAGTTTGGTTTTGAAGATTGTGAACCTGTTGGTACACCAATGGGTACAGGGAACAAGGTGAGTAAGGATGAAGATTCACCCATTATAGATCAATCTTTGTATAGATCTATAATTGGTAGTCTTTTACATTTGACAACATTGAGGCAAGATATGCATGTATTAGGCATGGTTACAAGATATTAGGCATCCCCAAAGGAGAGTCATGTTAATTTGGTAAAGAGAATATTTAGATATATCAAGGGGACATTGGATTATGGATTATGGTATCCCATGGGTAGATATTTCACTTTGGTTTCATATACAAATTTAGATTGGGTAGGTTACTTATATGAAAAAAATAGTACAAGTGGAAGGGCTTTCTTCCTCAATGATAGATTAATATCATGGCTAAGTAAAAAGTAGAATTTAGTATCACTTTCTACAGCTGAAGTAGAATATATTGTAGTGGTATTTTTTTGTACTTAAGTGCTTTAGATGAAGTAAACTTTGGAAGATATCAAGGTAAAATATGATGAACCTATTTCTATTTTTTGTGACAACACAAGTGCTATTAATATTTCTAAGAATCTAGTGATGTATCCAAGAACAAAACATATTTTTATTAGATATCACTTCTTGAGATATTAGGTTGTAGATAAATAGGTTAAGATGGAATATATTAGTACTAAAAAGTATATTGTAGATATTTTCATAAAGGCAGTACCAAAATACATTTGAGTATCTATAGGAGAAGTTGGGAGTAAAGTATTTTACTTCCTACCATTGAGGTTTAACATCAATTGAGGGGGGTGCTAAGTTTTAGCTCTAGGATACGACCTTTGTCATTGATTTCAAAGGAGGAGAACATAAATACGGATAGGTACATAAATCAGTGTAAAAATAGGTACATGGAACATGTATAGGTTGCTACAATAAGGGGGAGTTATTGCATGTTTTTAAAATAGTAGTATTTTTAGGTTGGCATGTGTAGTGTAGGTTTTAGGATGTGGAAATTTTGGTTTGAGGTTGCCATCAATGATAGATGGGGAGTTTGTTGGAAATATTGTCATTGATGTTAAAGGTCTAGCATTGGTGATAAAGGCCCCATAACATTTAATGGTGTTTTTGATATTCATATCTTGGCTAATGTGTGTTGATATTTATTTAATATTATTGAATATATTTTTGGTTGCATAAAATTCAAAATAAGTCCCATGGAGAAGTCAAAAAGTCATGAGGTAAATACAAGAGAGGAATGGGACGTATTTTCCCATGAAGAGTCATCTTGAGGAATTCCAAGAGTCACTAAGTGAAGATAAAAGAGCGTATGGCACATTTTTGCATGTAGAGCCATCTTAAAAAGAATTTGAAAGGTTATTAAGACAAAGAAAAAAAAGGGAAAAGACAAATTTACTTATGAAGGGTTACCATGTGAATTTTCAAATACAACGATATAAAGGTCATACAAGTTTGGCACCATTTTCCATGAGGATTAAAGGGTCACAAAGGGTGAATTCCAAAAGTCATTGGGAAAGCTATAAATAAAGGCTTGAGAAGCCATTTATAATATGAAATAGATTTCATGGTTTGTATTTGTTTTATATAAGAAAAGAGGAGAGAATAGAAAGAGATATTGTAGAGTTATATCATTTATTGATTAATCAACATTGAGAGATAGTTGTGTTTTATACACAAGATGATTTGGTACTCCTATGGATTGGTGCTCATAAATATTTGCAATGGGTTGGTACTCGGCAAAGGGGTTGGTACTCTTGCAAGTTGGTGGTTACAAACTTTGTAATTTGAGTTAGTGCTCATTCATATACTTGAGATTATTCTTTTTGGTTTTTTCCATTTTGGGTTTCCACGTAAAAATTTGGGGTCTCTCTATCTCTCTTGTATGGTTCATGTTGCTTTTATTTTTATTGCATATCTTGAAATAATGGTTAAGTGGAATTTGATTAAGTAAAATATTTATAAGATATATGATATACTAATTCACCCCCATTTCTTAGTATATCCTATACTTAACATTCTCTTCACTTAAATGCCCTTATTATATGCCTTTATGGATCTTAAAGGATATTCAATACCTACTACATTTCAAATAAATAATTACCATTTTTATTTCTCAATGTACCTTGAAAAGATTGTATTGACTGTGAGAGTATGCATAACTATGTGTGGGCATTGAGAAGGTAATTATGATATTTTTTATTTTCATTAGGGGATGATATAATATTAGTGGCCTCTTACCATTAATATTAACTCTTTGAGACTTCTTGACCTCACTAAACCTTCAGTACTCTTTCAATATAGGAACTACAACCCTATGTATGTTCAATAAGAGTTATGATTGAGTTGTTACTTTGGTGGCTGAGAGTGTTGATCCCACCCTTGACCATGCTTTCTCATTTAAATTCTTATCATAGGATCATATTGTTCCTCGTTGAGGTATAAAAACTTTATATATTCCATCCTAACAACCAACTTATTCTCCTTAGCTTATACAAGGCTTATAAGTGCTTGAACGAAGGGTAGTATTTCAAGGGTTCAAGGATGATAATAGGGATAAGTAGAGGACAATGAGGGACATGATGACACCACCATATATCATAAACATTAGATTATTCCATTGTATATTATAACTTACCTTGATGTTTCTTTAAAGCCCCTTGTTCACACTTTCAAAGGATGAAACATTATGCACATGACAATCACAGTAAGGTAAGATTTGAAGGATCCATTTGATCATCTAGTGGCTTGGATAAGTTTGAGAGTAAGAGAAATGTGAAATAAAATGTTCAATAGACTTAAAGTATCATCAAACATCTCCATTATATGCACTATAAGCACTATATTATGAGAATTATATATGTAGTTTGTAAATGGAGGAAATAAAAAGTTTTACTTGATTCTATATACACATAATATTTATAGAATTTTATTGATTACTGACACTTTGTATCTTTTAGAAACCCATCAAGTCTCAATATCTATTTTTTCATACCATAAGAGGTGAATCGGGGAAGGGGTGGGAAGACCATTGGTGTTTCATAGGATTATTTTCCCATATTTCTACTTATTAATAATCCAACTAGATCCTAAAACTATTCCTTAAGCTATTACTCCTCTTTTTCACACTCCTCAAATATTTTCCCACTTCAATCCTTATTTTCCTCACCTTAATACACTTTTTTCAATTGATTTTACTAGGTTGACTAGGTCAACCCTATACAATTTTGGGTGATTTTCACTTAAGAACTAATTTGGCTCTTGGTCGACCTAGCTCATGACTTAGTGAATAATTATCCAAAATTATGCTAGGTCAATTGGGTCAACCTTGTTAGCTAATATTCTTGAAAGGGTTTAGGGTCAAATATATATATATATATATATATATATATATATATATATAAGTTCATTTAACCATTATTTAGAGAAGATAATAATAAGTAAGATATATTATGCATCTACTTATTGACCATTCTACTTAAGGAAAAATCTTAGCATTTCATACTTTCTTTGGAGATATAGATCTTGTCTTATGGAGAAGTCTTTTAGATGCATTGATAGGTTTTCTAGCCTAGATATGATTTGTTTGTGTCATCCTTAGATACCATAACAACCTATTACGAAGCACCCTGTCCAAAGGAGAGATTGAGGCTTGGTAGGTTCATATTCAAGGGTAAGTATTCCTAACTTTATTTCTCCTTTGTAATAGTAGATAGATATGCATTTATAATTTTATTCTATGCATTAGGATTCTATTTACATTGACATGAGTATATGTATCTTATGCATGTATATTTTTATTTTTTCTAACCCCAAATTTGTGCCATAAGCTTTAGTGAGCATTAGATTAGATTTAATTTACTTTTTATTAGTTTAGTGAGATATCAAAATGTAGGACTCCCTTAGGGTTATTACATGATTGTGCTTGATTAGAGGATTTGTAACCCTCCCTAACATAGTGTATTATAATAAGAGATGCCATCATCAAGTCTAGTAGATCCCCATATTGGTCATGTTCCCACTTAACAAATGTGTCCCTAATCAGAAGTGTATGGTATGATCTATCTTCTTTGAGTTAGGATTGATTTATACACATGATGCATTTTTGATTAGATCATTCTAGTGAACATAATGTGAATCTAACTCTTTCAGGTTTTTGTTTCACTTATTTCATTATTTTTTCATTTTTATTATCATATATTTATGATATTGGGTCGACTGTATAGACATAATTCTAACTTTTATGCATAGGTTTAACACACAGTCACATCAATATAACTTTATTCTATCTATGCAAGATTTTTACCAAGTTTAGGATACTAGGTCGACCTAGTTGATCCTACATATTTTTAGACTTCCAATTTAGCATACTATTTCAACCCTGTACATTTTTAAGTTTTTAGAAAACAAGATTTGTAAAGCTAGGTCAACCTAGTTGACATAGTTTTCAAGTACAAATCAAGGTCACCTTCAATAATAATCTCATCTTTATTTGCATCCTAAAACACACCAAGGTTCCTTTTTCTCCTTATTTATCATTTCTAGCATTTTTTATAGTTTTATTTTTCATATTTGCAATCTTTAAAACTACCCTTATATAGTAAACTAGTTTGACCATATCGACATAGTTTTGTATTCTATCTAGAAAGCTAGGTTGACTATGTTGATATAGTTAATTTCGAGACCCTTTCTTCCACAATATAGAGACAACATTGTCAACCTTATTTTGTATTCTTTACATACATTTTTGACTAAATTGACACTATACTATGTTTCAAAGTTTGATTTAAACCTTATATGCTAGTAACTATCTTACACTTCAATTTCTTATTGCTTGGATACTTAGAGTAGATCACATAGTCTAACTAGGTAGTTTTCAATATACTATTGGTTACACTATTTTATATTTTATGCACACACTACCAAATCACAAAATCTCAAAAAGCATTTTAATAATTGTCTACCCAAGTCTTACCTACTTGGATTTCATCACCAAGGGGGAAGCTTTCTTGGTTTTCTAATGAAGTATAAACACGTGGTTAATGGTATATTTTGGGTAAGCACCTGAAAACCTTATCATTTTGGTGTGTGAAGTGAGGGTATAGACCCTAATACCAATCCAATACTATTGCCAACATAGATCCCTTTCAGCATAAACATCCTAAAACCATCCTTAGATTTCTTTCTAGTTCCTTCCTTACATTTAACTTCTTATCACATCTAAAATTATACTCTAATAATATAACAACAGTCAATTTAACCACTTAGTTTTATTTTTTACTTTCTAAGTTGACTACTTTCTCTTCACTCAATTGTATATTGTATTTCAAAAACTTGCATTATCCAGCACTCGTTCAAGGTTTTATGATATGTTCTTCAATTAGACCAAGCTCATTGATCTAAGTGATTGTGTGTTTCCTTTCATTTCTTTCTTTCCTAAAGTACTTTCAAAATTATTCTTATTTTAGTGCATATTCATTTCTTTTGACATAATATATTATAAGTTGTCTATTTTCCTTGTTTCATATACTAGGTCAAACATGTCGACTATGTATAATTTCTAGCCACTATTGCCTATACTAGGTCAGCCCATGTGACTCTGTATAGTTTTTAGGTCCTATTTATATACTAGGTCAACTTACTCAACTCTTTATAGTTTTCTATCACTTTTTATTTCCTTGATTTTGCATCTCTCTTGCCTTGTTAAGTCCATTTCCTTCATCATGAACTTTCTATTTAAAGATAGTACTAAGTTGAATTTAATAGAAAAGATGAGTTTTAACAACCTTTATAGGGTCTCCCATAAGCATAATAGGGCTCCTCTCTTGGATGATAGTAATTTTCATATAGCCACTTACACAATGAACTATGGGACCCTTCCTCATTCTTCTTCACTACGTAATCCTCTCTTCTCACTTGAAGATCAACCTGAATTAGAGTATACCCTTAGAATGATCTTCTTTATCTCTGAATTTCCTTAACATCAAGGAAAGGATCATTATACCATTTACCACCTCATGATTAGTGGTTAAGTTAAAAATACTCATGCACCTTCTCCCACATTATCACAAGGATTTAGAGGTACTACCATATTTTCTTCTCAACCTCTTCCATCTATTATGACCCCTTCTCATACCATGACCTCTTCTTATTTAACTTATTCTACCTCCATGCCTAGTATATCCACTCACATGGTAGGTTCTACATCTAGTGGGAATTTTTTAAAACTCACTCTCCTTAAATCTTCCACTAGTGTATTGTTTGATACCCAAGTAATCATTATTATAGTGCTTCTTCTTCTCATCCCTTCACTAGTTCATCTTTTGCCACACAAGAAAATTTTTCCACTAGTTCCTCACATTCTAATAGTTACTCTAAAGCTCTTATCAACACCAATAGTGGTACCAAATCCACTAATACCAAATCTAATGCTTTAAATAATGCTAACAATGCCAATCAAACCCATAAATTTTTATTACAAACATTTAATAAAATGAACACTTTTCAAGGTCATGATATAAATCAAATGATGATAATGCAAAATCACCTTCTCCATCTTCAAACCCACCCTAAACCAATTCCTTGTGTATGCATAATCAAAATGTTCCCCCTCTTCCTCTTCAACATTCCCATGACAATCTCATCCCTCAACCTCCCCTTGTCAACAAGATAATTAAGCATCTTCAAAATGAACCTCTTACCATTCAAATTGCTAATATTGATAAAGGAGGTATCACCCCTACCATTTCTTACAATGGGTCAACTAATCCTACTCTTCATCTCAAAACATTTGGAAACCTCTATAAATATTGGGTCAAATTAAACACCTTTACCACTACCAAGCTATTAGCCAAAAATCTCAAAAATAATTCCTTAGATTGGTATAACCAACTTTAAACTCATTCTATTACTAGTTTGGAAGATTGAGTGAATGCTTTATTATAAGGGTTCCAAACTAGTGATCTTTCCAAAAATACTTTGGCCAACTTTATAAATTATAAACAACTTGAAAATGAAACTACTAAAGATGTGGAAAACATTTTCCAATAAATATGAACATAACATAGATTATTATAACCTTTTTAATCTCTTTACTAATTCTATTTTTCCTAAATTACAATATCAAGTATGCACTCTCTCTCCATGTACCGTGGAAGAGGCCATTGATCAAGCAAAACATCAAGATTTGCTTATACATAAATTCAAGCCACCCTAATAATATATAGGTAAACTTATTTTAGTTTAAAAAAATCATAATGCTACCAAAGTTGTTGTCATGAACTCTCATGACACCATTCAAGTTTTTGTTCCTAACCAAACTTTAGAACCAACTCCCCCCTCTCAACAATTCACTAATCTTCATTTCTCTTCACCTAATAACATCAATGTTCACAAACCTTTATCCTTAACTAAAATATTTAAACATATAAGTAGGCCTCTTTCATGATAACTTTATCCCACTTATCCTATGAAATCTTGGTATGATCCCAACAAGTTTTATTGGTTTCATGCTAGTTAGGGTCATTCTCATGAGACATGTAGGCAGCTTCATAATTTAGCTATGGATTTTATTCTTGGTATTAATTTTGATCATGACTCTAACATTCAAAAATTTCAATGATCCTATGAAATTGATTTTAAGTCCCATGAAACAGACTAAATATCAAGATTTACATCAAGCTAATGCTCATTTGGCTACCTATCAAGACCCTCTTCCTAATCACCAACCTAATCAAGATACCCAAGACAAGCCTGCCCCTTCAACCAATATTTTAGGAAGTATTATTGACCCTAATACTAAAAATAATGTGGTTAATATGACTAATATGTGAAGGGTGGTTGCTTTTATTGACCCTCAACCTATCTACACTCCTCCATTATCTTACACATTTTGTGTTATCTAGGATTCTTCACCAAATCACTTAAATGAGTTGGGCAAGATGACCTTATAACTTTTGATGTTCAAATTACAAATCCTCCCTTAGATTACACTTTCAATTATATTTATACCATCCCTCCATCTTATTTACCTAATACAAATGACAATCAATATTCTATCAACACTTCATTTATGATTTTTAAAACCAACCTGAACTAACTGCTTCAGCTTCTTAACATCATTTATAACCTTGTTCTAAACCTTCTCCCTATTATTATAAAAAATTATAATACACTTAAACTCCTCCTTATGAGAACCTCCTTCAACATCATGCACCTATTTATAACAACCTTCTTATGGGTTATGATGAGTGGGATCCCATCATGGAACTCACTAATTTCCCATCCCAAATTCCATTTCTTAAGCTTATAAGGACCTCTCCAAAACATGAAAACTATCTCATGAAACTATTGTCATAAATGAACATCCGTCATCCTCCCATAATAAGATTCAAGATAACCCTATCTAGATCCAAATATATCATATTACAAAAATGTGAAGAGATGTCTATCCATGTTGACAAAACAATGGACACTTCTCTTTCCTTAAAATTTCCCACCACTTCTATGATTATCAATGAGATTTCATTTCATTTAAATGATCCTCCTTTATTTATTAGTATCTAAATTGGTGATATCTAAATCAAGCATGCCCTGATTGATGAGGAATCTAGTACCTATGTTGCCTCTCTTAGTTTTATCAAAACCCTTGGATATTCTAAATACAACCTCAAATCTACACACAACACATGTCAAAGATATGATTGAAGTAAAATTCCTCATTTAGGTTATGTGTATATTCCAATTACCATCCCACCTATCATCATTTGTGTGAAGGTGATGATATTTAACTTTCCTCTATCTCACAACATCTTGCTTGGTAGGCTATGGACTCATCATATGAGAGTTGTTCTTTCTTTCACTTTCTAATGAATTAAATTTCCTCATAATAGAGCCATTTCTAGGATTTAGGGTGACACTAATCCTTATAATTTTGAATAATTCCAAGACTGTGGTGTCTTCAAGATTCTTACTTTTGAACCTTTGCCTAGTGTTTCATTATATGAGTCTCAATGATTCAACTTTCCCATCAACTCAATTTGATGTTACAATGGTCATCCCAAACTCATTAGGAATATTCCCCCTAACCTATTATATTTTGATGATGATGATCTTGATGAGATAAATATCAATATTAAAACATACAATCTCTCACCTCATCTCATCTCTCAGCTTCCTATTTATTTGTATCCTTATTTTCACAAACCACCTTATGATGAGTCCCCATTATCTTGAATAAAACTTAGCATTCCATTCATCACACCTCATTGAATGATAATTTCATCCATACCTGAATCATTTATATTCATAAACCTAACTATGATGATGGTTATACCTTAGATGATCCCTTTTTAGGTGGTCTTGTTTAGGATAGTGATGCTGAGATTATCCATTATCATTCCTCTTTGCTTCAGTATTTTCGTGTATCTTCTCATGTTACATCATTTATAGTTCCTAATTTTAATATTTTTCCTCTTTGTTACAAGGTATAGATGGTACAAACACCTCTAGGTTTTGAATACCCACATAAGATTATGATTATGTATTGTGCTATGACTAGGCCTTATCACTTTACTATGTAATCTTACCCCTCTAGCTTGTTTATCCCTAAGATGAATTCAACCCTTCTTTGACTCCAAATTCATAGAGATATATATGATGTTATGGATAAAGTGTGTGGGAAAATATATTATTATTTATGAACGCATGTATGGTGTTATTAAATTTTTATTTTGGATTGGATGTGTGCTCTAATATTATATTTATCAATTTGTTATATCATTAGACATTATGTCAAATTCTTATTTATCTCACATGGTGACTTTTACTTTCTCCCTCTATATTTCTTATATTATCATTTAAGTTTTCTTATGGATATTTTATTTATCATTACTTTATTTTTCTTCTTGATTTTCATTCTTAAATCTCCCTTATTATCTTTTCATAAGTATTTGATTTCTTATCTCTATATACATAGATAATTGACATTATGACTTGGTTATACAAACCTAGTTCTATTTAGTCCTTCCTTATTTAACATGTGTTTAGTTAGCAAACAATTAATCTCATTATACTCTCCTTTCAATAGTAAACTTTGGATTTCCTTTTTCCCTTTATTCCCTTTTCAAAAACTAAGCATATACATGGTTGAGACTTGAGATAACATGTTGGTTCATTGTCAATCCTAAGTGTTCTAGTTAGTCTTATCCTTGGTCACTTAGCTTCCTTTATCCTAATGCTAAAGCTTATTCCTGTATATCACTCTACCTCTCGTTATTAGTCATCCCAAGTCCGTATGGAAGAGGAATCTTAATAATCCTTAAAAAAATTCAAAATCCAAATCATTTAGCTAAAGGAAATGATATAAAAGGCACCAAAATTTTAAAATTCTTAAAAGTCCAATCACACTAAAAAACATGATTCAAAGCACATCTCCTTCTTCTAGTTGAATCCAAAATTACATAGTTATCCTCATAATAGATCCAAGGTACATTGGGGTGTGATAGGCCAATAGATTAGAAAAGGAGAATAAAAAAATCTTTTAGTGCTACCTACTTTCTCACAGAAGTACCCAATCTTCACAATAGACCAATGAATTTGTAAGGATTCCTAAAGAATGGGTAATATGTCATGGGAAGGTAGGTCAATTTTACATTTCTTATACCAATATACCATCATGAGTTGATCTTAATAGCATACTTATTTTACTACGCATCTTTGTGTCTATAGTGAATAGGTTTCCTTTGTACATTTATGGTTACTAGTCACTTAGTGTCTTCTCATATCCTTAGTATGTCTCTTATCTCCTAAGGCTTCTCATAAGATGCCTCACTTATGATTTTTACATTACCTTTATCACTCCCTATATTCCTCTTATTTCCTCTTGAGAAATATTATTTTGTTCCCTAATCACTCCCCTTGGGATTTCATTTGTGAGTTGCATTACAAGACCATGGATAGGATCTGGCCTTCCTCACAAATTACCATATTTTCACATCCCTATTACCAACATCCTTTATTACTAGAAATTCACATTAAATTACACCTCATTAGTGTTACCTTTGTGATTTATAGTATAAGACCATAGATAAGACCTGACCTTCCTCATAAACATTTTCCAATAATCCAAGTCACAATGAAATTACATGTGTCAAATTTGAGATAAGATGTGATTGATTATGAAGGTACACATCATTGACATACTTCCCAACTTGATTTGGTATGTTTTATTCTTAATTCATTTCTCTTTCAATTTTATCTTCTTATTTTCCAATTTCATGTGAGAATACAACCATTTCTTGAATTTTTCATGCTACCTAGCTTGAATTAGTGTGATAAATTTAAATCCAAATTTTTCCATTTTTGTTTTTCTCTTATACTTCCCCACATGATTTAGTATGATTTAATGACTTAATTGATTTATTTTTATACCATTTTTTTCCTTTTTCATGAATTCCATTTTATTACATTATTTTCATACTTCCAAACATGATTTAGTGTGATTTTACTTGTTTTATTTTTGTGCCAATCAATCACCTGGTTTAAAAACAAAACTTTTTACCATCTTGTTTACTATTTTTTTGTTCTTTATAATTAGTCATTTTTCTTGTCATTACACATTTCCCAAATCGAAATAGTGTATATTAAATTTTTGATTGATTATATTTTTCCAAGTCATTTTGACTATTTATTTTTAACCATGCATGTGCCATACATAATTATATAAAAGAAAACACAACTCATATATTTCCCATAACATATACAAAAAAATTCTAAATAAATGTACTAGAAAGAAATATATCCAAGCATCCATAATGACAACCATAATGCAAACACATAAAATCAACATTCAAATGATAAAATACACACACACACACACACACACACACACACACACACACACACACACACACACACACACACACACACACACACACACACACACACACACACACACACACACACACACACACACAGACATATATATATATATATATATATATATATATATATATATATATAATGATCAAGCTTTATGGTTGGGACCCATCATGCCCATCTCTTGGCCTAGACACATTACCCATAAATCCCTTAGTTTGACTGATTTGAATAAAATGTTTTAAACAGGATATCCAGGATCTAAGTCCTAATACCTACCCATATAGATGAGCCCCGTAATTTTTTACCTATGCCATCTGGGTCATGGTTACTAAATGTGTCACTCTCTCCTAGGCCTATACCTATCCCATATATGTCATGGTATTTAGATACACAACTCTCTCCTTAGCCAGGGCCTACCATGCCCATCCTTCTCCTTCACCCACCTCCATTAGTGTTTACATCCCTTATATTTTCACTCAAAACTACCTCATGACCTCTCTTGATGATCTAAACTAGCTCACCTAAGATAAGGTAGATGGTTCCATGGGATCCTCCAATGTGTCTATGTTGTACGACATTAGTGCCTCATCTAGGATATCATGGAGTGATTCCCTCACTAGGGACCCTAATATAATATCCTAATCATCTACAAAACCTACAAAAATCAATCCAGATAGATATTGGATCACTAATATATCTCAGAACTTATCTATCTCTACTTTATATCAGATAAATTAAAAAACATTAACCATATCTTATTTTACTTGGCTATCTATCACGTACAACTATCTTTCTATATGAACAATTGATAATCATGTTATCCCCATCCATGCATCCTAAAATAAGCTCATCTATTAGTCTCTACCTAAAAACAAAACTTAGATTCACCACTCATGCCCATCTTAGGGTATGCCTAAGTGGTCTCTTTATTGCCCATCTTTGTCTTGGCCCACCTAATGGGTCATTTGAAATGATGATAGTATCTACTCTCTCTTGATATTTCTACCTCCATTATCATCATATCCATGGTGGTCACTACTCCTCCTGTTATAGAGCTAGCAGTGGTACCTCTGGCACTCCTACCTCTACATCTATCTCATCTTGCTCGATTGCCTATCATGCTCGACCAGTCCATGGTCTCTCATGATATGGTCTGAGCTCTAACCTAAAAACTAGTGGACCCATTCCTCCTTTACCTTATGTCTCTCTCCCATATCAATCCCAAAATGTGGGCACTACTATCAGTGCTACTAGGTGAGGTTGTCCCATTTACCCTAGTACACATGCCACCAAATGCAGCTTTATCCACTAGGTATATTGCCTTATCACCTCTATCCATGCCAAATATGGTATAACTATCTCCTAGCTAAGCCCTATCATAGTGATGTTCCCATAAGGATATCATATAATATCTACTCATCTTACCATCTACATCACTGACATATGGGGCATGGCCCATGTTACTTGGTCCTATCTCCATATCTAAACTTGAGGTAACCTATCATTGACCACATGGGCTAACCTAGATAGATGATACATGGGAAACCTGTCATATATCCATGTCATCAATAATATAATCATTTCCATAAACTTTTACCCTCTTGATAACACTCCATACATTTCATGCATGAGCTATGGCATAGCACCCATAGTGGTACCATACCATTTGACTCAAGAATATCAAAAATAGTGGTATGATACCATTTGACTTGTGACATAGTACCCATGATATCACAAGCCCTATCATAGCCTTTCATATATCTATCTCACCCTCAATCTATGTTATATCCTCTCTTAGTGCATCTCCCATATAGTTAGGGCTCTCTTCTCCTCTTGACTATCTGACACTCCTATAATCATGGGTGTACTTATTCAAAGATAGCATAGATATCCTCTAAATTGATACCCACCTCTATGGTATCCCCATACAAATCCCACCTAAATGTGTTAGTCAACTATTCCCAAGCCCCAGGAACATGACTAATAATTCTAAACTCAAAGGAATTCTACACATGTCTACTATGCCTCCTAGGCCTAATGAGATCAATATAGATATGTCCTCAATAGATAAGTGATATAATAAGTTAGAAATCCATTATGTATCCACTAAGAACCAAAACCCTGGTCATCCCTACAACCATAAAACAAAAAGATATGCATTATATCCTCTATGTCATTTATAGTAAAAACCCATTCTTTTCACATTTTGATAAAAATAAGCCTAAATTGCTTTAATTTGTTCATTCTTATCAGTTAGACATGTTATTAGCCTACTCATCCCTTTTAACCCTCAATAAATCATTATTGGACCTTATATCACTCTTTTGGTCTATTGCACACAATTTTGTACTATTTTGGTCCCTTGGTCAAACATTAGTTTGACCAAAATTTCCTTATTTTGACTCAGTTGACTTAGCAAACTAAGTCAACCACTCTATTTTTCCCCTCTTAGTACTAAGTTGTCATAGTGGATTTTTATACTAGGTCAGTAATAATGTACTACGTTGGTAGTCAACACATACCTACTAGGTCAACATAGTGGATTTTACCAATTTTCAACCTACTAGGTTGACTAGGTTGACCTAGTTGTTTTTACCTACCAACCCCTTACATTTTATGAAATAAATGCCTTTCAATAATTATTTTGACAAAACCTTCCAATGCATTTCCCTAAATGGTTTTCCCTATTATTAACATCTATTTTGAATTCATTATGATGTCTAGAAATGATCTAAATTACAAATTTATTTTAAAAAAAAAACATTTAAAGTGAATAAAATATTTAAAAACTAGCTTGAGATTCTCCATTACTTACTTGTGTTACACCCACTGCTCCAACTAGGGGCCCCTCTTGTCTAGCATATCCTATCTTTCCATCTTAGCTCACTTGGTCTCTTTGAGCTCTTTTTCTCTCCTTCACAAGTCAAAAATACCAAACTATTTCCCTTTAACCTTATTTAAACTTATTTTTACAAAATCTTAAAAATTTCAAATATTTTTTGTCATATTCCTTAATTTGCTCATATGTTTGTTTTTACTACTCCATTTATTGAAACTTAAAATTTTCTATAATCATGACAATATAGAGAATATTTTCCACTAATATATTCCTATCTTATATATATATATATATATATATATATATATATATATATATATATTTTTTGCTATTTTTTTCACTAACTTCTACATGTTCAACTAAATGTTCTTCACATTTGGATGCCTTCACTTCTTTTACAATATATTTCTTTATCTATAAAAATAAGGTAAGTAACAATATGTGTTTTTCAATTCTATCCTTTCATTTATCTTATTTTTTTCTTACTACATTTAGTTTAGCATCAGTGTTATGTGTTATCATGTTCTATTTCCCAAATCACCATCCCATGTTGTACTCATGTGACACGTGATAAGCTTTGAGTGTAGCATATATATACACATAATATTTTAAAACTTTTATTAATTAATAAAACTTTGTATCTTGTAGGAACCCATTAATTCTCAATCTCTCTAAGTGCACACCCTAATGGGTGTACTAAGAAAGGGGTGAGTATACCTTTAGTGCTTCATATGATTATTGTCCCTTATTTCCACTTATTAACAATCCAACTAGCTCATAAAACCATTCTCTAAGATATTACTACTCCTTTGTACACTTCTCTAGTTTTTTCCCACTTTCCATCCTTATTTTACTCACCTTAATCCTCTTTTATTAGTAGGATGTACTAGGTCAACTGGGTCAACCTTGCACAGTTTTGGGTAATTGTCACTTAGGAACTAGTTTGGCTCTTGGCTGACCTAGATCATGACCTAGTGAATAATTGTCAAAAATTATGTTAGGTTGACTGAGTCGACCCTAGTGGCTAAGATATTTGGAAGGATTTAGGGGAAAATTTACCTATATATACAAGTTCATTTTTCCATTATTTAGAAAAGAGAATATATAAGATATATTATGCATCTACTTATTGACCATTTTACTTTAAGAACAGGCTTAGGGTTTCATACTTTATTTGGAAATATAGATCTTGTCTTGTGGAGAAGTATTTTAAATGCATTGATAGGTTGTGTATCCTATAGATTATTTGTATTTTTCATCTTTACATACCACAACAACATCTTGTGAAGTACCTTATCCAAGGGAGAGATTGAGGCTCGATGGGTTCATCTTCAAAGGTAAGTATTACTAACTTTGTTCCTCCTTTGTACAAGTAGATAGATATGCATTTGTACTTATTTTCCATGCATTAAGATTCTATATATATATTTATGTGAGTATATGTATTTTATGCATGTTTAATTTTATTATTTCTAAGCCCTATTTTATGACACAAGATTTGGTGAGCACTAGATTATGTTTACTTTACTTATTAGTTTAGTGAGATATCAAAACACATGACTCCTTTAGGGTTATTGTGTGATTATGCTTGATTGTAAGATTTGAAGCCCTCCCTAGCATAGTTTATTTTAGTAAGAGATACCCTAATTTGGTCTAATAGATCCCCATATTGGTCAAGTTCCTACTTAACAAATGTGTCCCCAATCGAAAGTGTATTATATGCTCTATCTTCTTCGAGTTGGGATTGATTTATAGACATGATGTATTTCTAATTACATACAACTTCCACACCTTCACATGTGTAAAAAATGGATGGATGTGATGGATATGGCTATGAGGACCCCTATAACACTCATAAAACATTAGTTTTAAAAAAAACTCCATAGATGCACCAAACCCATTGCGCTTTTATCCCCTTGCATGAATGAAGGAGACTATTTGAGTACCCAATTTGTTAAAATTTCTTATAGAGTACAGGCCATGAACCTATATAAAAATGACATGAATGATAATTTATAAATACCCATTCCTCTTCCCAAATTCTTAGATCTTGATCTTCTCTATCTTGTACAAAATGAGTGAAAACCTGAAAGCTTGCTTGGACTGTCAAGGAGCTCGATGGAGATAAAAGGTCAGTTTTGGGCTTGTTTTCCATCCTTTGACCATGAAAATCCTTTGAGATACCTTACATGAGATATTATGAAATTTAATAACCTCCCCTATATGTAATTGGTCATACAAGTCCATATAACTTTTTAAAAACCCTTAAAACCTTATCTTTCTGCATTTTCTTTTAGTTTCTAACCTTGAGATGCCATTGGAGGGTATAGGGAGGGAAAACACAAGTAAAATTACATTTTAAAATTAGTGTTATGATAGGGGTGATGAAGAGATGAATTTTCCCATGTGTGGGACCTAATTGATGAGTGGGGAGGTATATTTGAATACAAGGTAGACCTTTTAAAAATATAAAATGCCTAGTCATGAATACATAATCAGAATAGTACCTTTTAAGATATTTATAAACAATGAAACACTTGAAATATTTCCATTTATAAATATGTTATAATGCATTAGACCAATATGAAGTGTTTGAAGGTCATTTGATGACTTTTTAAGGGTGAATTATGATTGGATTAGTCTTGGGTAAGCATATCATGAGTAGTGACCTTAAACACATCATTACAACTCATGTTAGGAATTAAAAAAATATTTAGACACCCTTAGATCCCATTGGAAAATCTCTCCCTTATTTAAATGTTTATATAGACCTAAAACCAGAAGAATTAGAAACCTTAAACTTCTCAAATTACCTTAATTTTATCAAAATATCCTTAATCTTATCAAATAAGTTTAATACCACTCATTAGACCTCACGAGACATCATAAAACTCTCTTTATCACTCAAGTATCACCATGACCACTATAAAATCACCAAATAGACCTCAAAATAGTTATGATATGATGGATTTACAAGAAGGCTCTAGTACACATCATGCAACTTCTAATAGTACTACCAAGGTTTAAAATGATATCAATGTGGACATCATCATGCATGAGATCACCATTATAGTCTCAAGTAAGTGTCACGGTGTTTTTTTATTTTAGGGGTTGGAATTTGGCTTGGGAGGCTAAATTTACAATAGTAAGTTCTTTCATCTCTTTTTCCTTTTAGAGCCTAGAGATTTCATATCTAAGCATTTTTTTAAAATTTCAATCTATTTTTTCAATGTCAAAGCTCCATTTAGGTGTCTTGAATGGGCTATAAATGCTTCTTTGAGCATTAAAAATCATAAAATTTTATATATTTTATACTAATGATATTTGTGAAAGTATTTGAAGCTTTGTAGTTACAGATCTAACATCTAAAGTCTGTTTTAATAATTAATAGAACCAACAAGTGAGTAAATCAACTTTTGGACATTCTTTTATGTCCTTTGTATGATATTCACTTTTAGGAAAATTAGTTAAAATATTCATTTTTAGTATCTATTAAATGATTCTTATGTTTCAAGAATATTTTATCTATTTATAAACCACCCAAAGCTTCCACAAAGCCTCTAAGGTACTCTTGTCAAAAAATTTAGTTTTTTACTCCATACAAGTTCACCATAGTATCAACTCCTTGCTAGAAATTTAATAAAAATTTGCCTGAGCTCATCTGATCCTTTTTTGTTTCTTAGAGGGTTCAATATCAATTTTTAAGACTTTAAAACTCCTCCTAGACCCTACAAACCTATGTCTAATCTTATTTTATTTTTGCATCCTCCATTGGCATCCTTTCATAGCCTACATGAAGGAAATTTTAGTGAAAATTTTAGAAAAATGGAATTTAGAGTTTCTTTCTAATTTGTGAATTGTGATATATTATTACTTTAGTCATTAAAAACTATTAGAGAGGTCATTTGAAGTATAAAGGAATATTTCCAAATTATTACATCTATTTGGGCACCATAATGTGCCATAACAGTAGTATCAACATTTAAAGTTCATTTTATAGTTAATAAAATTTATATATGAGTATTTTGGATGATTTGGAGGGTAGTTTCTAAGTGGTTTTAAGCTTTAAGTATTCAAAAATAGTTATTGGAATATCTTTCTTGCTTTTATCTCCTTTGTGTGTGATGCTTCCTTTTTTCAAGAGATACATACTTGGATCATTATAAATTAGCAAAGCAGATACTTTGGTATATAAAAATACCTTTAAACTTTGGTTTATATCATTATTCATTTGATAATGCTAATTTATTTTTTTATTGTGATGATAACCATAGTATGATGAGTCTGCTTCTAGATATGTGTTTATGTTTGGTATAGGTGCTATCACTTGGAGCACTTCATGTGAAAGTTGCTAAAAAAGTGTTGTGGCTATGAAGGATAGTAGAATAATATCATGTGGAAGTTCATCATTGTACCAACCTTCTTGGTGATAGTCAAAGTTGTATAGATTTTGTGAAAAATATAGCGTATCACCAATGAAATAAAACCTATTGAAGTTCATTCAACATTGGGCCTATTGGATTTTCCCTTAAGGGGGAGTTTGCATGGCAATGTCACTTCCTAATGGCTATGTGGGTCATGTGTTTCCTTATATCTCTTTATACTTCTCATTGTAAAGCATTATAATATATCACTTTATGTGATTTTAGTAAACATTATATGCAAGTTTACATTATACCTAACACATAGTATCATGGAGATCATTATGTTATAAAAGACTCAAATATGCTTGGTTCATTATTCATGAGAAATTTTGGGATGTATTGTCACTATGGGATGTAGTCTCATGATCATGCCAACTTAAACTCATTTTTAGAGGTTTAGGGTCACATAGTGTAATTCCATTAAATGTGCCTATGGGGACATAGTCCAAAACCTTTAGGTGTCTATGGGTGTATAATGTAATTCCTTTATATGTGACTATGTGACTATGGTTACATAGTTGAATACCTTTGGGTATCTATAGTTAAATAGTGTAATACCTTTGGGTGACTATGTTTATATAGCATAGTTCCTTTAAAGATGACTATGGAATGATGAAGGATTTTTCCTTTAGTTAATACCTCTTAAAACTCATCATGTGTATGGTTCATGGATTGTAACTTCTTTATTATATAGGTGATTATGGAATGTATCCCCACTTAAAATTAAGGGAAAGTGTTATAATAATTAATGGTTAAGTGGTTCTATTTATATACCCTTAATACATTAAATTATGTTAGTTAAATAATACTATGTTTTATTATTTATCATGAGTTTATGCTCATGTAAATAAATAATAAAATATATTAAACTAAGTTTGGAGAGGTTGGACCCATTAGTGTGGTGGTTGTCAAAGGTCACATTATAATGGTTATATTACCTTGCCTATATAATAAAAATTTTACATTGTAAGATGTAATTAAAGATATTTGAGACAAAAGAGGAAATGTTGACAACACATTTACAAGTTATGTGAATATTTGAGGAGAAGAAGTGAGAGAAGAAAGATTTTAGTGGGTACATTTTGTTTCTCGAAGAATGAATAATATTTGTGTGTTTTTTACCTTTTTATGAGTTTTCCCATGGTATCTTTGGTGTTTAATGGTGTATTTTATGTTATTGGTTTCACATCTAGATATAGTGTTTGTATCTAATCATATTTTCTTGTTCTATTAATTATGATGTGGAAAAATATTTTGGTAGATACACAGGTTTTGATTAGAAGTAGATGCTCTATTATCTAACTATATTTCCCTACTTTCCAACATATTTTTAATAATGTGCTACAACTACACATAATGATGTATGTAATGTCCATGAGAATGATGGTATTCACATAATGCATGTTCTTTATACCAATACGGCTATGGTATACCCTCAGGATAGTGTTTTGGAATAAACCAACTAATTATATTAGATATGAATAGTTTGTGAAAAACTATTTCAATGGGATCAAAAAGGTCACTAAAGACTCTAGGATTGGGTTTTTTTATTAGAAGATGGGCTTACAAATGTGGTGGTTGTAGTAATTGAGGAGTTGGCTTAGGTTGAGTCATAAGCTATGGTTTCTAAATAGGTTTCTAATGTGAAATAAACTACATTTATAGCATAAGATGAGTAGATAGTTTTTTCATCATTTGAACATGACATGACTTAGTTACTCAATTACCAAAAACATTCTTGTTTTGGTTGTATGGTTTAAGTTTTTCATAGTTAATAGCTTGAGCTGGTGTAGATGTTTGTATTTGCACTAGGCTAGGGTTCTGACTTGGGCTTGTATTTTGGTTCTAGTTTTAATTCTAGTTTGAAGAAGTCAACTTGATATTCCCTTTGTTAATAAGTTATTTTCAATCTATATACCTTTCTCAATGATTTCCTTGAATGTGTGCACACACTAAAACTCTAAGTGGTAAGATATTTCATTATGTAAAGTGTTTGTAAACAAAATTATCAATTGTTTATTTGGTAGGTTGTGGGTGAAATGGCTAGCAAGCACTCTCCATCTCTATAAGTATCTTGTAAAACATTCATCAACTTCTAGCTTAGATTGACTTAAATCTATGACTAAAATCTCGTGTTCAAGATTGTAGGATAATTTTTTCATAATCTTATCTGAGAGATTGTCAAACTCATATACTAAATTTTTTGGCATCTTAAGAAACCATTCCAAATCCTATCCAAATATAATTTGAGGAAAGAGAAGGATTAGGTAGATGTCATTATTAGCAACTAGATGGTAATAGACAAAGAAATATATTAGATGGCCTTTAGGGTTACCTTTACCCTTGTAATTGTCAAATTTTGGCGGTTCATAACTTGGAAGAAATGGTATCTAAATATAATCCATGTTCAATGGGTATGAACATATGTTATCCAAATTAAATTTCTTGGTCTTCTTTCTTATCTAAATTGTTACAATTGCATCCTTCATATCTTTCAGTTTTTAAGCCAAAAACATGGATGGCACATTTGGTTGTGGTTGTGGCTAGGTGGTCAAAGGTGGATTACCTTGACTGGGGTACAATGTAGGTATGGAGTGCTATGGAAAATTGGTGTAATGGGTAAATCAACTAGGAATATGAATTTTTAGAGTGTGATGCAGTTGTATATTTTACATGAATTATTGGTAAATACTATGATTCAGATTTGGTATATAACCTTGGGTTTGAGGGAATTAGGGTTGTGATGGAAGGATATGGATTTGTGAAATATATTATGTTTAATGAGGTTCAGTAGGGACTTGCTATTGACTAGTTAAACTTAGTTGAATAAAGGGGAGTAACTATTGACCAAGGCCCTGTATTTGAATTTATGGTACTTATCGATTAAAAGGTAATGGTTGCCTAATAGGTACTTTTTGGATGTTATCACCTCATTTTTTTAAAAATACCTATTATAAATTGGATGCTTTTTGAGTGCTTGGCATCTATTATTGATCAATAAAAATATGTTGTTGATTAGACAACATTTATGACTATTGAATTAGAATATTTGTTTTTGTCTATTAAGGTGGCATAGTGTTTTTCCTCTAATGTGGTCATAAATTGGACTATGCCTGTTGTCATGGAATATTAGTCATCACCTATTGAGGTGGGATAACATTCATCACTTGTTGAGGTAAAACATTGGCTGGCACCTAATTACTTATCCCCTATTGTTGCATTCTTGAAGAAGTAGCTAGTTAAGGAGTAGGAGTAACCTACTATTATTGGGAAGTAGGCATTCATATCCCTTGCTATTGTGAACCACTCATGGTATTGACTAGATACACTTATTATTGAGGGTTATTTGACTCACCTTATCCTTAATTGGAAGACACTTGCATGTTATCCACTATATTTGGCACATTGTCCTAAGTAGAGGCCACAATCACTTCTTCAATGAATGGAACATTAAACATATCACCTACTAAAGTAATTTGGGAAAATGTGTCTACACCTAAATTAGCTTGACCTCTAAAATAAACTAGTATTCATATTGAAGGATTTATCTCTATGAAAGAAGCATTTGATATGGCTATGGAGTTTAAGTTTAACATTAGATTAAGATAGATTTTATATAATTTTTACATTTGTATGAATTGATCTTCCATAGGGCCCTTTACTTTTTAAATCATATTCAAGTCTTAGTATGAAATCAACATGAGTGATTGAGGGTAACTAGTAAAGGCTTATTCAATAGTTTTTATGTAAGGTACATTTCTCAGCACTATAACTAGTCTAGATAAATTTTCATGGGGGAAGTGTTACAAAAACTTGGCCTTTACCTCTATAACTCTAACAAAAACCTCATCTTTATTTTCAAGAAAGTGAAGATAAAAAAAGTAGGGGTCATAATTTGATGGCATGAGAACACATTAAAGTTGTTTTTAAACCTATTCAATGATAGATGGCACATTATCAAGATATTGAGTTGTTTTTTCTTTCTCTTACCCTAGATAAGGAAGTGTATTAACTAGGTAGTGTGCTAACATATATTGGATTTTTTACATATATTGAGAAGTGTAAGGAGGATAAGGATCCTTTTCCAAACTATATCATCACCATATGGGTCTTGAACAAAGGTATCATTCATGACCATATTATCTTAATATAGATTGTACATGGTTCCACTATGTGTGTAACAAGTCATATCCAAATCCACAAATAACATCTCATGTATAAAATTTATAGAGTTATGAAAAATAATAAAACATGGTTTAAATTGAAAATGGCCTAAACATAGTACACCTATAAACTTGGTTTAAATGGAAAATTGGTCTAAACTTGACCTAGGAATGGAGTTCTCTAAAATTTTCAATGATAAACTTGGCCTAAAATTCCCTCAAGGTCTAATGTCTAATTTCTTTCACAAAAATGGTCAAATGAATGGTAAGTTAAACCCTAGTTTTGGGCAAAGTGTTTCAAAAAAAATAATCTATGTCTAAAATATAAAATGGTGCTAGGTATTTGGAAATAAGGTAAAAATCTAGGCTCAAACAGTATGAACAAACTCTTAAAACTAAGGTAAATTCTAAGTCTATAAGAACAAGTCACAAAACTAGACATGAAAATAACTAGGTCTAAAATGAAAGGTAAATGCTAGGTCTTTACAAATAAGGCACAAAGATAGAATTAAAACAAATTTTGTTGAAGTAAAAATGACAAGGCAATTTATCTTATAATTTGAAACACTTGGAATGAAACTAAGTACATGGATTCAAACACTAACTTGACCAATGGTTAAATACATTGAACCTTAGGCACATGCATAAAACTAATTAGGAAATTCAATCTTAGTAAGAAAAAATAAGCATGATGAGTAAAACATTCAAGCCCAAGTGATAATCAAGATTCAAATGTGAACTAATCATGATTAAGGTTGTATTTGAAAAGAGAGTTCTAACCTTAGTTCTAAGTGACAAAATAGATGTGATTCACACATAAAAGATACAAATTCCTAAATCTAGGCAACAACGTCTTCAAAAATATCAAGGAATTAGTCCAAGTTTCATAATTAAAAAGTAACAAGGAAACACCTAAACTAAAATTAAGTGAAGTATATGTATAAACTACTTAATGTTTGAATTTTAACTTCATAAGAAAAATTTTGAACTTGTTTTAGAATACTTGGGTTCTCAAATAGACAAAATTCTATACCAAAATGGATAGAATAATGATACCACTTGTAGACCAAAAGGCACAAATAGCTTCAAAATGAGTTTGACATAAGGCAAAGGTTTTAAAATAATAAAATAAATGTAACATTATCTCAATAAAAAAGGTATGATGATGGTTTTTGTTTCAAATCCCCAAGTACAAAGATTAGGATGAAATGAGAAGTGTAATGACACCCCTTTCAAATGCATGACACACACATAAATCTTTTGAAAATGTCTAACATAAAGTGTGGTATCAAATGGATATAATAACACCTCTTTAGGTTAAAAATGGTGTAAAAACATGTGATTGGTTTATGACTTATTTTTATGTGTTTTTGATAAGAAATATAGTTTAGACCCAAAATAATGCAAGTAAAATAAATAAACACCAAAGTGTATCATCTTATCCCTAGAAACTGACAAGGTTTTTTTGTATTATCCAATTCTATAAATTTACTCCTTAAGAGAAAATAATTTTTTAGTCTAATAAATTTAGATGAATATGAAAAGTTAGGGTCTTTAGGCCTCTTCTATCAAGAATTCATATGGTGACATATAACTTTAAGCTACTCACCTTGCATTGACAATATTTATATGGCAAGTGGGGTTTCTTTAAAATTTATAAGTTTTATGCATTTTAGATGGTACCAAGTGTGGTTAACACTAGAGATCCAATCACTTCATTGGAGTTCATACCAGATAAGTTACTATGTAAGGGTATATTCCTTGCATATCTAGTCCATCTATGTACTTCTTAGTGGACTTTGATGTTCAGCTAGACCTGACTCAACTTTTCATTAGTATTGGAAATTCTATCCACTCATCCCCTTAGAAATCATAGTATTAATGGCCTAATTTATATACCTTACCATGGAGTAGGGTTGAAATGATTTTGGGGGATGAAATCCTAGGTCAATACTTCCATAAAGAACTCATGGGGAGGTGATTAAATACTGCCCACAATCCAAGTACAATAAAAGAAATAAATTAAACTAGAAAAACTTTAAAGGTCATTTTTTAGATAAACCAATTTATTCAAATTTAGAGAGAGAGTATATATGATACTCTTTAGTCTTTGACTAATCATTAAGGTAATGAACAAAGGGTATTTGGTCACATGAGTTACCTAAAGGGGATGGGAAAGAGTATATGTTTAAATTTTGTTTAGAAACCCATAGGCCACAAGTTTACAATTCAAGCCATGAATTTGTATTTAGAAACCTATAAACAAAATTTTGGAATTTTTTAATGAAAATGAGTCAGATTAAACTAAAATTAAGACCAAATAATGGTACAAAATATGCTTACAAGTTATTTGAAGGATTCATGGGTGCATGTCACATCGGACATGCCATTATGTGATAAATAGGAATACAAGAGGTGAGATTAGTGTGGTTTTAGTATGAGTAAAATAAATAAAAACACACTAATGAAACTTACACCTCTAGCCTAGATAGTCAAAGAGCAAGTTAAAAATACAAGTAACTACCAAATGAAGACAAAACAAATAATTTTACCTTCCATGAGATCAAAAGTTATGTGTTTTAAATAAGTTGATGTGCTCAGTTATGTGATCAAGAATTTTTTGGCAATGGAGTCTCTTGCACCACCTCTCCTTATCACCTTGGTAATATTAGACTTGGATTTAGATTTGACTTGGATTGGATTAGGAAATGGGAATGATATCATTATATCGATGGGCTCCTTGAAATAGTTTAAGCATCATAACATTACATAAAAGAAGATTATTGAATAATGGGTGAGGCCTTATATTTAAATCCTTCCAAACTAACTCTAACCCAAGTGTAGTTAGGTTAGAGTTAACTATGGTTGAGTTAAAACTAATGCTAGTTGAGTTAAGAAGGGAATATGCAATTAATATTTTAGGTAGAGATGTCATTTATTAACCATGGCTCTTCATTTTTAAATTTATGGCATTTAGGGAGATATTTTCAATTCCTTAACTTTGAGGATGATGACATCATCATGACCTCATTTTTATTGAAATTTCATTTTTACAAAATTCATTTTCACTAATTTCACATTGAAATTTCACTTAATCATTTAATATTATTTGTTTAATTAATTCATTCTACTTAACATTTTTGAACTTTAAGAATTATTCAAATACCTTTTTAATGGGTCTAAAGGCCAAGCTATTAATTTTAAAGGTTACAAGTTGAATGAAGATGAATCTATCAGAGGTTAGTGTTGACTATAGGATAATACCCCAAATAGGTATGCCTCAACACAATTATGAGAACTGATGACTAATGTGTAGATTAAATAAAGACATTAAAGGATTACTAGGCTTAATTTGAACTATTTGGTAGAAATCAATTTGAAGTTCAATTGGAAGTTTGTTGTGGCTAGAATGGGGTGTCTAAATATACCACCCATTTCCATTAAAACCATCCATACATTGGTCTTATCTAGTAATATAACCCTTCTTATGATAACAAAGGTATTATTACCTTGGAAACACCTATTACTAGTTTGCCCATCCAATGATGATAAAAACCATCTAATCTAAATTATAATGCTTCATCACCCATATAAAGAAGTGAAAACATGACCTATAATCCTCTTCATATATCCTTAGAATCCATATTCCACCAAATTTTTGTTATTGACATGATGTTTTATCCACACATATGACATCTTGATCTTACCAAGCCTAAGACATATTGGTATAAAACCAACCAATATTGTATATATCATCAAAATGGGGGCGTACAATTAATCTATGTCACATTTTCCAAAACTATGTCTAAGACCTCATTGACCATGGTGACCTTGAAATTTATGATGAATCTAAAAAATCTACTCCTAAGGGTGAATAAGAATAGGTATGCCAAGATTTCACTCCTGATCATGATCAATCCTTTCCCTTTTCAAGCCAAGGTCAAGATAATAAGTCCATATTTAATGGTCCACCTATCTTTGAAGAATCCTCCATTGATGGTGAGTCCATTTCCCATTTACCTAGTCCTCTCTTCTCTCTTGATTTATTCTTCCATTGACCTATCTTTATCAAATACATTATCTCACCATCGTTATATCAAATACTCTATTTTGAGAGGTCATTTTATGGATAATATATATTCTACTAGAAACATCACATCATATACATAACAATCAAGATTGGAGTTAACACAAGTCTTATTTTCATTAGGATCATGTCCAACATTAGTATCTAAATCAGATTCTTTTTTAGATTCATCAACCTTAATTGATGTTTCATATGCTGACTATGCCTATCTTTTTGAGGATACCTCCAATTCATATATAAAATAATAAGTCATTAATTATAATTCAATCTAGGATGATGATGTAATAATAAAATTATTACAATATTTATTTGTCAAATATTTATAGAGTGAATCTAATCCTACCTCAGATGTGTATATTACAACTATTCTTAGTGATGCTTTTACTGATCTTGAGGAGATTTTATCTAATGTTGAAACTGGGTCTCTTGGGAACTTATATGAGGACTTTGTTACCCCATAACCACTCATTAACCTTATCTAACCATCTTCCCTACCTTCATCCATCATATATTATTTTCTTCCCATCAATGATCATTTAATCACCTCCTTTTATAGGGATGAATAAGAGCATACACTATTAGACCCTTTCCTGAGTAACATAACATGCACTAAAAATATTAAGGTATAAAACCATATTAAACATTCATACATGATGATCAAATCACCTTTGATCCAACAAGTTAAAATAAATAAAATTCAAATCATGAGCCTAATACAAAAAGTGTTTTCCCCTAGTGAAACCATATTTAAGGCACTAGGAGACCATTAAAGTCAAAATAAGCATCATCTATCAAACTATATTAGTGAACCCAATGTCAGGAACCAAGGGATAGTCAAAATATAATAAATTATAAAGATCAAATGATTGTCAAAAGAACTATCAGTATGGTTAATAATCCTATAAAAAGAAGAATTACAAAATCAAAATGTCTTGGATCTCTTAAAGTATTTTATCATATGGCATCAATCAAATACAAAATTTCCAACATATACAATGATGTGTGAAAATGATAATAATAACCATAAAACACCCATCACAGATTCATATCTCAATCCTATCATCTAATTAAGTACTATACTCCACTAGCAAATCCAAACCCTAAACCCATCTATTCCATTCCTCACAAACCTGGGCAACATTGTTTCATGTAGGGGTGATGAAGACAGCTAGTCTATATATATGAAGTGGG
Source organism: Torreya grandis (assembly GCA_037957365.1). NCBI lineage: Eukaryota > Viridiplantae > Streptophyta > Pinopsida > Cupressales > Taxaceae > Torreya > Torreya grandis. The sequence continues at coordinate 1,350,276 of JARHVA010000940.1, forward strand.
TATCAATCAAGAGTAAACAAAGGTCATAAGGAAATTAATACATCAAACATTTAAATCATGATATTAGTATCACATATCTCTAGAACATGTGTTTTGTAAAGATCATGAAAGTGTCAAAATTCTTACATTTCACACCCATATCTAATAAATCAAGATGCCAAAAGTCAAAAAAGTCAAAACACTTATCAAATTATGAAAACTAGTATTTTATCACCTTGGGAAAGTACCATAGCTGTAGACACCAAAATCATGTCGACTCCCCTGGTCATCCCTCATGTTATTCTCCCTCACCTATTTAACCCTTATCGACCACTTTCCCACTAGCCTTGACCCTGGCAGCATGTCAAAATGAGGAAAAGGCTAAAGTTAGTCTCTACCCCCATTCTACATCTGCTGACCACGGTCACCACCCGACCGACGTCACCGACATCGGTCACTTCTCAACCGACGTCGGCAGTCCTGCCGGCGTCGATTCTCCTTAGCACTGTGTTCTCGATCCAAACATAGGAACCGTTATTCTGTTACCCACTATCCATGCGGTTGCCAATCCATTTTCACGATCGGTTATCGTATCGTCCTTCGATCAATCAGCAAAACCATGAACCTCTGGCAATCAACCGATGGATTATTCAACCAACCAGTTCATTCATTCAACCAACTCTGGTGATCAATCAACTCTGGTGATCAACCATCTCTTGCATCCAACCAACCTGCAATCCATCTCCTACGTGTCTCTCTCTCTGGAATAGGAACTTTGCTTCGGTCATTTGGTAGCACAGTGACAACATCAATCATGTCTCTGACTTCATCTTCAAACGTATAACAGGTAAGTATCTTGCTCTGTGTTTTTGTTTCTCTCTGGTTATTGTTTGTTTATTACTACCATCACCCCTATTTAGACTTAAACTCTCAGACACGAGACCTTACTCCTTCCCTTTACACCTCTGTCCACCATCCCCTAACTACATAGTCTGTAACTATGCTCAGACTTCCTGCATAAAACCCCAAATAAAACAACAGACCTTTTTCCAAAGCCCAAGACCCTGTCCTGACTCTAAGACCTTGTCCGGACCTGACCAGACTCGACCAGACCTGTCCAAGAACTGCTGCCTCGACCGATGCTGGTCATTACCCCGACCGATGCCGACACTTTAACCAACGTTGGCACCCTTTCCTGACTGACGTCGGCATAGAAACCGACACCGGTGACTGTGCAGAACAGTTCGCTGAATATCAGGTACGCATTTTATTTTTTGTCTTTTATTTGCTTTCATTTTATCTTTTCATTATTTCCATTTCTGTCAAATATTTTTGTTTTTAATCAGTGGGTTGATATCCTTATAGGAAGTCTTCGTACTTCTGGGATCAGGAATTTGCTTGATAACCCACCATCTCCTCGTTTAACGTTTTTTGTGTTTAGTCTCTTTTCTTCGCAGGTGTCATTCCTCCACAGCCAAAGAGGAGTACCTTTCAACGTCTGATTTCGGTGTGCATGACCATATCTAGGTATCTTCTAGCCTTGACCATTTCTTTTAGTTTCTCATTTTCTTCTTTGAATGTAGAAAGTAATTTAGCGTAGAAACATTCTGGCATGCCCGGTGGGACCCTAGGGCCTTCCTTGGGTTCTTTCTTTCTTTCGTACATATAGGTGCATTAGGTTCCTTCCTTTTTTGCCTCTTTCGTCTCTTCTAAATGACATCATAAGCAGGACTAAAACAAACTTTTCTTTTCTTTCTTGCACTTCTAGACTAGTCAAAACTCATATTCTTCGACTCTTTCTCCATTCGTCTTCATACAAACAAACATTTTGACTTGGGCATTAAAACACTCTGCATTGCATTTTTATTTTCTCACATCTTTTAGACCACACATAGTAATTAATAAATGCATATTGAATTAATCTAGTCCACTTGATGTTACACGACCAAACCACTTGCACAAAACAAACATCATAACTTACCTGAGACAAGGCCCGACTGGGATTTCATCCCCCAGCGGATACCTTACCCGTCCCGGTGATCTTACTTGGATTTCATCATCAAGGGGAAAGCCCACTCCGTTCTCTGGTGGAGCCTAATCTCTAGGGGAAGTATATTTTGGCTAAGCAGGCCCAGTTTATCACTGGACTCGTGAAGTGAGGGGAGCTTGCTCCTTTGCACTAGGCCTTGTACGAAACCTAACACAGACTTCTTGAGCATCATAACTAACCCGAAACCATCCATAGACTGCTTCTTCTAGGACCCGACTCAAAAGCCAATCTTCCTCTACACACATTCTAAGGCATAAGCCACTATAATCCTTATAATTTACTCCTAGGGTTTTAGGATCTGCTTGTGTTCTTCATCTTTTTAGTTCTTATCTGCTTGTTTGAGCTTGTGAGGACATTCTTCCTTGCCTTGAATGGTTTTGACTCGTAGCCAAGCCAAGGCTCTAGTCGATCCCACGAGGCATCATCTACTTTCGTCTACCCCGACCATAACCAGCCCTATAATGGAGTTCCATTCGGAGACTGAAATAACTCCTACTAGACCATCCCCGACCCAAATGCCTATTGTCCCAAAAGGGGACCAAGATTTTGCAAGACTCTTGGACCTCAATATCATAGCCCTCCAAAACTATCTCGTGAGGAACCCAACGCGAGACCTTTCAGGCAAAGCGGCGATGACATCGACACCATTCGCCACCCAACCTTTTGCCTCAACCGTTAACCCGACCATGGCCTATATGCAAAGTTTGGCCTCCCCATCTATTTTTAGACTGACCTCCATCAGGGTTCCATTACCCCCTCAACCACCTACAATTCAACCAAGTTCTACATCATACCAGAACTTGATTGTCTCAACCCCTCACATTCTTGCACCCACAAATGCAGGAGTGTCAACCTATCCTTCTACCAGTTCCCTCAATCAACCACCTTTAGTGGTATCTACTCAACTTATGCCTTCTACCTTCATAACCCAACCACCTTTGGCCTCCACTTCTGTCCCTGCGACTAGTCATCCATACATTGCGCCCTTACTGGTACAACCAACTACGTCGTATGCCTCCTCTAACCTCTTTCAAGCACCTTACAACCTAGGGGGCACCTCGTCTGCCAATCTGTCAGCATATCTCATCAAAATGATGATGGATAAAATGTCCAGACTTGAGACCTCTATCTCCAGCTCACACAATGCTCTCTCGTATGAGCAAATTTGCAATGAGCCCATCCATCCTTCTGTGCCCTTCTGACCATACCCCAACCAGTGGGAGCTTCCTAAGTTTACTCACTTTCAAATCAAGGAATACACACAATAGCACTTACGAGCATTTAGACATGCCTGTTACCTTATCACCCACGACGATGTGTTACTTCTATGCACGTTTCTTATGTCTCTTTTTGGCCCTGCCCTTGACTGGTATAGCTCTCTTGCCAGACATTCTATCTTTTCATTCATTCAACTCACCCAATTATTCATTGACCATTACTCAATCAATATCACTAAATAAGTCTTGATCACAGACCTCTACTCCATTAGGCAATTTGACGATGAATCAATAGTCGATTTTGTCGCCCATTGGAGAGGCCTGATTAACCAGCTCTCTTTCTCCTTACCTCAACCTGAGCTCATCAAGCTCTTTTCTCAAGCATGTGCCAGGCACATCTCTTCTACCTTATGGATTCAGACATTTTGCACTTTTGACAAGGCTTTCACCATGGCCCAAAAGCTTGAACTTCATGCCATTAAAGAAGATAATGTCAAATTGTGTAATACTAACGCAAGAACCAATGACCATTCTTTTTCTAGACCTTCTTCTTCTGCCAATTCTGAATCCAAAGGAGTGGCCAACACTATGGTCGTTAGAGCACCATCTTCGACAACAACTAATCAACCTCAACCTTCAACATCTCAAAGCATCACAAAACAATTCCAATAATGGTACATACAACCCTTCCCTAATCAGCCTCCTAGCCACAATAGCATTCAGACTATGACCAATGAATCTCATGACCATCATATACACACAGTCAACACGATTTCACCTCTTGTCCTTGACTAACCTCCATCCCAGGTAGAAGAGCCATCTTCTCCTGTTCGTCTTCCACAGGTAGAAGAATCTTCTTCTCCTATTAGTCCTCCATCGACCTCTCTCATATTGGAGGACGTTTTGACCACATCAACACCAGCTGCCTTGCCTTCATCCTTCTTATCATCCATAGATGATCATACCTTTTTGACTCCTCAACCACATGAAAAAGCCTTGATTACTTCGGCACTCTTTCCACTTAAAGAACCCACATCTTCAATCCCTTCTCCATCGAGAGAAGAACCATCCACATCTAAGTCCAAACTCGCACAGGCGTCCATCATGCACAAAGAGATTAAACCTCTTGGTGTTCGCCCCACATCTAACCTCACCTTGCATAAAGGTGGCCCTCAACCCAAACCAAAGTAGGCTACTAAACCACACCGGAGGCCTCCTCCCCCACCTTCGTCATTACCTTCAATTTTAGACCCACATCTGTCCACTTTAATAGGAGTTCTTCCTACTCCCATACTTCACAGAGGCAAGTCACCTCCATTACTCTATCAACCCATCAGACTTATATCTCCTCCAAACCATCAACCTATGCCTCTTATGCCTCTCAAACCAAAATCATCAACCCTCACTGTAACAAAACATCCAGACCCGTTAGCAGGTTCTTATGCCTTGCTGTTATGGTAATTCTTGTAGTCCTCTCATATCTATCTCCTGCCGCTTAGACCATATCAATCTCTCAGACCAAAACCCCCCTGGTTCGATGACACTCGCATTTGTGCGTATCATCGCACGCCTGGGTATGACACTGAGCATTATTGTGCCCTCAAGGTTTTCATTTGCCAATGTCTGGGGAATGACACCCTTCTTCTCGACCACATCATCAATAAACCTTCAATACCGCCCCACTCATCAACTCTTGGATCAAAGCCATCTTGGTTCAACAACTCTAAATTCTATCATTATCACCACACTCTGGGACATGAAACTGAGCATTGTTGTGCCCTCAAGGCTGTCACTCATCAACACCGGAAAAAGGATTCCCTTCTCATCAAGGATCCTCTTGACCACCTCTTCGACAAATCATCAACACTGACCCATGCTTCTCCAACCTCATCACCTAAATTGGGATCTCCATGCCATTCTATGGTCCCTTTGCCGCCTTTAACTCCTTTGTTCGACATCAACACTGTCAATCTAACCACCAAGCCTCAACCAACCTCGACCAATCTATCAAACATTCTCCCTAGCCGCTGGGGGAATTCAACCTTCATCCACACCTCGACCAACCTTCCAACCCAGTTTCGACCACATATCAATCACTCTTTCAACTTAACCTCAACCAGACTAGCAACCAAACATTTAACCTGACCTCAACCAAACATTCGACCCAACCAAAGACCAAATACCAACCAATCAACCCTCGACCAACCATTGACCAACTATCAAATCAACCAAACATTCAACCAACATTTTTATCAAACATTCGACCAGTCTCAACCAATCAACAATCAAATATCAATCAACCAAACATTCAACCAACCTTTTTATCAAAACATTCAACCAGTCTCGACCAATCAGCGACCATATCAACCAACTTCACATCCACTCATCAATCAACACGTGACCAATATGGAGCAAAGTAAATGAGGCAAGTTTGCTCCTAATTGGCTCGAACCTTTCATTATCACCCACAAGTATGGATCAGGGACTTATCGTCTGTCCTCTCTTGATGGACGACCAGAACCTGAGCCTCTTAATGCGTTGCATCTGCGACCATTTTACTACTAGTCGAGTACTCGTCCACTTGACATTTAACTTGAGCTCATCCCTTGAGCAATCCCCGTCCTCTTAGTCCTAATTCCTTTCATCCCTATTCCTCTTAACAATTCCTCTATAACCCTTTTATGATGTATGGATGCTTTGTCCTAATAAAAGGAAGCCCTTGACCTTCTATAGTCCTGTCCATGACTCACATTTCTCTCAAAACAAATCAAGATGTCAAAATATCCACGGTCACCATATCAATATCAAATCAAAAGGCAGAATGCTCCCTCAAAGGACAGCTGTACTATCATTACTATAATTAATAGACTGGTCCCTTGAAGGACAGCTATTCAAAAGCCCTTATATTAAACAAAATTCTAGACCACTCCCTCGAAGGATGGCTATGACTAACTATGGCAATAAACAGCATTATCTTAGAAGCTTCCCGCATTGATCAGCTTCACAACTGACCACCAAGCAAATGACATCTCTCTATCGACTTCCCACATTGATCAGTCTGCACCCAAAAAAAAAATGCGTCATGGACTTGACTTATAGTTGTCTCAAGGTCTCCTATAAAAAGGGGCAAAGTTATCTCTACTCTTAAAATGGGTTACCGTATTTCCTCCTATGACCTGCTCAAGGGACTTCGATCTCACTTTAATGTCAATGTGATTCGATTACCTTTCTAACACAATATCTGGTCAATGACGTCATGCATGAATGGGGCTCTTGGTTCTAATAACCCCTATCTATGATGTCCTTCTGGTCCTTGTCAATGAAAGAGCAATCTAATTTTTACTTCTTCTGCACTTTGGTCACATTCACCTTCATCACTTGTCAATCAACTCAACTCAACTCTCTTTTCAGACCACTCCCATAGCCTATTCACACTAGTTTCTATGGACACCAATACACATGGAAACTATCGACTAGACGCAATTTATGTTAAGCATAAACCAATACTTGCTGAAACATAAATAGCCCTCAATTCATTTTTAGCATACATCCATCATGAATATGGAAAATTGTTAGGGATGAAAGACCCCTCAACCAATGTTGCAGAATACACCATTTGGAAAAGGCTGTAACATCTTTTTTCTCCTCATCATTTCATCATGACCAAGACCAATCTATCAACCACTTTGACCACGCCAATCATTGACCAATCTTCTCTTTGGCCAAACTACATTGGTCTGAGGCCCTATGACCGGGGCTATGTAGGTAGCACTCAGATGATACAACATCATCTGGGGTTAGCTCGACCACCCTCGTTTGTTTGTCTCTCTGATGGACAAACCTTCTTTCCTCCTTTTGACCATGACCTTGCCCTCGATCAAGACCAATTCCATCCCTTTGACCCTTCCTCCCTTCTAGGGAGAACTACATTGGCCTGAGGCCCTAAGACCAGGGCTATGTAGGCAGCACTCAGTTGACATGGGGTCATCTGAGGTTAGCTCGGCCACATCCTTTCATCCATCCCTCCACCTCGATTAATGACCATTGGAGATCATGTCTATCTCCTCCGACCTTGACCACTTCCAAGACAATGTTGCCTTGGTTGTTTTTACATGTATGCTACCTCATGACTGGTTAGCAAAATTGTGCGCAGACTATTTTTGGACCCTCACAAGTATAGGATCGCAAGCTAGTTGATCCACACTATTTGTGACTTTTTTGTGTTTCTGGGAGCACTTCCTGAGCCTAGGATACCTAGAACACAATGACCCATTGGAGCTTCAGCTTAGATTGAATAACCCAATCAACAGATGACTAAATGCTGGGGCCCAATTACTTCAATTTTGGCACTCCTTGACCCTTGACTTGTGACACTTTAACTTGACCATTTCATGTAGTGGTATGCATGCAATCATGACTTTTGCAGCGTTCACCCTCACCTCTTTTTCATCCACTCATTGTCAAATCAGCACCCAATTCCCGATTCCCTTCCCTCAACTCTTGCTTTGAGGGGGAATACCTCATCCATAATCAGGGCAATCCACCTCCTATTTTTGTCTTGCAGTTCATTCGAACAACCAACAAGGTGAAATTGACCTTATCCACACCTGGGGAAATCACTCCTATTTTTGTCTTACAGTTCATCCAAAACAACCAACAAGACAAAAAGGGGCAAATATAGACACCAAAATCATGTTGACTCCCCTGGTCATCCCTCTTGTTATTCTCCATCACCTATTTAACCCTTATCGACCACTTTCCCACTAGCCTTGACCCTGACAGCATGTCAAAATGAGCAAAAGGCTAAAGTTAGTCTCTACCCCCATTCTACATCTGCCGACCACGGTCACTACCCGACCGACGTTGCCAATGTCGGTCACTTCTCGGCTGACGTCAGCAGTCCTGCTGGCATCGGTTCTCCTTAGCACTGCATTCTCAATCTAAATGCAGGAACCGTTATTCCGTTACCCGTTATCCATGCGATTGCCAATCCATTTTCGCGATCAGTTATCAAACCATCCTTCGATCAATCAACAAAACCATGAACCTCTGGCAATCAACCGATGGATTATTCAACCAACCAGTTCATTCATTCAACCAACTCTGGCGATCAACCATCTCTTGCATCCAACCAACCTGCAATCCATCTCCTATGTGTCTCTCTCTAGAACAGGAACTCTACTTCGGTCATTTGGTAGCATAGCGACAACATCAATCATGTCTCTAACTTCATCTTCAAACATATAATAGATAAGTATCTTGCTCTGTGTTTTTGTTTCTCTCTGGTTATTTTTTGTTTATTACTACCATCACCCCTATTTAGACTTAAACTCTCAGACACGAGACCTTACTCCTTCCCTTTACACCTCTGTCCACCATCCCCTGACTACATAGTCTGTAACTATGCTCAGACTTCCTATATAAAACCCCAAACAAAACAACAGACCTTTTTGCAAAGCCTAAGACCCTGTCCCGACTCTAAGACCTTGTCCAGACCCAACCAGACTCGACCAGACCTGTCCAAGAACTGTTGCCTCAACCGATGCTAGTCATTACCCCGACCGACGCCGACACTTTAACCGACATTGGCACCCTTTCCTGACTGACGTCAACACAGAGACCGACACCGGCGACTGTGTAGAATAGTTTGCTGAATATCAGGTACGCATTTTATTTTTTGTCTTTTATTTGCTTTCATTCTATCTTTTCATTATTTCCATTTTTGTCAAATATTTCTATTTTTAATCATTGGGTTGATATCCTTCTATGAAGTCTTCATACTTCTGAGATCAGGCATTTGCTTGACAACCCACCGTCTCCTCGTCTAACATTTTTTGTGTTTAGTCTCTTTTCTTCACAGGTGTCATTCCTCCATAGCCAAAGAGGAGTACCTTTCGACGTCTGATTTCGGTGCGCATGACCATATCCAGGTATCTTCGAGCCTTGACCATTTCTTTTAGTTTCTCATTTTCTTCTTTGAATGTAGAAAGTAATTTAGCGTAGAAACATTCTGGCACACCTGGTGGGACCCTAGGGCCTTCCTTGGGTTCTTTCTTTCTTTCATTCATATAGGTGCATTAGGTTCCTTACTTTTTCGCCTCTTTCGTCTAATCTAAATGACATCATAAGCAGGACTAAAATGAACTTTTCTTTTCTTTTTTGCACTTCTAGACTAGTCAAAACTCATATTCTTTGACTCTTTCTCCATTCGTCTTCATATGAACAAAAATTTTGACTTGGGCATTAAAACACTTTGAATGGCATTTTTGTTTGCTTGCATCTTTTAGACCACACATAGTAATTAATAAACACATATTGAATTAATCTAGTCCACTTGATGTTACACGACCAAACCACTTGCACAAAACAAACATCATAACTTACCTGAGACAAGGCCCGACTGGGATTTCATCCCCCAGCGGATACCTTACCCGTCTCGGTGATCTTACTTGGATTTCATCACCAAGGGGAAAGCCCACTCCATTCTCTGGTAGAGCCTAATCTCTAGGGGAAGTATATTTTGGCTAAGTGGGCCCAGTTTATCACTAGACTCGTGAAGTAAGGGGAGCTTGCTCCTTAGCACCAGGCCTTGTACAAAAACTAACACAGACTTCTTGAGCACCATAACTAACCCGAAACCATCCATAAACTGCTTCTTCTAGGACCCAACTCAAAAGCCAATCTTCCTCTACACACATTCTAAGGCATAAGCCACTATAATCCTAATAATTTACTCCTAGGGTTTTAGGATCTGCTTGTGTTCTTCATCTTTTTAGTTCTTATCTGCTTGTTTGAGCTTGTGAGGACGTTCTTCCTTGCCTTGAATGGTTCTGACTCGTAGCCAAGCCAAGGCTCTAGTCAATCACGCGAGGCATCATCTACTTCCGTCTACCCCAACCATAACCAGCCCTATAATGGAGTTCCATTCAGAGACTAAAAGAACTCCTACTAGGCCATCCCCGACCCAAATGCCTATTGTCCCAGAAGGGGACCAAGATTTTGCAAGACTCTTGGACCTCAATATCATAGCCCTCCAAAACTATCTCACGAGGAACCCAACGCGAGACCTTTCAGGCGAAGTGGTGATGACATTGACACCATTCGCCACCCAACCTTTTGCCTCAACCGTTAACCTGACCATGGCCTATATGCAAAGTTTGGCCTCCCCATATATTTTTAGACCGACCTCTATCGGGGTTCCATTACCCCCTCAACCACCTGCAATTCAACCAAGTTCTACATCATACCAGAACTTGATTGTCTCGACCCCTCACATTCTTGCACCCACAAATGCAGGAGTGTCAACCTATCCTTCTACCAGTGCCGTCACACAACCACCTTTAGCGGTATCTACTCAACTTATGCCTTCTACCTTCATAACCCAACCACCTTTGGCCTCCACTTCTGTCCCTGCGACTAGTCATCCGTACATTGCGCCCTTATTGGTACAACCGACTACGTCATATGCCTCCTCTAACCTCTTTCAAGCGCCTTACAACCTAGGGGGTGCCTCGTCTACCAATCTATCAGTAGATCTCATCAAAATGCTGATGGATAAAATGTCCAGACTTGAGACCTCTATCTCTGGCTCACATAATGCTCTCTCGTATGAGCAAATTTGCAATGAGCCCATCCATCCTTCTGTACCCTTCCGACCATACCCCAACCAGTGGGAGCTTCCTAAGTTTACTCACTTTCAAAGCAAGGAAGACCCACAATAGCACTTATGGGCATTTAGACATGCCTGTTACCTTATCGCCCACGATGATGCGTTACTTTTGTGCATGTTTCCTATGTCTCTTTCTGGTCCTACCCTTGACTGGTATAGCTCTCTTGCCAGACATTCTATCATTTCATTCGTTTAACTCACCCAATTATTCATTGACCATTTCTCAATCAATATCACTAAACAAGTCTCGATCACAAACCTCTACTCCATTAGGCAATTTGACGACGAATCAATAGTCAATTTTGTCGCCCATTGGAGAGGCCTGATTAACTAGCTCTCTTTCTCCTTACCTCAACCTGAGCTCATCGAGCTCTTTTCTCAAGCATGTGCCAGCCACATCTCTTCTACTTTGTGGATTCAGACATTTTGTGCTTTCGACGAGGCTGTCACCATGGCCCAAAAGCTTGAACTTCGTGCCATTGAAGAAGATAAGGTCAAATTGCGTAATACTAACGCAAGAACCAATGACCATTCTTTTTCCAGACCTTTTTCTTCTGCCAATTCCAATCCAAAGAAGTGGCCAACACTATGGTCATCAGATCACCATCTTCAACAACAACTAATCAACCTCAACCTTTAACATCTCAAAGCATCACAAAACAATTCCAACAACGGTACATACAACCCTTCCCTAATCGTCCTCCTAGCCACAACAACATTCAGACTATGACCAATGACTCTCATAACCATCATATACACATAGTCAACATGATTTCACCTCTTGTCCCTAACCAACCTCCATCCTAGGTAGAAGAGCCATCTTCTCCCGTTCATCTTCCACAAGTAGAATAATCTTCTTCTCCTATTAGTCCTCCATCGACCTCTCTCATATTGGAGGACGTTTTGACCACATCAACACCAGCTGCCTCACCTTCATCCTTCTTATCATCCATAGATGATCATACCTTTTCGAATCCTCAACCACACACAGAAGCCTTGATTACTTTGGCACTCTTTCCAATTAAAGAACCCACATCTTCAATCCCTTCTCCATCGAGAGAAGAACCGTCCACATCTAAGTCCAAACTCGCGCAGGCGTCCATCATGCACAAAGAGATTAAACCTCTTGGTGTTCACCCCACATCTAACCTCACCTCGCATAAAGGTGGCCCTCAACCCAAACCAAAGCAAGCTACTAAACCACACCAGAGGCCTCCTCCCCCACCTTCGTCATTACCTTCAATTTTAGGCCCGCATCCGTCCACTTTAATAGGAGTTCTTCCTACTCCCATACTTCACAGAGGCAAGTCACCTCCATTACTCTATCAACCCATCAGACTTATATCTCCTCCAAACCATCGACCTATGCCTCTTATGCCTCTCAAACCAAAATCATCAACCCTCACTGCAACAAAACATACAGACCCATTAGCAGGTTCTTATGCCTTACTGTTATGGAAATTTTTGCAGTCCTCTCGTATCTATCTCCTGCCACTTAGACCATATCAATCTCTCAGACCAAAACCCCCCTGGTTCGATGACACTCGCATTTGTGTGTATCATCACATGCCTGGGCACGACACTGAGCATTGTTGTGCCCTCAAGGTTGTCATTCGTCAATGTCTGGGGAATGACACCCTTCTTCTCGACCACATCATCAATAAACCTTTAATACCACCCCACTCATCAACTCTTGGATCAAAGCCATCTTGGTTCAACAACTCTAAATTATGTCATTATCACCACACTCTAGGACATGGCACTGAGCATTGTTGTGCCCTCAAGGCTGTCACTCATCAACACCAAAAAAAGGATTCCCTTCTCATCAAGGATCCTCTTGACCACCTCTTCAACAAATCATCAACACCAACCCATGCTTCTCCAACCTCATTACCTAAATCAGGATCTCCACACCAGACTATGGTCCCTTTGCCACCTTTAACTCCTTTGTTTGACATCAACACTGTCAATCTAACCACCAAGCCTCAACCAACCTCGACCAATCTATCAAACATTCTCCCTAGCCACTGGGGGAATTCAACCTTCATCCACGCCTCGACCAACCTTCCAACCCAGTCTCGACCACATATCAATCACTCTTTCAACTTAACCTCAACTAGACTAGCAACCAAACATTTAACCCGACCTCAACCAAACATTCGACCCAACCAAAGACCAAATACCAACCAATCAACCCTCGACCATCCATTGACCAACTATCAAATCAACCAAACATTCAACTCAAACATTCAACCAACCTTTTTATCAAACATTCAACCAGTCTCGACCAATCAATAATCAAATATCAATCAACCAAACATTCAACCCAAACATTCAACCAACCTTTTTATCAAAACATTCAACCAGTCTCGACCAATCAGTGACCATATCAACCAACTTCACATCCACTCATCAATCAACACATGACTAATATGGAGCAAAGTAAATGAGGCAAGTTTGCTTCTAATTGGCTTGGACCTTTCATTATCACCCACAAGTATGGATCTGGGACTTATCGTCTATCCTCTCTTGATGGACGACCAGAACCTGAGCCTCTTAATGCATTGCATCTGTGACCATTTTACTGCTAGTTGAGTACTCGTCCACTTGACATTTAACTTGAGCTCGTCCCTTGAGCAATCCCCATCCTCTTAGTCCTAATTCCTTTCATCCCTATTCCTCTTAACAATTCCTCTATAACCCTTTTATGATGTATGGATGCTTTGTCCTAATAAAAGGAAGCCCTTGACCTTCTATAGTCCTATCCATGACTCACATTTCTCTCAAAACAAATCAAGATGTCAAAATATCCACGGTCACCATATCAATATCAAATCAAAAGGTAGACTGCTCCCTCGAAGGACAGCCGTACTATCATTGCTGTAATTAATAGACTACTCCCTCGAAGGACAGCTATTCAAAAGCCCTTATATTAAACAAAATTCTAGACCACTCCCTTGAAGGATGGCTATGACTAACTCTGGCAATAAATAGCATTATCTTAGAAGCTTCCCGCATTGATCAGCTTCACAACTGACCACCAAGCAAATGACATCTCTCTGCCAACTTCCCGCATTGATCAGTCTACACCAAAAAAAAAAAAAATGTGTCATGGACTTGACTTATAGTTGTCTCAGGGTCTCCTATAAAAAGGGGCAAAGTTATCTCTGCTCTTAAAATGGGTTACCCTATTTCCTCCTCCTATCACCTGCTCAAGGGACTTCAAGCTCACTATAATGTCAACGTGATTCGATTATCGTTCTAACACAATATCTGGTCAACGACGTCATGCATGAATGGGGCTCTTGGTTCTAATAACCCCTATCTATGTTGTCCTTCTGGTCCTTGTCAATGAAAGAGCAATCTGATTTTCACTTCTTCTGCACTTTGGTCACATTCACCTTCATCACTTGTCAATCAACTCAACTCAACTCTCTTTTTAGACCACTCCCATAGCCTATTCACACTAGTTTCTATGGACACCAATACACATGGAAACTATCGACCAGACGCAATTTATGTTAAGCATAAACCAATACTTGCTGAAACATAAATAGCCCTCAATTCATTTTTAGCATACATCCATCATGAATATGGAAAATTGTTAGGGATGAAAGACCCCTCAACCAATGTTGCAGAATACACCATTTGGAAAAGGCTGTAACATCTTTTTTCTCCTCATCATTTCATCATGACCAAGACCAATCTATCAACCACTTTGACCATGCCAATCATCGACCAATCTTCTATTTGTCTGAACTACATTGTTCTGAGGCCCTATGACTGGGGCTATGTAGGTAGCACTCATATGATACAACATCATCTGGGGTTAGCTCGACCACCCTCATTTGTTCATCTCTCTAATGGACAAACCTTCTTTCCTCCTTTTGACCATGACCTTGCCCTCGATCAAGACCAATTCCATCCCTTTGACCCTTCCTCCCTTCTAGGGAGAACTACATTGGCCTGAGGCCCTAAGACCAGGGCTATATAGGCAGCACTCAGTTAACATGGGGTCATCTGAGGTTAGCTCAGCCACATCCTTTCATCCATCCCTCCACCTCGACCAATGACCATTGGAGATCATGCCTATCTCCTCCGACCTCGACCACTTCTAAGACAATGTTGCCTTGGTTGTTTTTGCATGTATGCTACCTCATGACTAGTTAGCAAAATTATGCGTAGACTATTTTAAGACCCTCACAAGTATAGGATTGCAAGCTGGTTGATCCACACTATTTGTGACTTTTTCATGTTTTTGGGAGCACTTCCTGAACCTGGGATACTTGGAACACGATGACCCATTGGAGCTTCAGCTTAGATTGAATAACCCAATCAGTAGATGACTAAATGCTGGGGCTCAGTTACTGCGATTTTGGCACTCCTTGACCCTTGACCTGTGACACTTTAACTTGACCATTTTGTGTAGTGGTATGTGCACAATCACGACTTTTGCAGTGTTCACCCTCACCTCTTTTTCATCCACTCATTATCAAATCAGCACCCAAATCCTGGTTCCCTTCCCTCGACTCCTACTTTAAGGGGGAATACCTCATCCATAATCGGGGCAATCCACCTCCTATTTTTGTCTTGTAGTTCATTTGAACAACCAACAAGATGAAATTGACCTTATCCACACCTGGGGCAATCACTCCTATTTTTGTCTTGCAGTTCATCCAGAATAACCAACAAGACAAAAAGGGGCAAATGTAGACACCGAAATCATGTCGACTCCCCTAGTCATCCCTCATGTTATTCTCCCTCACCTATTTAACCCTTATTGACCACTTTCCCACTAGCCTTGACCCTGGCAGCATGTCAAAATGAGCAAAAGGCTAAAGTTAGTCTCTACCCCCATTTTGCATCTGCCGACCACGGTCACCACCCGACCGACGTCGCCGACGTCGGTCACTTCTCAGCTGATGTCGACGGTCCTACCAGCGTCAGTTCTCCTTAGCACTACGTTCTCGATCCTAATGTAAGAACCGTTATTCCGTTACCCGTTATCCATGCGGTTGCCAATCCATTTTCATGATCGGTTATCAAACCATCCTTCAATCAATCAGCAAAACCATGAACCTCTGTCAATCAACCGATGGATTATTCAACCAACCAGTTCATTCATTCAACCAACTCTGGTGATCAATCAACTCTGGTGATCAACCATCTCTTGCATCCAACCAACTTGTAATCCATCTCCTACGTGTCTCTCTCTCTGAAATAGGAACTCTGCTTCGGTCATTTGGTAGCACAACGACAACGTCAATCATGTCTCCGACTTCATCTTCAAACGTATAACAGGTAAGTATCTTGCTCTGTGTTTTTATTTCTCTCTGGTTATTGTTTGTTTATTACTGCCATCACCCCTATTTAGACTTAAACTCTCAGACACGAGACCTTACTCCTTCCCTTTACACCTCTGTCCACCATCCCCTGACTACACAGTCTGTAACTATGCTCAAACTTCCTGCATAAAACCCCAAACAAAACAACAGACCTTTCTGCAAAGCCTAAGACCCTGTCTCGACTCTAAGACCTTGTCTGAACCTGACCAGACTCGACCAGACCTATCCAAGAACTGCTACCTCGACCGATGCCGGTCATTACCCCGACCGACGCTGGCACTTTAACCGACGTCAGCACCCTTTTCTAATCGACGTCAGCACAAAGACCGACACCAGTGACTGTGCAGAATAGTTCACTAAATATCAGGTACACATTTTATTTTTCATCTTTTATTTGCTTTCATTCTGTCTTTTCATTATTTCCATTTCTATCAAATATTTCTGTTTTTAATCAGTGGGTTGATATCCTTCTAGGAAGTCTTCATACTTTCAGGATCAGGCATTTGCTTGACAACCCACCGTCTCCTCATCTAACATTTTTTGTGTTTAGTCTCTTTTCTTCGCAGGTGTCATTCCTCCACAGTCAAAGAGGAGTACCTTTCGACGTCTGATTTCGGTGGGCATGACCATATCTAGGTATCTTCTAGCCTTGACCATTTCTTTTAGTTTCTCATTTTCTTCTTTGAATGTAGAAAGCAATTTAGCGTAGAAACAATAGCATAAATCAATTTGTGACATCATGATAAAATAGTCTATTATTTATATTATACCTCAATACTTGGGGGAAAAATCCATCCCTTGTCAATCCCATCCATGTCATCCTTGTCTATCTTATCCATGTATCCATTATTCATACCCATCATTTGACATCATATATCTCCATAATTTTTTATAATCTTGACCTTTATAAGGGACTGGAATATGTCTTAGAAAATCTCCTAGAATCATCTTGGCACATCCTCTAATGGATACTTAGGCAACTAGATATCCTGTTAATTCCTGATGTGGTTGTTGGAGACCCCTAGTCTATTTTTCCTTGGCCCTCATCCCATTTTAAACATTACCCTCATCCTTTTATCATCCCATACATCATTCCATCCTTTTTTATCCTAGTTTCTAGACTTGTTATCCCTTTTATATTAACCACCTTTATATGGTATACATAGATATTCCCAAAATACCTAAAAATTTAAATATTCTAAAAATCCATAAAAATTATAAAATCCACAAAATTCTAAAACATATTGGTCTTTTCATATGTCCTCTTGTCATATGTATTAAATATATTATTCATCCTATCTAATTTCTTAGTCATTTTATCATCTTGTTTTATCTTATATACTAGTGGTCTTATCATTTTTTCATCTTGTCTTGTCTTATGTCATAATCTTAGCATCCAAGTCCTTATCCATAACTTTATCCTAATCCAAGTCATTAGTCTACTCCATCTCCATAACTCTATCTAATTCTATAACCTCAATATAAATTCACATCATCATGACTAAATTAGTCTAACTCATCACCTGATCAATCATTCAAACAACTCTCATCAAGACAAAAAATAAGACACTAAACACAATGCATCTCTATGTAGATATTTGTATATGTTACTTGTATACTCTATGTTATTTGACTTGTTTTCATGCATTTTATCATGTATATATCTATTATGTTTATTTAATTTAATATGTTTATCATTTTCTATTAGTATTCTAATTATTCTTGCATCATGTCACTCTCACCAAGGGTGCAATGAATGAGGATACTATGATGGATCAAAAATATCTATAATAATGCTTTTGGGTTTCCTATGTAGATTTCATCATTTGACCCTTTTATAATCATGGAATTTAGCATGTCTTATTGGTCATATTTATAGCATGAGGCATATTATCTAGTGTTACATTTAGCATCAAGTTTCTTAGACTATAATGAGCATTGTTACAAAATGATGGCTTGATAATGGAATGCACTGATCATTTCTACTATCCTATATCATGTGTCTAAATGTCTAATAATCCTATTCCCATCATCAAGTCAATCATCATAGTGCATTCATCTAAGATCTAATCATTCTCTAAAGTATTTATCATCATGTCTATACCTTCTAGTTACTCATCCATCATCTCTCTACTCATCAACATCTAACATCTCATCTCTCATCATTTCTCCTAGTCCTCTATCTTCATCTCTAATATCAAAGTCTCATCCTCTATCTAATGAATAACATGTGTAACAATCATTATCATCCTCCTCTAGTATTTTTTGTCACATATCATCTAGTCTAAGCTATATTGCCTTGAAGTCTTTTAAGACTATGTAGGCAATGCTTAGTCACATAATGTGTCTAAGGTCAAATTTTTCACTCTCTCCTTTTTCCCCATCATTCATCATCCTCACATCTTACATCATTCAAATCATTGAGCTATAATATCAATCATTGATAAATTAGTCTAATGATTAATCATTATCCCCGTAATCATCTCCCTAATCTTCCCATTCAATCACCCACATCTATAGATTGGGCCCAAGAAATCACAACATCTATCTTTTCTTCCATTAGTCATCCATTATTACTAATTGGTCAATTTATCATTTAAATTTTACAATTTTTGCCTTTAATTGAGGCATGGCCATAATTATAACTTTATTATTATCTCTTTCCCCCTTGTATGTGTCCTTAATAGTGGAATTGTAATTATTAATTACATTATGGCCAATTGATTTAACGAATTTCAATACAATTCTTATCATTTACCTTTTATTCACTTGATCATATCATTTCTTCTTTCTTATCTCTATCATCTTATAATTTTCCTTTAGTTTTGAGCTATACTCATCGTTAATCTTATGAAATCATTATTTTATTTTAGCGTGATTCTCTACCATGCATGCATCCTTATTTGGGATATGTGGACCTCTTGTTTCCTTATCTATCAATATTCTTGGTCTACATATCTCCCTAGCATGTGTATTTACTTAGGATATGTATAAATCTTGAGACCTTTTATATTATCATCATCATGTTACAATTTATTCCCCCTTGAGATGTGTAAATAATTATGACACTATAATTTCTAATCCCTATGCATAGGTTTTTACCAAAATCATCATCAATTTTTAACTCATTTCTCATGTCAATTTCATCTTCTTCATCATCGACCCCACATATCACATCCCATCCCTTTTCAATTCATCTATCCCACCCCTTATTTATTATTTTCAAGTGGCCATCCACCTCATTCCTCCCCACATGTCCCCTTTAGAGGGCATCATGTTAACATAATTTACCAAAATTCATCCATAAATGTATCTATTATTTAAAATAACATTACTCCTACTTCACTCAATCGAAATGACCTTTCAAAGAGGGGCAAAATGTATGCATCTAAATTTTCTCACATAGTCACCTATCACTAAAATTGTTACTAGTTAACATGAATTTTATTATCTATTTTTTCCTTTAATCCTATCCTCTTATCCCCCTTTTAGACATTTTTCCACCTACCTTATTAATTCTAAATTATACTAACTTTATATCATTCCACAAATCAAATAAATCTTGTAACTATTTCTTATTTGTCAACCATTCCCACTTATCTATTATATTATGAATTTTAAATTCACAACCCATCTACCTACCAATCTTAGGATTCCCTACAATCCAACCCCTTACACCTCACCTAACCCTTCTTCTAATGTATTTGAATATTCCCCTAATCATCACTAGATTCCATATTATAATTTAGAACTCTCCACCACCCCTCTACTTCTCTAGAGAGTTCTCTCTCTAGCTAACTCTAAAGAATTTTAAACTCCTTAGAACTTTCTCATTTCTCTGTAGATTTTTCTTCTCTAGATGCTTCCAATTATTTTTTATTTCATTTTAAAATATCCCTCTATTTCCTATTTAAATACATGACTCCTTCTATTCGAAAGAATGAGTTGAATGTGCATAAAATCCATTAATCCATCCAGTAATCTACTCAAGTCCATAATCATCCAATAATCCATTGTCCATAAGTTAATTTATCAAGCCAATATCAATTAATCATAAAATATGAGTTTATTATATAAATACAACATCTATAATATTTGGTCTTGTTTAAATTTTGATTCGAAACATTTGGATTTATATTAGAATGTTATTTTAAATTTAACTTATTTCATTTTGATCTAATGGTTTCCAATTTTGAAGTAGATTGGTAATTTGAGTTGATTTTAATGTATTATTTGAATATTTAATCCATTTATCAAATTTATCATGTTAGGTGTTAGTGGCGTGTATTTCATCACCATGCATCATCATATACCCTTTCTTACACTAGCAAATAGAATACCAAGTCTAACAACTAGGATAAGTACAAATGAAATGATGGATGGGGTGACAGAAGGATGAGGGCAATGCTAAAAATGGTATGAGGGCCAAGGAAGAATTAACTAGAGTAACCAATGATCACATTGTAAAGGAACAAAATATCTAGTTGATCAAGTATCCATTAGAGGATATGTCGAGATGATTATAGAACATTTCCTAGGATATCTTCCACTCCCTTAAGAAGGTCAATACTAGAAGCAAGGATGGAAATAATAAGGTGGAAGATATTATGGTATATGATGGTAGGAAAAATGGATAAAGGTATAATACAAACAAGGATGACATGGAGTAGATTGATAAGGGATTTTACCTTCAAGTGTTAAGGTATAATTTAGACAATAGACTATTTTACCATGATTATGGAAACTAGTTTTCATCATGGTACTTGTCCAGGGTGTCAAAAGACTAATTTTCACTATTGGATGAGTGTTTTGATTTTTTTGAATTATGGTATATCGATTTATTTGATATGGGTATGAGATGCATGAATGACGACACTTTCATGATCTTCAGCCAAAAACTATTTTAGAGATATATGATTTTAGAATCATGTTTTCAATGTTGTATATATTAATCTCCTTATGAGCTTCATTGGTTCTTGATTGAAACCCCCATAGATATAAATACTATGTGTCTTCATCACTCCTATAATAGATAATACTCCTTGAGTTTATGAGGTGTGCAATGGATGGATTTAGGATTTGAATTTACTGGTGGAGTATAAGACTTGATTGGATGATAGGATCATGATGGGTGTTTAAGGGTTAGGACTATCATTTAAACACATAATTGTAGATGTTGTACATTTCATATTTTATTGGTGTCATATGATAAAAGAATTTAAGATATCCAAGACACTTTGAGTTTATATTTCTTCTTTAATTCAAATATTTGAAGTATTATCAGTCATACTGATAATGCTTTGGATAATGATTTGATCTTGAGACTTTATTATTATTTGGTCATACCTTGGTGCATGATATTGGGCCACTAAATGAGTTTGATAGATTATTATTAGTTTTACATTGATGGTCCCCTAGTACCTTAAAGAGGTTTTCACTAGGGGAAAACACTTTTTTATTAGATTGATTATATAAATTATCTTGATTTTAACTTGTTGTATCAAAGGTGATATAATCATCATGTATGACATTCTAGACATGGTGTTGGACCTTTATATTTTTTATGCATGTTATGTTACTTAGGGAAGGTTCCAATCATGTATGCCCCTATTCATCCATATAGACAAAGGTGATTAAATGAACATTGATGGGAAGAAAAGGATATCTGATGGATGAAGGTAGGGGAGATTATAGGATTAGGTTAATTAGTGGTGATGGGTAAACATAATACCTATATAATTTATTAGGAGATCAATTTATTACATCAAAAAAAAAATATCTTTAAGATCAACAAAAAGATCACTAAGACTAGCTAAAGTACACACATCTAAGGTAGGATTAGATTCACTCTTATAATAATTGATAGATAAAGTTTGTAATAATTTTATTATGACTTCATCATTATGTTTGGGATAAAAAAATATGCCTTGTGATTATTTTATAGCTAAATTTTAAGTTTCCTCATAAAGACAACATAGTCGCCATCTATAACATTAATTAAGTTTGATGACTCTGATAAAGAATCCGATTCAAATATTGGTGTTGGACATGATCTTGATGCAAATAAGACTTATGTTAACTCTAATTCTAACTCTAATATACATGATGCAATACTTCTATTAGAATATTAATTATCCAAAAGTTACCTCTCAAAATGGGGTATTTGATGTGATGACAGGGAAACAATGGATTTGACAAAGATAGGTCCATGAAAGGACTCAAGAGAGAAGGGGGGAATGGGTGATGAAAATATTATGAATTTTATTTCTAAAATTAGGAACATTAAATTTTAGTTAGACTTTAGTAACTATAATTTGATTCAAGATGAATTACTTTATTTTATCATTCAATTAAATATTTAGACATCTCATTTTCAATTTTGAGTTCTAAGTGTTAAATTGAGCAAGATATCTCTAACCTTACCACTTTATCTGCTCTTTTGATTTAATAAGATCAAGTTATGACTAATTATATTCTAAAGATAATGTCACTAAAGCACTTTTCACCTTAAATACTATTTTTGATAACAATAAGAACCATACATATATCCCTAATTCTACTTTTGGCTCAAATAGGAATAAGAAATCTAGTAATAATAATAATCATAAACCTAAGTTTAATGATAATTACAATATATGTGGTAAATTTGGTCATAAAATGGAAATTTGTTATAAAATAATAGAGTTAATAATTAATATTAAAAAGATAATGAATGGAATAAATATAATCAAAACAAGTGGAAGAATCAAAACCCTAATCAAGATAATAATTTGGATCAAAATTTTATTATTTTATAGCCTACTTTATTTACTTCAAATAATAATAAGTGGATTTTAGATAGTGGTGGATCACACCATAAGACTTTATTATATAATATTTTATGTGATTCTAGGTATATCTCTAAAAATATTTAGTTAGGAGATAATTAATTTTTAGAACTAAGCAAGGTAAGATAATTTATTTAAATATTGTTATTAATAATGTTTTCAATATACCTAAGTTTAAAAATAAATTGTTATCTTGTTCATAAATTACTAATGATAATTTCATTATAACATTACTTAAAGATAGTTGGTCCCTTAAAAACTAGTAATTATTTAAGGGGTTCAAAATAATGGTTTATACATCTTTTCTCCTTCTTCTACATGTTTTATTTCATCACATAGTAAGAATGAATTTCAATTATGGCATGAAAGATAAGGACATGTTAATTTAATAAGTTTACATGATAGGTATTCTCAAAATATTTTTGTTTAACTTCTTTCTATACCTTTTAATCTTGAAACTTATGAGAGTTTCTTACATGGTAAGCAATAAACTAACCCCTTTCACAAGATTGTGATGTGAGTTCCTTCCATCCTTTAGAATTAATATAGAGTGATGTTTTAGGACCCCTTGGAGTTGTATATTTTAATGGTTCTTTGTATAATCTAACTTTTATTGATTACTATAGTATAATTATTTGGTCATATTTTATTAAAACTAAATATGATGTGCTATCTAAATTTAAAGAATTTAAAAGTTTTTGTTGAAAATGTATCTAATTTTTATATTAAGAGATTAAGAACTAATAAGGGTGTTGAATATATTAGTAAAGAGTGATTATTTTTACATTATTTGTGTTATTCAAATAAAATTAACAACTCCATATTCCCATTAACAAAATAGCATTTGTAGAAGGAAAAATTGCACCATTATTGAGGTGGCTAGAATAATGTTACATTATGCAAATGTTTCTCTTATTTCTTATGGGATGAAGACATGAATATTGTTTTGCATATTATGAATAGAATCCGTGATTAATATTTGTATTATTTTTACATAAAAATACATATATACTCATGGCATTTCATTTTCTTTCATAAAACTAGTTTTTTGTTACTTTATAGATACTAATTATATTGATAGTGTTTCATCTACATTGTATTTGTTAGTAAAATGATTTAGTTTGAATCTTAAAAATTATTTATTACAATCTATTGTAATAGATATATTTTTCTCATATGAGAAATCAAAGAGAAATTATATATATATATATATATATATATATATATATATATATATATATATATATATATATATATATATATATATATATATATATATATATATATATATATATATATATATAATGATTATTTTAAATTCATATAAGTTAACATGGAAATACATTATATGCATATCATCATGTTGAATATGACAAAATGATCATGTTTAGTTATTACATTTGGTGAGAAGATCATGCTTAGTAAGTTTGGATATTTTGTGTTTCAATTATTAAGATGATTTCATTTGATTAGTTGGGAAATTCCATGCTCATATTCTTATGTACTCTCATTTGATTATTTTATTCTTTATGCTAACATTCTTATATGCTTCATTTCATAATAAGATATGTTATGATATGCAAACTATAAATAGAATTTGTATTATTAACTCTTAATCATTTAATATACTATGTATTATATTAACACATATATGAAATTATTTATTTCAAACTCATATCTATTTAATTAGATAATTGAATATCACGATAGAATTATCCATATTTGATGTATAAGAGGTTATACCTCAATCTTTTGTTTAAGCATATTAAAGTTGCAAAGTTTTGATAAGATTCAAATTATAAAATGAGTTATTATTAATAATATATCTAATGTTTGGCATAACTTCATATCATATTATTAGTAAATTATAGTATGCACATCACATGACAATTGGGGATGCTCATATTTTAAATATTAGATATGTCTAATAATGAATTACATACAATAATTTATTTTTTTTACACTAACTTTGTAATCAAAGTAGTGAACTTATTCATCTAAAATATGACTTGATTATTTTAATGTGTTTTACCATAGAAAAACATATGTCATATTTTTATTTATTTGGTTATTTTAATGCTAACCATATCATGATATCATGAATCTATACCTATATGTCAATGAAGGATTTGTCAAATATATGTGGACCATTGAAGATGGACTTGGTGTCTTGACCTTGGCTCAAAAAGGGAAAGGATTGATCATGATAAAGAGTAGAATCTTGGCATAGTTATTATTTTTCACTCTCAGGTGTAGATTCATTTGATTCATCCTCAATTTCAAGGTCACCATGGTTAATAAAGTCTTGGACATAGATTTGGAAGGTGATACATTGGTTAACGGTATGCCCCAATTTTGATGATATATATATATATATATATATATATATATATATATATATATATTGGTGGATGGTTTTATACTAAGAGATCTTAGGATTGGTAGGATCAAGATGTTGTATGGGTATATAAACCATGTTAGAGGTAATAAGTTAGTGGAAAATGGCTTCTAAGGATATAAGAGGATTATATGGCCTCTCTTTACTTATTAACCTCGGTGATAAAGCATTAGACTTTAGATCAAATGGTTTTTATCATAATTGGGTGGGTAGATTAGGAGTAGAAGGTGTTACTAGGGTAGGATTCCATTTACTAGTCTAAAAAGGGGTATATGAAAAACTACAACCATATATATATATATATATATATATATATATATATATATATATATATATATATATATATATATATATATATATATATATATATATATATATATATATATATATATTGATCCTACCAATCCTAAGATCTCTTAGTATAAAACCATCCACTAATATATATATATATATATATATATATATATATATATATATATATATATATATATATATATATATATATATATATATATATATTAGTGGATGGTTTTATACTAAGAGATCTTAGGATTGGTAGGATCAAGATGTTGTATGGGTATATAAACCATGTTAGAGGTAATAAGTTAGTGGAAAATGGATTCTAAGGATATAAGAAGAGGATTATATGGCCTCTCTTTAATAATTAACCTTGGTGATAAAGTGTTAGACTTTAGATCAAATGGTTTTTATCATAATTGGGTGGGTAGATTAGGATTAGAAGGTGTTACTAGGGTAGGATTCCATTTACTAGTCTAAAAAGGGGTATATGAAAAACTACAACCAATGAATGGAATGTTTGAATGGGGTTGGGTGGTATGGAGGCTAGGAGTATATTTATATGGATGGGTGAGGACTATACATAATGCTAGGTTGATGGGGTCAAAGTCTAGAGGATGTGGAGTGCTTATCTCAATGACGTAGGAAAGGAGTACTTCCATATTACCAATGAGGAATTTCTCAATCAAATAATTGACAAAAAAAAATTAGATATCATGGATCAAGACAAAATAAAGTATAGATAATGTGGTTCACTGGCCCCAATCGATAGTTGTGAGGGATTTAATGGAAATATTAAGGTATTAATATGAAATGTGTCAAACAAATTTGGTCAAAAGATTAATTTAGTCTGATCTTAATATCTACTAGATGTTCTACATGATGTTATGCTCAATGAGGCAATTAAGTATACCAAATTAGTATGTGAGATAAACTTTGATTATTTTGAATGGATTTGACTTGGTGAGCTATGACAAGGTCTACAATTTGATAGTGGGCT
This sequence comes from Torreya grandis, assembly GCA_037957365.1. Taxonomy (NCBI): domain Eukaryota; kingdom Viridiplantae; phylum Streptophyta; class Pinopsida; order Cupressales; family Taxaceae; genus Torreya; species Torreya grandis. The sequence goes on from JARHVA010000940.1 coordinate 1,377,058, forward strand.
AGACTAGCCCAAGAGATGTGATCTTGAATAGGAATGACTGGATTAAGACTAGATCAAGGCCAATAAGATTTGAATTGACTTGATTGATAAGATATGAAGATTGATAGGATTATATTTTATGTATGAGTTAAAGTTGATTAGACACAATAAATCTTAAAACCAAGACCCTAATGTGGAAATAATGATTTGCCAATGTGGATGAGGAATAAGGTATTACTATAAAATTAATGAGATGACTAGTATAGATAGGGGATGACAAGGTAAAGACAATTTGGACTATGATTAGGACTAAGTTGTATAGGAAAGCAATATGGTGATGAACAAGGTGATTAGGCTAGACAAGGTCAATATGAGTGATGTGGTTTTGATTAAGGTGATATAAGGAAGGATTTTGAGAGAATGATAGGTTATGATTAGGTTTCAAGACCAAATGGATGATGGGAGTATATTTTGGGCATAGATTTTATGAGGTGACAAGAAGGAATGTCTTGATTTTTTGGAAAAGTCTAGATAATATAAATACAATGTGGTAAGGTTGGACTAGGATGGGTTGAAGACCAAGACAGAGTAGGGTGATTTATGAGGTGTGATAAGGGTAAAAAGGTAGACTAAGATGGGATTATAACTAAGATAAAGGTATAAAAAGTATTATGGTAAGACTAGGGATAAAAATGTATGACTAAAGACAGGGTTAAAGAGGGATGTAATAGGGAGTTACTAGGTCAAGAGGATAGGATTAATAAAGAGAAAGGTCAAGATAAGGTTGTCACTTAAGACAAAGGAGTGACTAGATGAAGTGTGTTTTAACTAGGGAGGACTAGGCTAAAAGATAAATACTAGGATGTTATATATATAGACAAGCTCAATTCAAAATAATCAGATAGGGACACAAGATGATGATGGAGATATGTAAATAAGGGATGATTTTTGACCTAAGGACTATGTTTTACTAAGGGGGTAATATTTTATGTATTTATTTTTAAGGTGTGAAAACCATATAAGAATCCATAATACATAACAAAAGTAAACAAGGCACAATCCTAGAATTAGTGCCTAACTCAAGAGTGTAACTTGATGACTACATTATCTAATAACTTTGTAGGTGAGACTGTAGGCTTGTGACCCATTATATAATCTCTTAAACCCTCTGAACCCCATCTACATATAAAAATAAATGTGGGAGCTAATACTTAATTTGAAAACAAGTCACTTATTATGGTTGATGGTCCTATTATATGTTATACAAGTTTTTTAAGGGTGTCACCAATATACACTAGATACATGGGGCTCAACTCCATATAGGGTTATGTATAATCCTTGGATTCGAGAATTAACTCCTTACCTTCATGAGATCCTGTATGGGGTATCCCACTTTTTTTAATGATATTTGCCCTTGATTTTTATACTTTATCAAAACACAGAGTTTGATTGAATGTGTGGTGATTAAATCCACATCACCAACCCCTAAGATTAAATCCACGTAAGTATCTCTTTTCTAAATAAAATATAATAGGTATAATTACTAAGTAGGTTATGTTTCTAAGTGAGTTTGATATAAATTATATCAATCAAAATGAAATAAAAAGATAATTAATACTAGATACCTTGGTATAAGCACCATTGACATTTATAAAAACTCTAATCATAGATTTTGTAGATGAGGATATCATGTCCCTAAATGAATCATTAGAGTGGAAGTTGTATTTTGACAATTTTTTACAAGTCATGGCTTGGGGAAGGTATCTTGATTATCATGAAATAAGGTGATCTCATTCCAAAATAATTTCAAATATGATTCCATTGCCAAAAAAATAAAAAATATGAATCTCTTATTTATGGTATCAAACTCACAATTGAATGAGGAATCCACTATCTCCTAGTTGTTGGGTATTCTAATCTTATTATAAACCAAGTAAATGATGAATATCAATCTAAATATGATAATATAATTACTTATAAATGGATGGTAGATAGTATTAAATAATGTTTTATGTATATCTACATTGGGAAATTTCTTCAAGTCATAAAGATATAAATATATTCTAAGGATACAATTGGTTCACTCCTCAACATGCATCAAGAAGATAGTCATAGTTAGTTCTTTGTTGAGAAATTATTATGTCAAGTATATGACATTATCTAATCTAAATTGTCTATGAGGTTTTAGGTCCTTCTTACCCTTCATACCAATACATATACATATATTTTCAATACAACATGATACCTCCTAATTTATCCCATAATAATAAAAAATCCTTTATTTAGTGAGGTTGTCACTTTATAATCCTTGGAAACACATAATACCGTAGGGGTTATGATGGAACTTTATTATGGTGTTTAAACTTTAAATAGGATACCTTAGTCATTAAATAAGTTTATAATGGTATTTTTCCTACTCATACTAGTGGCATGGTCCTTACCAAAAATATTCTAGGAATTAATTATTACCAGCCAATGATGGAAACTGACTCATGTCTATATGTTAAAAAATATGTCCCTTGATAAAAACATGGAAACCTACTCCATATCCCATAAAATTACTTATAACCCATTATCACTCCATTTCCCTTCTCCACATGGGGATTAGACCTCATTGGAACTATAAATCCCAATTCTTCATATGACCATAAGCACATCATTATTGCAATTGAGTACTTCACCAAGTGGGTGGAGGCCATGGATTTAACATATGTAATGACAAATGGATTTCCAAGTTAATTTTGAACCATATAACTTATTGCTAGGGTATTACTTATTCTATTATATATGATAATGTAAAATATTTTAAAAAAAAAAACATGTCAAAACCCTTTGCCAATCATACAATATAAATAAAAAATGGTCAAAAACATACTATCCTAAAGGAAATGGTCAAGTAGAGGCATCAAAAAAAAATTATCTCAATATCCTTAAGTGAATTTTCAATGATTTTGTTCATTATTAACACTTATAACGTTATCCTACTTTACATGATTACTATACTAGCATCCACACACCCATACATGTAATCTCTTATTCCCTTGTTTATAGTCTTGAGTCTATATTAATTGTTAAAATTGAGATTCCATCCTTAATAAAATTTTAAAAAATTTATTGATGATTAAGTCTATCACATCTAAAGGTTATGCAATCTCAATCTCCTAGATGAGAAATGTTGTAATGCCCTTAACCATCTATTATCCTATCAAAACTATCTCCATTATAGTTACAATAATAAAATTAGAGAAAGAGATTTTGAAATTATATATCTTATTATAAAGGATAATCTATGGAATACCAATTTATATCACAAAAATAAAGGTAAGTGTGAACCTAACTAGTTGGGTCTAAACATAGTAATTGACAAATATGGATCAGTTCCTTACATACTAACAACAAAATAAAGAGAGGAGATTGATGAACCTATGAACATCATTCACCTCAATAACTTACACAATTAAATGACACAAGTTTTGTTATATATATGTATTAAAAAATAAAAAATAGAGAGAAATAATTAGTCTAAAAGTGAAACCATTCTTATGGTGCTTTAGACAAGTACCATGGTAAAAACTAGTTTTTGGAACTATGTGTAAACCATTGTCTATGTACATCGTAGTTACTTGGGTTAATCCATTAGTAGTATCCATACATCCATTCTACATCCATATATTATCTATTTGTATATATCCCTATTAATTTGTCTATTCAGTTGCCTATTCCATTTTTATTTATGGTTTGATCTTCATAGTTTTGTGGATACAACCTTCTTCATGTTTTGGTAAAATATTATATATAGTTCTTAGATAGATCACTCATACATACAACACAATAAAATAAATTAATAGTAAAATAACCATTACTTGATCATTATTTATTAGGTAGTTACACTTCGTGTAATCATTATCACCTTACCTAATATCATCATGTTCCATTTCTTCCCACATTGGGAAAACTACATCAATCTGAGGTCTACATAGACTATCTAGTCAATAATTAGATGAATAAGGTATCTAGGCTTATATAAAACACAACCACCATCCAAACAACCCAATAAACAAATTCCAAAAACATTAGAAAATTCACAAAAATATAAAACACGAACATCCAAAAATTAGTCAAAAATCCTTTGTCCTTAGTTACATACCCTTGTTATCCTTTACATTGCTTACTCATTAAAAAAATTAACATTATCAATATCTCATATGAAAAAGGATGATACTCTAACTAAGGCCATCCAAAAATACATTTTTCTTACTTGTTTGTCTCTTTTACTTGCATTTCTTATTTGTATAATTTTTTTTGCTTACCTTCTTGTATAGTTGTTTGTTTACCTTATTATTTGTTTTGATTAGATGATTTTATTGTTATAAATGTTTTTAATTACTTATTCATGATTTTATATCACTATGTTATCTAAAAATGGTGTTATTATAATATTATACATCATGATGCACTAAGTCTTGCACTTTTGTCTCTATTAGAAATTGTGTTTAACATAATAGACATCATGATGTTTCTATATCATTATTGTGCATAATATTACGTAATATAAAAATAAATGGTGATAAATTCATGTCTAAATCTAATCTTGTTGGAACTTCAAGAAAAAAATATAACAAATCATTATTTAAACCATCTCATACATACATTTTCACATCCATTTTTTACACAACATAATAAATAATAATAAAATTAATGTGTGTCAAAATATCAAATGAAATAGAGATAATTTAATGTATGCTCACTTATAATCCATATATCCATGTCATATTTTTATCCATAATAACTATATTTAAACCATAAACCATATCCATTATCAAATACATAACATAATAAAATACACAATGAACCATGTGTGTGTGTGTGTGCATGCACGCACATGCTCACGCATGTATGAGTGTGTCTATATATAAAATATTTCAAGTAAATTAATAAAAAATACATCCCAAAAATATATATTTATGCATTTTTCATATATCCATACCATTCTCCATGACTCTCAGATGGGGCATATATGGGTCATATTAGATGAGGAAAATATGATTTACTCTTAGGAGGTCCCATAATGCATCGAGATGCCTACCCTATATATCATTTATATTCCATTGTTTATACTATCTTGGATGATGTAAACATCCTCATACAATACTCTATAGATGATGGTGTTTGATACTCTAGTGGCACTACTTACTCATACAGGATCCTATAGTAAGTTACCAATTTCATATCCCTCATCACATCGAATAATGCCTATAATTTCCTAGGTCTAATCAATAAATCCTTCACTCTTTGTAACTCTAAATTTAGGTTATATTACTCTCTCTTATACCTCTAATCCAACCTTATATCATCATGAGTATGTGTTCACACATCATATGTCACTAATACATCCTCTCTAATATATGTATTCATAACCCTCCTATCTACATCTACTTGTAATTTTTCTACCTCATATTTTAATCTACTAATATAATATCTCCTTGACTATCTATATCACCTCCATCTCCCTATAACCTTGATATATCAATATCTCAAGCTCTAATCTCCATTTGAATCCTAAAAATCTAGGCCTCATCATATATTGATAGTTTTATTCCTAAAGGCCTGACTTCATCCTCCTCTTATATGTATCTATAGTGTTATTTACATCCTTGTATCCTCTCCATCTCCCTTTTAATCACTATAAATCACTAATAGTGGATTATCTCCTCCTACTTCATCATATCTAGCCTCTCTAATATCCCTAGTCATTTCTAGCCTCTCATATCTTAGTATCCTATATCTAAACACCATCCTTATATTATGTCTAACCTCCACCACCATGTGTTGGGTAACTCTCATAATCTTAGTTCATAAGCCCATACTTGGTGGACATGTCCCAAAATATCCTAAAATCTCTACTTCTATTTCCTCAATGGTAAATATGGCTTTGTCAGCCTCAATATTCTATGTTACTCACACCATGCTATGTATGAATTGTTAACCCTTACATCCACCACATCTATCTTAGGTTAGAATGTGACTATTTATATCTTTTTATAGATATGAATTTCCACTCTTAGGTCAATATGTGGCTCCCACTATCATCCTATTAGACAACCCATGTAAATATATGAAGCCTTATAGGTACATCATGTTGAAACCCAAACTATCTTCTAACCTTATATATTATATATTGCTTAGTAATAAACTCATGTATCCCTATAATATAACACATAAACATCATATAATCCATATATATCACATCCTACCTCCACCATGGGTTTTCCTCCCTATACAACCTCCATGTGATCTCTCATGGTCCAATCTCATCAAATGGCTTCTTGTATTAATTAATATCTCCTAAGTATGTCATTTATACTCCTATAATACCATTTCAAATTTATGTGTAAGGATTTTTTATTACCTCTATCCCTAAATTAAACCATTGGTCTCTCCACCATTATATACTCCTACACCTACACCTACAATAGTGTGGATGAGACTATGTTGGCTCTTCATGTGTTTACAAAATGATGAAGGTCTTAGTGAAAGTTCATAAGTACACATGGTCCACATTTAAATAATATAGTAAACTCTAACATGTATCCAACCACATACAATAAATGAGAAGGGAATAATTTCCCACTCTTATTAGGTGGTAGATGCCATTGAAAAGAGACATGAAAACTAAAGTTGATATATTTGTCTCCTATAACACCATGCATGCATATATATCAATCCTTGATCAAACCATAGGAATTATTTTCTCTCCAAATACCCTATATAGTAACACAACTTGAAATGTCTCCCACTAGTATACATTCAAACCTTGTATAGGGATGTAAAATATCCTCCATTACAACCATCATCTCCCGTACTATTAGGTGAAATGTGTTTCTATTTGAGTGATAGTGCTCTACTAATGCCATCAAAAAATCCCTATCAGCTCATATCTATATCATCCTCATAATGTAATATAGACCCACCATTTCCAAAACCCCCACCTCATAGTCAACATCTCATGACCCCACTTTTGATGCATTGTAGTTTATATTTGATGGAAGTGTGATTGTCTGATTTTCTTGATTCTTGTTGTCACTTTAATTTATTTCTCACATATGTTGATATCTATTCAGATGTTATGATATGGTTATCATGATTATCTTAATTCATTACATTAATATATGATTAATGAATTAATGTTAGATTTAATTCATTAAATGTCATGCTTAATATTCTACTTAGTTTAGATTTACATTATTATTTGATATTGATGCTTCATCCAAAAATACTAATTATAGATATATAATTCCTAACAACATTTGTGTTGAAATCGTCAATCTTACTTGAACTACACTCAAATTCATAATTTAGGCCAAAATCACTTAAAACATGATAAATGGTTTGATATTATTATATAAAGTGTCCATTTATGCCAATGTATCCATAAGTGGGGCAATGCATTTAATGTGATTCTTAACTTTGAACAATTCATTTCAAGTCTAAATGATGATTTTGCCTTTTTGTACTCTGGATCACTCTTTTCTTCTAATCTATTAGTAAATGTCACCTACCTTTGTTATTTTATGTACAAAACATCCTAAATGGGATATGGTTCCAACACATCTAACATCACCTTTCAATTCTTCCCAAGTCAAAACTTGACCTACTAATATGACTTTTTGACCATTTGATTAATTGAGCACTAATTTCAAAAGAATTGTACTAAATTGATTAATCTTATTTAATCTATAATTTAAATCAAGAGCTTAAGTGGATTTTACATGGGGGTTATTGATTATTTAATTATTTTAAATTGATTCACAATATCTACATCACCTAGTGACATGATATATGGGGTGGCATACTCAAGTCATAAATACAGTAAATATTAGGTTTATGGGCACCCATGCCTCATTAATGCCCTTTCCTCCCAAATCGTTATGAGGATATTTATGGATTTAATTGAAATTATTAGATTAATTAATGGCCACACATATCACTATTGATATGGATGGTCAGGTTTGATCTTATCCCATTTAGAAAATATATAAATAGAAGGGCATAGAACATCATTTTAAAGATAAATTATTATAGACTTATAATGCAGAATTGTCTCCACAACCTTTTGTGTTGATCACTGTGTTTTATTTTCAAGCTTCATTTGATAGGCCAAATTAAATATTTATTATCTTGAGCCTAGGTTTTACATAGTGAACTTGATGCAATGAAATAACTTGGCACCTATTGTTGACAAAGATAAGAATACTAGATCAAAGGGGGAAACATGTTTGAGCCACTCTTAGATGGTGGAATCAATTGGGAAGGTAATTGGTATTGATTTATTTTATTATCATTTTCAAACCCCATTATAATAGGTTAGATTAGTTTGTTAGGTTCTTTATTCATTTTTATGTATTTATTGACTAATGTTTGAATAACCAACTTCATAATCTAATCCTATACTAATGGCCCCTTTCTATGACTGCAAGGGTAAGTTTTATGAGCTAAGCTTGGTGGTGGAATTTAGCAGCCTAAAAAATAATGGAAAGGTTAATTAGTAGTTATATTTGATACAAATAGGTAAAAATTATATATGATAGATATCCTAAGCAATTGGTCATCTTTTGAGTCTTCTTTTTTTGTAGTTCTATCTTCATGACTATTCTTATATTATTAGAAATTGTTTTCCATCTTTATCAAGTTGTTTTGGTGTTGTTGTCTATGTTTTATGTGACATATTTATGATTTGTCCTTCACTTTTATTTTAAGTGATTGATCTTGTATTTTATCCCTCATATGACCTTGTTTTAGTTAATTTAGTCTTTGTATGCATGGTGTGATTGGTAGCATCCTTGTGTGGGTTTTAATGATTCTTTATGTGGGACTTAGTCCACTCACATTTATTGTAATATTTGAGGGTGTTAGTTTCATGATCATAATTATATGGGATATGATGTAATTATTTTATTTTATTATGATTATTTCTTTAGACATCTACGTGTGGCTTTGATTTGGATCACTAGACATCATGGGTTTTTTATCAATGGTGTTCAATCTCATTGGAGATTAGGTCATCATCACCCAATCCTCAAGGCCATTTACATCAAGTAACATTGATTATGAGATGTTTTGATTTTCATTGAGCTCATTTTTATCAAACCCTAATCAAAATGCTACCAAATTTTTCAAAGGAAACAATGGAGTTTGGTTGATCTCATTTGGTAATTATTGAATATTTTTGTTGTTTCATTTTTTCTAGAAACTTGTATAATCTATGGGGGAAATGGAGGTTGTTTATCAGCCCACATTCCCAACCATTCATAGTGAAAATAAAAAAATTAAGGAGGTATTTAATGACAACTAAGATGGTTTAAAGGAGCGGGTTGGATGCACAAGTAATAGAGATTTTTATATTTTTTACTTGGAGGCCTATGGTGTCTACATTTTTCGGGTGAATAACAAGTCAGTTTTTATTTTGTGCAAAATTGTGGGATTTTGAAATGTTTTAATACTTATGGAGTGTTGTTAAAACACAAAAACAAATCAGTATAGTTTCATGATTAAGTCATGAGATTTTATGATGAACCTATAATGCAATAAAAATTGATACACTCCATTTGCATTATGAGTTAAATTTATATATTAAATTCCTATTTTATTTGGAAAATGAAAATTAATTTGGTTGAATTCTGATTTGGTAGCATATGGAGTTTTAATATATGGTGCATGTTCATTAACAATTCTTGAGGACATCATCATGAACATACACTGAGCCATATTTAGAGGCACTCCATTTGGCTTCATGTGTTTTATTTTTTAAACTACTTTTGAATTTATGAATAGCCCTTATAGATATTTTTAGTAATGAAATATTGTGTTGCATTTTATGGGAATACAAATAAGGTTTATTGTCTTGATTTTTAAAAATAAAAATAGAGTTATATTTGAGATGGGTATAACATAATACATTGATTTTTTAACCCTAGTATTGAAAAGAAAAGTTATTGATTGGTTGGTTTTCATTTTAATCATAGAGTTGGTTTTAATTGAAACCAAACCAATTGTTGTGGTCAACCCCTTTCTGGTTCATGGCATTTTGATTATTTTAACCATTCAAATTTATTTAAATATGGAGGCTTATTGATCTTAAAAGTGTTGATTTTCCATAGAATTTTAGATGGAATTATGTGTTGCGTATCTATATTTTTATTTCTATTGTTATCATCAAAATTTTCACCCATTAAGGAGGTTGTTCAAGCCTCCTTGCTTAAGTGTTAACATGGAGAAAGTCCTAGGTTATGGGTGACCTAGATAATGGATTGAACCTAGAGATAGGGCTATCTCCCTTGATGCATCACTTAATAACTAAAAAATAAGATACTAATTTCAAAATAAAATGGTTAGAGAAAACAATAAACTGAAAGGGATGTGATGAACCAAACTTGAATACCATTAACACTAGTTTACATGTATACTAAAACCTATAAGACTATCATAAGCATACACTTCTCCTAAAAAAACATATCACATAAATGCTTTGTAAAGGGGAAAACCAAAGTGAGGATAGAAGGGAAGATATTTACCTCTTATAATCCACTTATAACTCCTAATGAGACTCTTCACAACTTTTAATAGAGAATGAAGCTACAAGAATTAAACAAGAATATGACAAAAAGAAAAGGTGAGCTTAGTTTGCATGTGCCTAGATTAATTGTTTAAAACTTTAAACTAAAAAAAACTAAAAAAAGAGGTAATATAGTCATATTATTGATCAATATGAATACACATGAGTAGGGTTATGACATACTCCTAGTGTAAGGATCCTTATAGTACCAAAATCGGGCACATATATAGAAGAGTGTGAGAAAGAGAAAAGAAAGAAGCATATGGAAATATTATGATAAGTATCACATCATGAAGAAGTAAGTTAAAATAAATAATGTAGGTCAATAAATATTCATAAAATTATTATTCAACATGTGTTCACTTGGTTTGATGATATTCCTCTCAAGGTGATGTAAGAGTTACTTCATTTCCTTAGCGACTCATCCATTTACTTTGAAATTACCCATATAGAGCCATTATAGATTGGTAAGTCATCCTACAGTCTAACTATTTCAATTTCATTTAAGATATGTTTAAGTCCCCAATCTAATTATCTTTTCACCTTCATTATTTAATTCTAATCATCATTCTCAGATTTTCTCTCTAGAAAGGCATATCCCTTATAGTCTTGTTTTAGTGTAAATATAATTAGTTTGAGATATATATGATAATTATATGAAAAATATATTTATATTTAGGCACCCATTTTCCTCTTAAAACTTCACCTCAAATTTCATGATCTGACTCCTAAGGAAGATCTACTTTCTCAACCTCTATTTTTCTCAATTAGGCATAATTAGGCCTAATGCAAGCCCACAGTAATAAATACCATAAAATACCATAAAATAACACTCCAAAACATAAAAAATATTTAATGGGACATAAAATTAGGTATGTTTTCCAAAATTTAAGTCACTCCATGGGGTATAACTCAAATTAGACAAGTTTCCAACTTTCTTTCCCTAGTTGACCATGCACAAGCCTGAGTAGGTCAAGGGATAACAAAAATTCATATTTTAAATTATATCATGATTAAAGATAAACTATTTTATATTTTGGGTCCTTCCCAACATTACTCATCCTCTATAAGTGTTATTTAACCTTGTTCAAACCTCTGTACCTCTCAAAACTATTAATTTTCAAGGTTTTACATTTATTTTTTGGACTATGAGAAGGTTACATATACACATAATATTTTAAAATTTTAAAAATAATGACACTTTAAATCTTTAAGGAACCTATCAAGACTTAATATATCTAAGTGCATAACCTAAGGGGTACATAGGGAAAGGGGTGGGTAGACCATTGGTGCTTTATAGGATTGTTGTCCCTTATTTCCACTTATTACCAATCCAACTAGATCCTAAAACTATTCTCCTAAGGTATTACTCCTTATTTGCATACTCCTTATTCATTTCCTACCTTTTCCCCCTTTTCATAACCTTAAACCCCTTTAAAATATTCACTATACTAGGTTGACCCTATTGACTCGATGTAGTTTGTAACCTCATTTTCTTATACTTGGTCAATTGTGTTGACCCTATACAATTTTGGGTAAAATTCACTTAGGGTCTAAGTCAGGTCTTGGCTGACCTATCCCATAAACTAGTGAATTTTTTCCCTAAATTATACTAGGTTGACTGGGTTGACCCTATCAGATAGAAATTTTGGAAGGGCTTAAGGTTAAATCTACCTATATATATAAGATCATTTTGTCATGATTACACAATGAATCAAGAGTTATTATTCACTTGTGCCTCTTTACAATCTAATCTTCCACTATTTTACTTGAGGAGTCATAGTTTAGGGTTTTTAATTTGAGAATATAGTCCTATGGAGAAGTATTGGATTCTTTGGCCTTTCTTAGTGATCCTTACAAACCAAAACAACCTTTTATGAAGCCCTTTTAGCTAAGGGAGAGATTGAGTCTCGACAGGTTCATCATTTAGGTAAGTATTCTCTAATTTTGCTCTTCTATTTAATAAATAGAAGTGGAATAAGTATTGGCTTCAAATATTATTACTCTTATTATTCCATGTATTAGGGTCTTTCTCATACATAGCTTAATTGAGATTTTTCTATACATGTTACTTTTGTTTTTAACCCTCATATCATGCCATAAGATTTTGTGAGCACTAGATTATATTTTCTTTACTTGTTATTATTTTAGTGAGATATCAAAATAGGGATTCCCTTAGGGTTATTGCATGATTTTTCTTGACTGGAGGCTTTGGGACCCTCCATAACATAGTTTATTATGGTAAGAGATCCCCTAATCAGGTCTAAAAAATCCCTATATTGGTCATGTTCTTGATTATCTAATGTGTCCCCAATCAGAAGTGTATGGTATGATCTATATTATCCAAGTTATGATTGATTTATAAACATGATGCATTTCTAATTTCATACATTTTGGAAAACCTTATGTGAATATAATACTTGTATGTTTTATTTCACATTTTTCATTATTTTATCATTTTATGTTTATATATTTGGGATATTAGGTCGACGATGTTGATATAGTTATAACTTTTGTGCATAGTTTTAACACACAATTACATAAATACAACTCTAGTCTATTTGTAAATGTTTTTTAGAATTTTATTTTATATTATTAGGTTGACCCAATCAACCTTGTACATTTTTAGACATCTAGATCAGCCTATTAGGTTGACCGTATCAACCCCATATATTTTTATAAATCTAAATTAACATACTAGGTTGACCCTATCAACTTTTTACATTTATAAACTTCCAAAAAACATACTAGGTTGACCTTGTAGATGTAGTATATTTTTAAAAAATTCATCAAATAGGGAACTACAAAGCTAGGTCAACCCAGTCATCATAGTTGGGAGAATTTTCAAGAATAAATTAGGGTACTTCAATAGCAATATTATTTTCTTCTACATCTTTTAACCCACCAAGGTTCCTTTTTATCCTTATATGTCATTTATATTATTCATTATAGGTCAATTTTTCATAGTTTTTAGTATTTAAAACTACCCTTGTATAATCAAATAGGTTAACCTTGTCAATGTAGTTATGTATTCTGTATTCTTTTTGGAAAACTAAGTTAATACTATCAATTTATATATTTTTTAGACCCTTGCTTCTATAGTATAGAAGCAACACTATCAACTCTATTATATATTCTCTACATAAATTGTCATCAGAATCAACATTTATATGCTATTAGTTAGCTCACACTTTCATTTCTTGTTGCTTTCATGTTTATAATAGATCACATAGTCTAATAAGGTGGTTTTCCAATATACCATTTAGTTTCACTATTTTCTATTTTATACACACACTACCAAAACACACAATCCTAAAATGTATTTTAAAAATTATCTACCCAAGGCCTACCTATTTGGATTTCATCACCAATGGGGAAGTTGACATGGCTTTATGGCCAAGTATAAATATGTGGTTAATGGTATATTTTGGCTAATAACTTGACACCATTATCATTATGGTGTGTGAAGTGAGGGGTAGGCCCTAATACCAAGCAAGTATCATTGCCAATATAGATCCTTTTTACCTTAAACATCTTTAAACCATCCTTAGATTATTTTCTAGTTCCTTACTTATAACCAACTCCCTATCACATCTAAAAATATATTTTAATAATCTAACAACATTCAAGATGACCACTTAGTTAGCTTTTATTTTACAATTTGATTTCTTTCTCTTTGCTCAATTATATATTGATTACAAAAACTTGCATTAGTCATCATTGATGTAAGGTTTGGTAATGTGTGCCTCAATTGGATCAACTCATTGATCTAATTTTTTTTATTATTTTCAAAAGTACTTGAAATGTTTTTATTATTTCAGTACATAGTCATTCTACTCAACATAGTCCCTTATAGACTGTTTATTTTTACCTACCTACTATGGTAGGTCAACTCTATATAGTTTTTCAACTCTTAATTTATTTACTAGGTCAAATGATCCAAAACTTCAAAAGCTTTAGTTGAAATATAATTAAAAAATAAGAACGACACAATTCAAATAATGCTATCTCTGAAAAGAGATATTTTATTTATCAAAATTGCAGACCCAAACATATGCTTATCTTTGAGAAGAGATGTATCATTTCCATTTCAAGTTACATCTTCATTTATACATGTTTTTAAGGTGTGGGAAGGATATGTAAGGTCACCAATGTCAAGGGAGATGAATTGGTTCGACTTCCATGATTTACAACAATATAGAATTTGAGGAATTACTATTTTTAGAAACTTACTATTTTTAGACTGGACTACTAAAATTGAATTTTGGGACACTTCCATTGGGTTTTAGGGGGTCAAAATTCACCAATCAAATCTTGATGGCATCTCACAATATTCACCTCATTATTAGCTTTCCAATGGTTCAAATGGTGAGTAAATTAGAGCTACGGTGAAAATGTTATGGCTCCCAAAAGTTTCACCATCAAATGGGGTGGACCCATCACCTAAATTATCATCTGAATTGTTGTCCGGATCATTCCTCCCTCCTTGAGAAGAAATGGTCCCCATTACATCAAGATTTTTCATGAAGTGTGGTAGTTTTACTTTGATTTGATTCCTATTACATACCTGATTGTTCACCATTTCTATCTGACCATCAGTCTGTGGATGGAAGGTTGTGAACTTCTTCATCTTGATATCTATTTGCTTTTGTTTTTGTGTTGTTTGTGTAGTTAGGGCTGCAATATCGGCCCTTTTAAATTCTTGTGGCTTGACCACCATGAGAACAAATTTCTTGGCACTAATCAGAGAGATAGATGTAGAAGGTGGTACTTTTGGTACCCTATAGCACCATGTTCCAAGAGTGAGAGTGATCCTTCTAGTTCTTGATTCATATATACCATGTCGATCATACATGAATGGCTAACCAAAGAATACATCACAAACATCTAGATTGAACACATCACATAAGACCTCATCTTGGAAAGGTTGTATTTCATATGAAAGAAGACATTGGTGGGTGACACAGAGGTTTCTCCTTGGACTCAACTATCCAATACTGTATGGTTTTGGGTGAGGCTTCATAGATAGATTTAGGCTTTTCACAACATCAGCAGAGATTAAATTCTTTTGACTTCCACTATCAAGAATGAAATGTAGAGGCTAACCTTTCACCCATAACTTAGAGTGAAATAACCTTTCCTTGTCATCTAGCATCTTGTCATGTGTCTGTGATGAAGTAACAATGGCTTCAAGATTAACATCTATAATTTTTTCTTCAACCTCTTCAACTATAGGGTCTATATGAGGTAGAGCAGAGGATTGTGACTCAGAAAGTAGTGATTTGATAGCTCAACATTCTTCTTTGGAGTGAGTTTTAGATTTGTGATAATCACACCACTTCTCAATCTTTCCTTCCTTTTGCTTCCAATTTTGTCCTTGTGTTTGACCTTCTTTGTCACTTTTCCAATTTGAAGACTGATTCTTTTTATTCATTCTTCCATGCTTCTGCTCAATCTTTACTATGAACTTGTATGCCTCACTAATGGTTTCCAAATTGAAGAGTCCCATTTCTCCCCATATGTACCATTATAGTCCACCATGATATTTGAGAACCTTGTGTTTCTCACTTTCTTGGATGCCTAATCTTGTAGATAGAGAATGAAAAATGTCAGTGTAATCTTGAACAAATTATTCCTTACCTTGGCGAAGTTGTTGCCACTCTATATACATATCATCATATGCTCCAATGGGGTAGTATTCTTCCTTCACCACTTCCACAAAATTATCCCAGGTAGGTTCCACCTCAAGGCCAATGTCATCTATACTAAACCTCTTTTTGTACACTTTTCACTAGTTTTTCACAGGCAATGTTGATTTCAAAAGAGCAAAAGTAATCTTTTCTCCATTGGTGAACTTATTTATAGAGAATTAGGAAGATAATTGATCCATCCAATTTTCTATTGCATTAGCATTGATTTTGCCTTCAAATGTAGTAATATCAAAATTTACCTAAACCTTGAAGGGTGTTGGGGCACTGAAAGGACATTCCCTGGTTGAGGAGCTAGGAAGTGGAGCCGCGGAGCTAGGATTTCCCATCAGAAGTGTTTGAAGAATTTGGGCAAACTATTGTAGCATCTATGATTATTTCCATTAGAGGGCTTCATTCACCATTTCCTTGAAAGGATTGTATGTCTCAGTGTCGTCTACCATTTGAAGTCATTTGGAATGAACAGGTGGAAAATTTGGAAGCTCTGTTGTTTCCCACCCAAGCTTCTTGTAGCCTAACCTCGTCTTTGGGATTATACACTCTCAAGACAAACCACTCTGATACCACTCATCCAAAACTTGAAAAGCTTTAGTTCAAATATAATTCAAAAATAAGAACAACACAATTTAAATAATGCTATCTCTGAAAAGAGATGTTTTATTTATCAAAATTACAGACCCAAACATATGCTTATCTCTGAGAAGAGATGTCTCATTTCCATTTCGGGTTACATCTTCATTTATACATGTTTTGAAGGTGTGGGAAGGATATGGAAGGTCACCAATCTCGAGGGAGATGAATTGGTTAGACTTCTGTGATTTACAACAATACAAAATTTAAGGAATTACTATTGTTAAAAACTTACTATTTTTAGACTAGACTACTAAAATTGAAATTTGGAAAACTTCCATTGGGTTTTAGGGGGTCAAACTTCATTTAGCAGAGCTCTATTCCATCTCATGATTTTCCCCTCATTATTAGCTTTACAACGGTTCAACGGCGAGTCAATTGGAGCTACGGTGCAAAAGTTATGGCTCCTGGAAGTTCTGCCATCAAATGGGGTGGACCCATCACCTGAATTATCATCTAAATTATTGTCTAGATCATCAAATTTGTCAATATATATAATTTTTATACTTTGTTTCATGTACTAGGTCAACTCTACTAACTCTATACACATTTTAAGCTCTAATTTCCTATACTAGGTCAACCCTATCGACTTTGTACACTTTTTAATCCTCTATTTTGAGTACTTATTTAACCTTGTCAGCTCTATATAGCTTTCAAACCTTGTTCTCTATACTAGATCAACACAATTTACTCTATACTTTTTTTCTTTCCCTATCTACCACCCTAGTTCTCTATTTCTCTTTCTTAGCATTTTGTTCATTTCTCCCAAGTCATCATGAAGTTTCCTATAAAAATATTCATTGATAGCTTGAATCCATTTAGATACTATATAGGATGTTCATTTCTCCCTCTCTTTTTCTCCCAAGAGCACCATCACTCTTGGATCACCTCTTCCCATCCTTCATCCATGACTTGTAACATGGTGCAAATCATAGCTCAATATGAAGTTGATGAGTTTGATCCTTTCTATACCTACTAGGATACTTCTCATCTTCAAAATCTTCAAACTAATGTGAGATCAATTAACAAAATATTAATCAATAATCCCACTAATAATCCATCTTCTAACAACCCTCCCCTATCACCAATTTAGGGAGTGGCCCTACCAACACCAACCCACCTATTGATATAACTCAACTTCTTACCTAAGTTATAAAATAAATGAACATAATGAAAAACTGTAACACTAATCAAATGATGGAAATCCAAAATCATTTGATTGATATGGATAATTAACATTAGGTTATGAATCCTCAATATAATCCCAATTTTATTCCTCCACCTCTTAGAGATGCCTCGAGCAATGTTATTTCTCAACCTATAATGAATAACAAGATGCTTCAAACTATTCAAAATGAGCCTTTCTCTCCCTTAATTATATCTATTGATATTGCTAACATATCTCCAACTATCAAATATGATGGGAATAAATACCTAGACTCATTTCTCAAAGCCTTTATCAATCTTTACAAAGATTGGATCCAAACTAATAGTTTTCCCCAACTAAACTCTTAGTTAAAAATTTCACTAGTGATGTATTAGATTGGTACAACTAATTACCCTAACATTCCATTTGGCAACTTGAATATTTGGTCAATCTATTAGTTAAAGAGTTTCAACACAATGATCTTCCCAAAAATTGTTTTAGCCACTTCATCAATGCTAAGTAATCTCCCGTCAAATCAGCTCATGACTTTATCAAAAGATGGAAATCATTGGCCCATAAATCCAACCATAACATGACTGATGATAACTAGTTCAAACTCTTTATATCTACTTTGACTCCTCTTCAATATAAGGTTTGAATCTCTTCTCCCTAAACACTTAATGAATCTCTTGATCAAGCTAAACAACAAGACTTTCTCATGAAGAAATTCAAACCTAATCCTGAACATCTAAAAGGATCTTTCCAAACATCTACCAATGCTATCACTGGAAACACTCCACAAACCAAACCTGGAGTTATAAAATCCAACATCACTTCATCTTCTCATGCAACACTTTATGTGAAATAAATGAAACAATTTTTACCACCCTCTAAACCTTTCAATTACCCTAACAATCCTCTTAAGTGGTATGACCCTAATAAATTTTGTTGCTTCCATGATGACATTGGTCATTCCCATGAATCTTGTAGTGGGATCACTAAATTTTTTTTATCCTATATGATTTGTGATTCATTTAATCATGAATCCATGATCAACCTTCATCTTCAAGAGTATACTGCTACATCTCAAAAATGATAGGTTTATAAATATTCTAACTCAAATAACCAAAAATATTTTTCAAATAGTCAACCAAATACCAAGGATGTTTGTGCCATTGATGCTAGTTATGATCAATATTATAATAATTCCCAATATGTTAACACTAATAAGTTATTTATCATCACTAGATGGCTCACAAAGATCCTATTACCAAACCTAAGAAGCCATAATTAGAAGAATAACTTATCAAAGATAATACAACCATTAATATATCTTTATAAGCACATGAAGAACCACTTCCTCCTTATAAACCTATAACCACATATATTCCTTCCAAATATTATTTACCTCCTAAATCTTATGCTGGTTATTCTTCTAAATCTCATTAGAAATTTCTTGAAGAACTTAAGTCTATGCCTTGTAAAATTCCACTCATGGATTTGGTTGGTATTTCCCCTATCATCGTATGTTCCTTATGCATTAATTACAAGAAATTGAAGATCCATCCTCTATAGATGAATAACCATCTTTTATCAAAAATAAACCTACCAATGTGAATATCTTTGAAAATGTATGTCCTTCCAAGCCTTCTATTGAATTTCTTAAATAAAATATGGTCAATGATGAGTTTTTTTTTGGGCTGATGATTTACCACTCTTTATTAAAATAGCCATTAGTACTACCCTTATCCATAAAGTTCTAGTTGATGAAGGATCTGATATTAATTTGACATATTTATAGTTTATCCAATAACTTGGTTATAATAATGATCATCTTAATCAAACTCATATTACTTGTCATGGTGTTGATAAGACTAATTAAAAGCCACTTGGTTGTATTTGGCTTCCATTAATAATTAGACCTAATACCCTTCGAACTAAGCTTATGGTCCTTGATTTATGATTATCTTATAATATAATCCTTGGTCTCTCATGGACTCATATAATGAGGGTTATTTCTTCTTTTGATAGCCAATGCATTAAATTATTACACAATGGAAAAGGATATAAGTATGAGATTGATCCCAACCCATGGATTATTTAACATCCTAATTCCAAATATCAGTATCATATTCCTACCATTCCTAATATCAATAGTGCTCCTTTACCAAAGTTCATCAACATTAATATTGATTTATGAGTCACTTTTGTTGATCCGAATGATGATGAACCTAATGATTTATAACATACTTGCAATATTATCAAGCTACATCCCTACATTTTGGAGTGGCTTCCTCCTTCTTTCTTACCTAAGGACCATACTATTCCTCTTATTAATGAGATCACTAACTTTCTCCCTCCATGTAATGCTCATGATCCTTATTTGCCTGAATATGCCTTTACTTACAATGATTTTTGAGTGGCCAAATTATTTCAAATTCCTCTCATCATGTCTCCACGTACATTCAGTAATATTAAGATTTCATCTTTTGAAACTCCCCCTAAATCTCAAGAATTTATAATTTATCCAACATATAATGATAATTAAATAATGTCCCAAGCTCAATATTGAGACTTAGATGTCTAACTTTATCATAAAACCTTAGCCCAAATACATGCTTTTAACTAGGATATCCATATTATTTCTACAAATCGTGACTTTAATCATGAAGGTTATGTGCATCCTACCAATTCTCTACTTCTTGATAATCCTTGGGTGGTAGAGAAAATTATACATTTTGAAACTTTAAATATTATTGCATCTTTTTTACCACCTATATATCCCATTATTATATATGATCCTTCCCCTATCACTGAAACCAATGACACTCCAATCCCTTTTGATCCATCTACCTCTCATACTATCGATATTACACTATATTCTAAGGAAATCATTATATGTCAATTAAATTCTAAATATGATATCCATGGTTATTAAATTCTAGATATCGAAGTAGATATTGAGTATTATGGTCCTCTTCCCACCTTGCCTAGTGACAATGTTATTCTTGAAACACTTCATGCTTGAGAACCTCAACTTCCTTGACAACATCATAAACTTGGAAATTTCAAACCAAAAACCCCTTGTTTCAATAACTTCATTACTAACATTTATCCTAAAGATAATCTTATTTATTCTTTACCTAATGCACCATACCATTTCCAATATGGCAATGTCATGCTTATTGAAAAAACCACTCGCATTGAGTATGGTACTCCATCATGTCACAAAAAAATTATAGTTTCTCACGAACTATCACCTACTAAGTATGATAATTTTATTTTATTCTTTGATAAATATCATGAGTTATTCACTTATTCTTATGAATCAATGTCTGGTATTAACCCTAGCATTGTAGTTCATAACATTATTACCTATCCAGATGCCAAGCCTATGTGTCAAAACAAAGGAAATTTCCACTCAAGGTTTCCACCTTATGTCACAAGGAAATCATAAAATTAATCGATGTTAAATTTATCAAACCACTGGAATAATTTGAATGAGTTTATAATGTTTTTCCCATTTAGAAAAATGTCATTATGGTCATTCACATTTGTATTGATTTCCTCAATCTTAACCTTTTTTTTTCCCAAGGACAACTTCCATTTACCTTTGATAGATGCCATTGTTGATTCCAAATATGGTTACAAAATCTTATCTCTTATGGATGGCTTCTCAGGTTAAAATCATATTCGTATTTCTATCGAGGACCAACATAAGACCACTTTCACCATGAAATGGGGGACCTATTACTATGTCAAAATGCCGTTTAACCTAAAAACTATGAGAGCCACTTATTAATGAGTAATGACTCACATATTTCATGATCTTATCCACAAAATTATTTAAACCTATGTGGATCATCTCATTGCTAAATCCAAAAGTTTAAAGACTCATTTCTTCAATCTTTCTATCATATTTGGCTATCTTCTTAAATACTGAGTTAGACTAAATACTTATAAATGTGTCTTTGGTGTTACATATATAAATGTTTTTAGGATTCCTAGTGTTTATTTATCGCATATATGTTGACTTGGATAATGTTAGTGATATCATCAACATGCCCATTCCTCATTTCATTCCAAACATTTGTACTTAGGCAAATTTGGGGTAATTAGATAATTCATCCCCAAAATGTCTTACCACATCCACTTTGTCAATTCTCTTCTTAATAAAGGCAATACTCTAGAATGGATATACCCTTGGAAAAAATCCTTTGATAATATGAAAGAGTCATTAATTCACCTGCCTATGCTTCATCCTCATTCTAATCATCAACCTTTGATCCTATACACTTTTTCCACACCTATATCAATTGGTTTAATGCTTTCCCAACAAGATGATGCTGAAAGAGAGTATGTCATTTATTACATTATTTGAGGCCTCATCAATTATGAGAAACATTATACCAAAGTCAAATATGATTGCCTCACCATCTATTTTTTAGCTAAAGAGTTTCAAAATTACATGCTATACCAAACCACTTATGCCATTATTCATTTTGGCCCCATTCATCACTTCTTCTCTAAAGCCTTTATTACTAGAGATATAATTAAAAAATGTATGGTCCTCCTTATGGAATTTTGTATCCAAATTTTAACTTAAAAATATGTTAAAGGAAAAATCATAGTTCCTATACCAGCTAACACTCACCTTCAAGATAGTATTCTAGATGACACTGTTCTCTATATTGAAGGTCTTAATCAAGATATCTCTCTCAAATATTACTTTCATAATTTTACCTATGATCTTAAATATAGTAATCTTTATGAATTCATTATTCCCCTCACTACTACTAAACCTAAAGTAGTTATCAAAGAGATTCCTAAAATTAATGTCAACTTGTATGAAGATACTTGGACCCTTCACTTTGATAGTGTTAAATGCCTTTAAAGAGATGGATTAGGTTAAATTATCATAAGTCCTCTTGGAAAAATAATACCTTTATATTTTCACTTCACCTTTGATGTTACCAAAAATATGGCTGAATATGAATATCTAATCTTAGGCATGATAACCACATTGGATTTAGACATTCAATACGTGCTTGCCTTAGGTGACTCTTAGCTTATTTTTTGCCAAGTTAGTGGTGATTACTAGTGCAAAAGTGAGAACCTCATTTATTATCATCAAATTTCAACCACTCTCACTAAAGACTTCATTTATTTTATAATTGAGCCTATCCCTTAAGATTAAAATTCCATTATTTATTATCTCACTTCTTTAACATCTCTTTTTCATCCCCACCAAGTTATTTTTGACCCCACTTTTCTTATACAAATAAAAAAATCTTCGTCATATACTCAACCATCAGATTCATTTATCTACCACATTGAGGCTATCACTATTCAATAAATCCCATGCTATAAAGACATCATTAAATTCTTGGAACATAAAACTTATCCTCCTAACTTAGACTCTTGTGAAAAGACATGCATTTGTAAACAAGATTTTAGATATGTATTTTGATATAACATCCTTTAATATAGCAATGTTGAAGTTACCTTACTCCATTTTATTATGAAATATGAGGTCCATCCTCTTCTTAAACAATAACATGGGGGCATTTGTGGTGGCCACTATAGTGGACATGTTATAGCCCATAAATACCTATGTATGGGTTACTTTTGGAATACTCTTGAAAAGGATGCAATCAAATTTTCTAAAAAGTGTACTACTTACCAACTTTATGATGATCTAAATAATTCACCTCCAATCGAGCTTAAAACTATGAAATTTCCTTGGATATTCTCCATGTGTGGATTATATCTCATTGTCAAATTACCTCACTCCCAAGATGGGCATGTTTTTATCATCACTGTTACCAAATATTTTACCAAATAGGTTAAATTTATGATGTTATTAATGTCACTAGTAACACAATCACAAAATTCATTATTAATAAAATAATTTGTCACTTTGGCATTCCCCAGACTCCCATTTTAGATAATGATGGTAATTTAAAAAACAAGGATGCCAAATAGCTTTTACTAAATTCAAGATCAATCACAAATTTTCCACACCATACCATTTGAAATGTAATGGCCAAGCTGAGGCCACTAACAAAATTCTCAAAAATATAATTCATGAAACGTATATAGATTGACACCTTCATTTTTACCCTAATTTTTGGGCCTAAAAAACTCGCATATGTACTTGCACTATGGGATTGCCATTCTTTCTAGTCTATGGTTTTGAATCAGTTCTTCCATTAGAATTTGAGCTTCCTTCCCTCTCTCTGTATATCTCTTCATGGTATCATTATCTATGAATAAATACATGAATCTCTCCTCCATGATATTGATCTCTTTGATGAACACCATATTTTTTTCTTTACAACATAACCACAAATACAAGGCTCAAATTTCCAAACAACATAATAAATGTGTTAAAATTTACACATTTAATTTTAGTGATCTTGTCCTTAAATTAGAATACACTCATGATAAAGAAGGTAGATATTCCTAAAAATTATGGGTCCCTTATTTATTCAAAGATATTCTTTGTCTAAGTACCTACTACCTTCAAACTAATGAAGGCCATATTTGTAAAAATCCCACCAATGTGCAATTCCTCAAGAAGTATTTTGCCTAATTATTCCCTTCATTTCATGATTTATATATGTTATCTAACACTTTTTATCAAATATTGACATGGGTCTCTCCCTCTATAGTAGTTTTTTATTTTCATAAACCTTAGTCCTTCCTTTATAGTATGTTAGTTTTTTATTTTCTTTCATGAGTTGCATTGTAAAACCATAGATAGGACCCGATCTTCCTCATGATGTACCATAGTCTTCTTTATTTTTATACTCATTTATTTTGATTTTTGGCACCCTCGTGGTTTTTTGTTTTATGATTTGTAATGTAAGACCATGGATAGGACCTGACCTTACTCATAAAATCACCATCTTGTCATTCTTATTATCAAATATGTTTTGTAAATAGTTACAAACCCTTGATCATTGTTCTTAGCTTTATCTTTTTCTTATTTTTATTGATGGAATTTTCATAAAAATACATGTTATCATGTTTCCCTCCATCTCCCTCATTATTATGATAAGGAATCACACTTTACTATCATTATATCTCTTTATTCATCTTTTGTCACATTTTTTGCAATTTGAAGTAATTCAAATTATTTAATATGTCATTCCTCTTTATTTCCTTTCCTTTCACTCCACATTGGATAAAAAAAGGTTAAAGTCAAGAGAGCACTTTTATTTCACCTAGATTTATGAGACTCTTAGACCCCATGCTCTTTAAAGTTCTCTCTCTTAGCAACCAAGTCTCAAGTTTCAAATGAAATTCATATTTAACACCCATGTTTGGTTTTCTAAATCCATATGGAGGAGGAATATAAAAATCCATCAATAAATTTAAAATATAAATAATTTTAAATAAAAGGCAATGATATATAAAAGGCAACATACAAATTTCAAAATTCAAACATCACACCAAAAGACATGATTACAAGAACATATTTTATCTCCAATAGAAGCTTAAACTCCATAGTTGGCCTCACATAGAGCCAAGGTCCATTGGGGTGAAATAGGATAGTAGATTGGAATAAGAGAATTCAAAAAACTTTATGGTGCTACCTAATTTCTCATGCAAGTACCCAATCTTTAAAATAGACGAATGACTTTGTAAGGGGTCCTAAGAAATGGGGAACACATTATAGGAAGGTAGGTCAATTTTAATTTTAATGCATATAGCCTCTATGGGATGATATATATATTTAATTTTTTGACCTAAGACTTGTGTGGCTAAGAGAAGTTCTTTAGATTCCTTAAGGTCAATAGCCCTCTTATTTTGACAAACCTAATTTGAGTGTCTTGACTTAGATAAAGAGTTCCTCTACCTTGATTTTTCCTTCATTCTCCCATCAACCCATTTCATTTCCCCCTTGATAGGTATGTGTGATTCTAAATATATTTTCCCTTCTTTTATATTCCCTCTTCTTCACCTCTTAAAAACATGATAGCATTACTTTGTTTCAATTTTATCTATCCTTAGAGCAAAACATTATGTTTGAGTAACTATGGATTGCTTTCTTTACACCATATATTTATATTCATGGACTTATTTTTCTTGCCTTTTTTAACAATTTTCCATTTGTTGTATCACCTTTTTTTGGCACCTGAGTCTATTTTTCCCTTTCATGCACCTTTTTCCATTGTTGTATGAGATAAGGATTGTTACTGATCACTCATAAATGTCATTTTACCATTTTTTTTTTGCTTTCCCATCTTTGTTTAACTAAGGATTGTTATTTATTTCACATTGATGTTTTATTACCATATTTTTCACATTTATCCCTAGTTTGACTTGGTGATTTTACCTTTCTTATTCAAGGTATACTTGTTTGATTTTTTGGGTCTTTAGTATCCTTGGCTTATCAATTACCCAATTTACTTTTGTTTTTGACTTGGTAATTTGGTCTAACATAGAAATTGTCACCCCATCTTTCCAAATTCCTAAGTACATCCCATCCACATAGCACTAGTTATCTTAGCTTTCCTATGTTTATTTTTCTTTTTAGTTTTATATTCTTGGGTTTGTTGAAAGTACTCTCTGCACCCTACATAATCAAAACTAACAACATAATAGACAACCATCAAATGATAAAGGTAATTTAAGGGACACATCACATTTAATTTTAAGTAATTTCCCTTTCTATCATTTACTTTTTTATTTTTATTTCTTTAAAATATTATAACTTTTTTTAACGTAAACATTATGTGTTCCTATGTTCTTTATTGAAGTACCATCCCCTATTTCACCTTAATAATATATGATGAGTTTTAATCGGGGCATATGTATACACATACTATTTTCAAATTTTACTAAATATTGATACTTTACATCTTGCAGGAACCAATTGAGACTCAATCTCTCTGAGTGCAAGCCCTAAGGGGTGCACCAAGAAAGGGGTGGGTAGACCATTGGTGATTAACAATATTTTTGTCCCTTATTTCCAATTATTACCAATCCAAATATATCCTAAAAACATTCCCCTAAGCTATTACTCCTTATTTGCATACTCTTTAGTCATTTTAGACTTTTTATCCCCTTTTTCCTAACCTTAACCCCATTTTGACTACTCACTATACTAGGTCAACCCTAATGAATCTATATAGTTTTTATCCTCGATTTCCTATACTAGGTTGATTGAGTCGACCCTATATAGTTTTGGGTAAAATTAACTTAGGGTCTAGGTCAAATCTTGGCTAACTTAGAGAATTTTTGTCCTTAATTATACTAGGTCGACCCTATAAACCAATTTTTTTAGAATGGCTTAAGGTTAAATCCACATATATATAAAAGATAATTTCATAATTATTACATAATCAATCAATATTTATTATTTTTTTGCACTTATTTATAATCTGATCTTCCACCATTCTACTTAAGGAGTCTTATCTAAAGGTTTCTACTTGGAGAGTCTAGTCTTGTGGAGAAGTTTTGGATGCTTTGGCATTTCTTAGTGATCATTATAGACCATAAAAACCTCTTATAAATCCCCTTTGGATAAGGGAGATATTGAGTCTCGATGGGTTCATCTTTTAGGTAAGTATTCTCTAACTCTGCTCCACTCTTTAGTAGAAGTAACATAAGTATTGGCTTTGAATAATATTACTTTTCTTATTCTATGTATTAGGGTCTTACTCATACATAACTTATTGAGATTATCTTATACATGTTTTTTTTCTAACCCCTATATTATGCCACAATATTTATTGAGAACTATATTATATTAGATTTAATTGTTATTAGTTTAGTGAGAGATCAAAACATAGGACTCCCTTAGGGTTATTGCATGATTGTGCTTGATTAAAAGCTTTGGAACCCTCCCTAAAATAGTGTATTATGGTAAGAGATCCACTAATAGGGTCTATTATATCCCCATATTGGTCATGTTATTGACTATATAATGTTTACTCAATCGAAAGTGTATGGTATGATCTATCTTCTCTGAATTGGGATTGATTTATAAACATGATGCATTTCTAATTGCATATAGGGTGTGGGTGTTTTTATTCATTTTCAATCCCTCCCTAATCATTTAAAATCCCTATTAAGCTCATAAATTCCTCAAAAATGCCCCTATATCCATCCAAACAATCAAATCTAATGCAAACACTACCTATTATCATGAATTATTTAAAATAGGCTTGGAAAGGAAGCTTTTAATAGGCTTATGAGGTATTGATTTGTTTGGTATTTATAGAGGTTCAAGAGAAATAATATATCCAATGAAATTATAATCTATTACCATGAATATAACTTATAAAACTATCATCATAGCTTTTATTTCTCATTTGTTCATAAAATTCATCCTTTTTGGAAAGTTTGTCTCTTTCTTTGATTAAGAATATGGAACTACATATATACAAACCTGTAGTTCTATATTCATCTCAAATTAAACCATTTTAAATGTTTTTATTGGAAATATTACCATGTAATCCTCATTATTTACATTTTAGAACAATTTTCTATGTTAAAACCTCCTTACAACATCTCAAGACCCTTCAAATGTCAAGTTCTTATCTTGAAAGCACTATATTATTGTTCTTTATGCCTCTATCCTACTAGTGCATCTTTAAAGATTATTTTGAGAATTTGATCATTGGTAGAAGTATTTGAGGTTATTATATACTCATATGAAGTGTATCGATTCCAAATTCACTTATGTTACCTTTCAATAACTCCATGATATTATTCATAAGACCATCTTCTTGAGTTGGATGCTTATAGGTATTCATAGGCTATGTTAGAACCTTATGCAAGCCTAATAATATAATGAAGGTTTTTTTAGGTCATATAATACCTTTCCTCATGGTTTAAAATTCACCTTAGGTGTTTAAACCCACAAATAAATATTTTATACCTTCTTAGAGTTTTTGGTTAGGCATGAAAGCTACTAGGTGATTATCACAATAATAAACACCTCAAACTCTTCAAGTAACCTAGAAAATTATGCTTATGAGTTTTTAAAGGTTTTATTAGGATTTTAAAATAATTAAACAACTATGCACATGTTTAAAAATTCATCTCAATTCACCAAGGGTTTTCCACAATTCACATCCGAGTAAATAGGCTCAAAACTACCACTTCTAGGCTAATTTTCATACTATATTCCCTTCACATGTGATGCCAAATGGATTGTCTAGATTATAATAATACCTAAAATTTATATCCATGTGTTTTTAGATTCAAAAAAAAGTTTTTTAATCCATTTAGAAGATAAATATAGCCATTAGGTCATTTTTAGGGTTTAAAAAGGGTTTGTTCTCTTAAGCATTATTCATAAAACTATGGTATTTAATGAATATAATAACCTTAGGATATCATTAAAATTACCTTATATACCTTAAACATGGTACTTATAATCCAATGAAAACCTTCATTGAAGTTATGATCAAAATAATGTCCTCTCGAGCTCCTCACTCAAGTCTGCAACCTTGCATCATATGGAGATTTTTTTGCCTCAAAGTTACTGACACATGACAAGTGATGCTAAAAAATCATATGCAAAGATTGTATAAAATAAATATATCCTGCCCCATTGCCTTCATGCTTTCAATGAGCTTCAAAATTCAATCACAAAAAGAAACTTGAGCTAATAGGGGTTTTATAGGCTTTAAGACTACCCTACCTTCTTAGTAATCATTGATAAAGCATAGGCATGAAACTCATAACTATGACCATTATTTGGAAGTAAATATGGGTACTCATATCTATACAAAGCATCTAAAAATGGTCTCTATGAGCTTCTTAAGAACGTGATGGAGAAATAGAATGAGATTTTTATAAGACTAGACTTGTGCATGATTTTAGAGCATGGATTTAACCTAAGGGAGATTGATAGACACATTTTTAAGTACTTAAACTTGGATATGAGTCTCCTAATCCATAAAAGTGATTAAATTTCACTTTTAAGTGTGATAATGCTCCTTTGGATGTTGAACCTACAACATTTGACCACTTTTATGATCTTTAACTATATTTATAACCTTGGAAATACCATATTATATTGAAATAAAATTATAAATATACTTTTACACGTGGATTTATATATAATATAATATTTTGTCCCTTAGACTAGCCCATCACCTTTTATCATGTTAAACTAGTCATGAGGATGACTTGAAGAACTATCTTTTTGTAATTCAACTTGAAAACCTATATCATCTTTGATGACCTAATTCACATTATTATTCATTTTATAAAGGCCCACTATGTTGAAATATTCATTTTATACATTGATTATAAATGTTATCATGAGAATCTGACTTGATCAAGTCAAAAAACATAAGATCCTTAAAATTTGCAAAATACCTAAAATTATTATCAACTACCTTAGCATTTTCTAAACATGCATAAGGACTAGTTTATAACCACTAGAAAACCACTTTAGGAATGTGAGATCATGTATTTTTTGTGCCCCTTAGGAGATTTATAACACTACTAGGATAATAAGACAACTTACCATGATAAGATAAGATATGACATAAAAAAAAATCTTCAAGAATATCAACAAAGTTAAATATGACCTAAATAATTTTTCTTATTAGACTCACTTATGGTAGACAAATTTGGCTAACATATTTGGTGACCTCCTAGGATTTAATTCTTACTATGCACCTTAGACCACTTACCTTATCCATCTATTGGGTTATGGATTCACACATCGTTAAACTTTAGACATGATTAAACCTTAACCTTGATTGAAAACCTCTTGAAATAATAAAAATAATTTAATATCTCTAAAACACAAAATAATACAAAACAATTCTCTAAATTAAGGCACACACACAGACACTTATTCCAAAAATAACTTAGGCAAAACAAAGCACTAGAACACTATTGAAAACAACAACATTAAGACATTTTCATCCTAGAGAAAAATTTTGCAAACTTTTCTTTGAGGAGATGAACAATGATGTAGAGCAAGTTTACCTTTGGACATGATGTTTGGTGGAGTAGTCTAATGATCCCCAAAATTATCATGTTATTTTCCTTATTTTCCATACTCACCCTTCTTGTTTATCATGCTTATGAAATATTTTCCCATAATGTTTTATCCTTGGATAACCATGTTTTTTTGATAGGATTATAATCTCATATATCTTTGAATAGTTAAACTTTTGTCTTGGAATAAGGTATATAGTATCTATATTTTACTATAGGATGATTTTATTCATAATTCATTTAAGGTGTTTTAAATAAATAGGTATATATCAAAGACCATCCTACAGCAAAAGGATTTCATCATGCAAAAACATCCTATATCCACTGCATAACTAAATTTAAAAATAAACAAACTTTGATTCCTAATTCAACTGAGTCATAAAAACTATAAAAACTTTATTAGAGAATAATAAATATTAGGTTGAATATTATAATAGTTGGTTTATCCTAAAGTAGTGTTTTAAGATCCATATGAATGACATCCTTAGTATAAGGAACTAATTTATATTATCCTAGAGTTTAATGTTTCTTAGTTTGAAATGTATTTTATTTTATATAATAAAATCTCTCTTGTTGTGTGTGTGTGTGTAGGATTGAGAGGTGGTAGGGATTATTTAGAGAAATATAGTAGAAGCACATTTTGTAAGACAATGATTATTGTAATTTCCTTGTAACGATTCTTTGCTACATTTGATTAATATGAGAAATTATTTATGAGTCCATTTCATTGTTGTAAGAGGAAGGATTTAAGATGGATTTGGAAGGAGGAAGGGCCCAATTTGTATGTCTTACAACAATAATCTAACTTGTTAATTAACTAAGCATGTTATTTAGTTCATTTATATGTTGTGTGTTCTATTTTTAAATTGTGTGATTTTTAGCTTTACATATAATTATTTTAAATAAGATTCGAAATATAAAATAACATAATCATTTAATTAATAATTTTGTATGAGTTTTCAATTTTAGCATTTCATTTCTTACATGATTTTTGACATCCTAGATTATAATCAGTAGAAGGTCAAATTAGAAGATTAAGTGTGCACATATAATGATGTCATCATATCAAGTTTACATATTCGGGTTGAAATTTAAATGAAGTAGAAGATATAGGTATATGTTAAATCTCCTTGTTCATTTTGATCAACAGAAGTATATTTTATTATGAATCTACTACTATTCATTTTTGGCACCATTGTTAGGGAAGGGTGTTACACACTATAAATCTTCAATATTTATAGTGGTTATTTTTAGATGTTTATTGATTTTTTAATTTTTAGAGATTATTGTTTTATAGATTAAATATTTCCTATTTTCATAGTTTAAATTTTTATTTTTTCAAAGTAGAATAATGAAATTTTTCAAAAACCCCCATGTTACTAACCCTATGTAGGTAGGGTGGATAAAAAGTTCAAAAGGAAAACTAAAAAGTGGTTGATATAAATGCAAAGAGAAGGGGATCATATAGGAATATTTATGCATAAATCATCATTTGTTGCTACAATAACAAAAATTCATCTTACATCAGCTAAGGATTATGAATAAATTCCTGAAGATCACTTATAGTTGTCAATAGAAGAGGTAGAAAATGAGGAATTTTTGGTTGGGTTGGTAGCACAAGCTAGAGATTTTGAAGAGGTTTATACCCCTAAAAGAGATCCACATGTACCACCCTTGAGGATACCCACCTTATCACCTCATATTTAGTAATATGATGTTCACTTCCCTCTATCACCTAAATTTCTTACTAAAGAGGCATTCAAGGCTATTCTTTCTCCTAGAATAAATACCAGGCTAACGAAATCTTTCAATTTATAAATACTCTTTGATGAGACACAAGATGAATCTTTTGAAACCTATACACCATACCCATTGTATAAATATCTATATATTCCTAAAAAACAAGATAAAGTCTCCATTTTCTATGCCCTAGGAAATAGAAAAATTGATAGGAATTTTGAGAAGTCGGTGGCAAGAAATTTCAGTATACCAACACAAAGAATATTAATGGAGACTCTACATGAATAAAACGCTGCCCATGAGTCTACTATATTTGAATTTCCTATCCTTACTCTTGAAGGAAATGCACCTATGAATAATATTCCTCACACCATCATCCCTAATTTTAGGGGAAAAACATCTAAGGATATAGACACATTTATTTTTAAGTTTGACATATTATGCCAAAGCTATGATTATAATCAAGACACTCAAAAACTCAAGTTATTTCCAACAACATGCAAAGATGTAGCATCTAGATGGTTCATGGGAATCGAAAAGGATGTCATTTCTACTTGAGAAGAAATGAAGGAGAAGTTTTTGCTGAAATACCAAGTCTATTATAGAGGTAGAAAATACAAAAGGGATGATATATTTAGAATGACATAAGCTGATGATGATTCATTGGAAGAATATATGGAAAGATTTTTGTTCAGCCTAAAAAACTCCAAATAGACTACAATGGAGAAAGAATCTATAAATCTGATATTTTTTAAAGGAATTAGAGGCTATTATCTAGAGGCACTAGACTTAATGTTTGGTGGTGATGTTTATACATTATTCTTTAATGAACTAATAGTTCTATGTGTTGGGTGAATATTTTGTCATCAACTAACTAATGATGAAATGGGTATATCAACCATAGTATAAGGAGATTTATGCCACAAAAAGTGTAGGTTTACCACATCTTAATGAGATAAATCTCTCCTCTCATCAAGGGGAGGTTCCCTATGAATCACTTATATATATATATATAAGTAAGCAGGAAATAATACTCAGGGTAGTATAACACCATCCATCTCTCTTTTTTCAGAGAGGATGTCCAAAGAACAAAATAGGGATGTCCCAATCGATGGCTAAAAGCATTCCTCTTCTTTCAGGAATGGTATCCAGCATAGAGCAAAAAATCTCGTGAAGTAATAACAAAGTCCACAAGGAAACCCATGAAAGCACAAAGTCTTCTGTTGCCTCCTTCACTGATTTAGAACACACGTAACAGTAGAGTGAAACAAAGCCCAAAGTCATCACCTAAAACTATAATGAATAATAAGGTTACGAAGATAAAAGCAGCTCAAAGTCTTTCTTTTATCTTTTACAAACATCTTTAGATAATTTCAATACACACAATTTGCTTATTAAATCAAATAGATAAGAGATTATCAAGAAAGAGAACATAAGAACTATTTCTTAAGTAACACAAATTACTCCAACACAAAGTCTAAAATAAACCTATTTCTCATTCATTTGATAAAATATGATTTATAAATTGAGCACAAAGTCTCAAGAAGTGTCTCAATTTCAGTAGATTTTTTGCTCTCAATTATCTAGAGATTATTTTATAAAAGAGGTTCCCTCTATATATGGGGAGAAACCTTCAAAATTAGAAAAGATTAAAATACTAGAATATATAGTCAAAGATGAGTCATCATTGACTTTGGGATATTTTCTAGATTTTTTACATGTAATTACATATTAAAAAAGTGCATGTACTTTTACATGACAAAAGTACATGAGAAGAAAGGAAGAAGAGAGAACAGAGAAATGATTCAACTCTTACCACCAGACTTCTTCAGATGAGCATCATACATGGTGATAGATGCTTGAATTCCTATACTATCTAGTGTAATGTTACTTTTGAAGATCACTTTGGCTCTGAAGGTATTATCTTTCAATGCTGTGATTACTTAGGCATGACTAGTTAACCTAGTTTTTAGATTATCCAGAGTTAACTGAGTATTTAAGATGTTATCCATAGAAGTCATAAAAAATGCTTTCTCTTTGAAATCCCTTTGGATCATGCCTTTTAATTCTTGAATCATTTCTTTTTCTTAAATAAATTGATTATCTCTAGAGGTGAGATAACAAAGCAATTCCTCCAGTCTGTTCAACAGGCCTGTTTCACTTTTCTCACTAGCGTCCTTGAAAGACTTGAGATCTTTGATCAGCTCCTTAAGTACCTGGATTCTATATATCATTGATTTTTTGATTTCAACATATAAATATTTGTTGGCAATGACATTGATTGATACCAAGGTGTGTTTCTTCAGATCCTTCATCTCTACCCACTTGCTAATATATTTATTTGTACTATCAATATCTTGAGAAATAAGAGAGATGAGGTCTTCTAAATCTATCCTTATTTTCTTCATCTTCTTTCTCTTCTCAGCAACTTTTGTAATCAAGGAAATTCCTTATGTATGCATCTTTTCTATATAATATTCAAGTACTTTCCTTTTCATGTAGGTTTTCTCTGCTTTCTATATAATAGGATCATCTATGGAAAAGGCTTATGGGGTCACTTCTTCAAGAGCAAAAGTGAACCTCCTGACTACTGTGGTCAATTATTCTACCTTTGCCATGTAATAATATTTCATTTTCTTCTCCCTGTCAAATTTTTGGACCATGATATCCATTTCTGACTATAGGTCACTCTTTGCACCCTTGTGAGTGACTTTTCCCAACTCAACACAAGAAATGGAGTGGTTGCTCATGTCAAAATCCTTTAGGGTTCCATCCTGTGGAGGTTTGGCTATCTCCAAAAATTTCTGCCCCTTTTCCTTAACCATTTTTGAAAGGATCCTTAGTTTCTTAGGGGTCTTAACTTTTACTGACACTATTTTGCCAAAATCAAAGTTATCTAAAGAGATGGCTTGCTTCTTCCTTTTAAGTGTGAAAGTTGAAAACCAAGGTGGGAGAGCAGAAGTACTTATTGTGGTAATAGTCCCTATAGCTAGTGTTACTTGGGTAATGTCTGCACTACCAGTGGGAATAGCAAGTGCAGTGGGTGTAGCAGGTGAAGCTATATCAACCGATGGTTGGTGAATGGTAGAACTTTCTTTGATATTAAAATAAGGAGATGAGAGACTAGGGATAGATCCTGAGGAGTGAAGGACGTCTCTAGAAGTGCCTTAAGGATCACCAAAAATAAATCTAGAAGGAGAGGCAGCTCTAAGAGAAGGAACACTGATGGGAGAAAGAGGCGAAGGAGATGCCACAGGGGATTGAGGTGGCGAAGAAAAAACCCTTGCAAGTGGTTATGCCCCTTCTTGGGGAGATAGAGTCTCCATTCTCTATTTCTTTGAAGGCCTATCATCTATCATCTATCTCCATCTATTCTACTAGTTCCTGAGTGCTTTGTTATTCAGCCCCCATAGCTATTGATTCTAGCTCCTTATCAACAACCTTTGATTTCTTGGACACAAAGATGATTCTATGCTTGTGAGGCCTAGATGGAGAAGGAACATCACCTTTATTATTAGTTCTATTCTCTTCTGTCTTCCTTGTTTCTTCCTATAATTTAGCCTCTGATCTTATGATGAATTCCTTTAATGTGATTCCTTTGGCTGCTAGCCAATCATTGGTGTTAGCCAATATTGGTTTGAATCTATTTCTCAAAGAAGTCAATTCATTTTGGGACCACTAAATTGGAGGAATAGGAGAGTTAGCAACTTTTTCAACCAAGTATCTCTTGTTAATTATATTTTTATCATCAACTAGACTAGGAAGAACATCTGCAAGCCCTAGATATTCAATCTGCTCTAGAGTCAGTCTGTTATAGTCCATTCTTCTAATCTCCTCCACTATTCTCAAGTCTACCTAGATGTCCTCAATCATGGGCTCATGAAACTAAGTCTTTTTTGGATCATATCCTTAACACTCTTCTAGTTAAAATTGGGTGTTCTCTTGAACTAATTAATGGTTACCAATTGCATTTCTGTCTCCATTACCCTTGATTTAACGGTAGTCAAAACTGAGTATCTACCAATTTCTATTGGGAACCTAAAACCTGGCTTCTTAAGCTCCATTTTCTTAGTGTGTACGACAATAATCTATCTACATAGCTCCATTAGGATGAATTTGTTAGACGGAAATCTGGGGAGCATGTAGGGATAGCCTTGGAAAAATCCAACGCGTAAATAGCAAAAGGAGGGGAATTGTAAAAACATGTAGCTAAAATCATTAACCACCATCTAGGCTTCATTTGATACTCTTTTCTATTCTAGCTGAGAATTGAAAAGGCAAAAAAACATTATGAAGAAGGCATCATTTACCCTCCTAAAGTGATAGATTGATCCTTTTAGTGTCAGATGAGGGTAATATGAATAAACTAGGGTGGTTCTTCTATCTCCTTCTATTGACAAACCTAGAAAGGTTCAAATTGAGGCTACAATGTATACTAAGTATGAAGTCATATAGAACTTTGAAGTAGAAGACACTTTTGTCAACTATTCATGAAGAGCATTGCTGATCTATTCACCTTAGAATATGACTTGTTTCCCTTGTAGAATTATTTTAATAAAGGGATACATCCATTCATGGAATTAGGAAGAAGATGATAGAACTCATACTTTTTTGAGAAG
The DNA here is from genome assembly GCA_037957365.1 of Torreya grandis. Lineage (NCBI taxonomy): Eukaryota > Viridiplantae > Streptophyta > Pinopsida > Cupressales > Taxaceae > Torreya > Torreya grandis. The sequence continues at coordinate 1,414,471 of JARHVA010000940.1, forward strand.
AGTAATGAAGTCACCAACTTCTTCTTTGAAATCACTCCTCAAAAAATTCTATGGCCATCTAGATAAGTTGGCTCTAGGAGTCTTGAGCCATCTGTTGTCCATCACCTTTTTTGCCCTCTCAGGATCTTTGTCATACTCTTTATGTGCCTCAATGAAGTCACTTTTTAGCACTTTAGTAGTAGGAGGGCACATGAAGACTTTATCAATAAATTTAGGGTCCAATTAAATTATCATGTTGCCACTGGCATCTGACACTAACTTGGTCTCTCTATTATAGAAATGGGTGCACTGGAGGATGAACTCTATGTGATGCACCGTTACAAGGAAAGAGGACACTAGATGGATGTTACTCTTAATGATTCTTTTCATCTTCAAGCTTAGGTCTGTCGCCTTGGTTCTCTCCATGAATTTGGCCATATCCACGTGGCTGATCTCTATGTCTCTATTGTCATCAACATTAGAAGTGACAAAGGTGATTGGGAAAACACCTTGATATTGGTACTTCATGGCCTTCGACTTCTTCACAAAAGTTTTAGTCATCAGGACAAGCCTTTGTTGAGAGGGTGCCAACAAAGGAGAATCCTCAAGGGGAGCTATGGTAAGAATCATGATCATGCAATTAGGGAAAAATTATCAATTTATAAAAATTGCACGTCAGGTGATCATGACCAAGGAAGGGCACTTGACAGGGTCGAGGTGTGAGCGGGTTAGAAAGTGAGAGGAAAATGGGGAAGAGTGGAAAATGAAAGGAATGAGATTTATCTAGAGTTAGAGAAAATGAATAAAAATGATGCAAGGGTGGCAAAATTTGCCACCCTAGCATGTGGGACAGTCTACATGCATGGACGGCAAAATTTGCCACTTGTGCATGGGAGATCAAAAATGCATGGGTGGAAAAATTTTCCGCCCATGCATGCGAGATCAAAAATACACTAGCAACAAAATTTTACACCCGTGCATGTTGGGAAGAAAATGTGTAAGGGTGGCAAAATTTGTCACCCTTGCACTCAGGTATAATAGTAGCAAAATTTACCGCCAGTGCACCATGGTCAGGTAGACCTACATCAGCGACAAAATTTGTTGTTGGTATAAGAGAGGGGGAATGTATTGTTAGGGAAGCAAAATCTACCACCCTTATAGGTAGTAAGATCTGGAAAAGAAGGGAGGGTGTCATAAATCACTGCCCTAGCATGGAGGAAGAGGATGGATAGTTGAATGGGGAGGAATGGAAGAGGAGAGAAGGACTGCGGTGGAAAGAGGAAGGTGTCCTAATGGGAGGAAGAGAAGAGGGGGAGAAGAGAAAACAAAAAACAAAAACAAAACCTAAGAAAGAGGAAGAATCATGAAATAAAATGCAAAAATAAAGACCTACCTAGAAAATGACATGCGATGAGAAGTTGAATCCAACAAAAAATGCTTCTTCCCACTTACTAGATCATCTAAAAGTAGAGGGTAAGAAAAGGATTGGAAGAAATAAATCAAAATGAATCAAAAAGGGATTAAATGGGGAAAAAATCAGCCCCAACCACCTTATGTGTGTGGCCATAAATGTCACGTGTAAAAAATGAGGTAGTGTCGGGGTGGCAAAATTTGTCATTCCTACACTAAAAATGAAAGGACATGTAGGGATGGTGAAATTTGTCACTCTTGCATTTCAGATGTAAGTCCAAAGAAATTTATCACTCCTGCATGGAAAGAAGAAAAATGCATGGTTGGCAAAATTTGTCTCCCTTGCATGAAAATTCAAGGAAAAAGACTAACTCTAGGAAAAGGGAAATTTGTCCCCTGGTCGCATCGAGACTATAACAAATTTCACATTTTGGGGAAAACATAACAAAGAGACATTACAAACATTGAATGATGTCAGTGGAGCAAACATGAGAACCAAAAAAACTCATCTCAAAAAATGAACTTAGAGAGAAAAAAGTGAAATGGACAAGTTTCATAGGGGTTGTTCTAAAAGTGAGCTGAGTTAATTTTGGAAACAACAGCAGGCTCCTATTGGGGAAATTCTATTGATCAAATCAATCAATGGGAGTAGAAACTAGTATTTAAGTGCCTTCATCCTAGCCATTGGGCTACAGAGTCATGCTAAAAATGAAAGAAAACAAACAAAACATAAAAATTATACAAATATACAAGTGGATCCATCTAAACTTCAAAGATTGAAATGTTTTAGATGCTGCCCACTTGGGGTAGTGAAAATGGTGCTCCATCTTGATACTCCAACAAGAAGATGTTCTCACCATAGAGTTATTGATGATAAATATACCTCTCCACAAAGAATCAATTTTTTTTACATTCCCTTCGATTCTCTCCTCTTGTCCCACAACAAGACTTGATCTCTTATTTGTAAATCATGAACCTTAGCCCTTTCGTCAAAAAGTTTCTTCACCTAATTCTGATGTGCCATAATCTAGTCCACCACCATGTTTCACTGCTCATTCAATTCGTTTAGACACATGATCCTTTTGTTGATTGAATTTTCAAAGGTTGAATCTTTAATTGCTTTGGCTAACCTAAGTGCTAGTAGTTCTAGAGTGATAGGTATCTCCACATTCAAGTCATACAAAAGTTGTAATGGTGACATGCCTATGACCCTCTTTGGTGTAATCTTATCTGCCCATAAAGCATCAAATAGTTCATTGTGCCAAGTTCTCTGATTGTCATCTACCAATTTCTTGATAATAGTAACCAGGTTCTTACTGCTTGATTCTGTTTGGCCATTCCCTTATGGAAAATAATATAAAGTATGGGACAAGGTAATTCCATAATAAAAGTAGAACTAAGTAATTTCATGTGAAGAGAAAAGGCTACATTATTTGTTACAATTTTAATTGGAACCCTAAACTAGGAGATGATATTTTCTTTAAGAAAATTTCACACCACTTTAGACGTAGCATGCTTGGTTGGGATGGCTTCCACCCATTTGGTAAAGTAATCAATTATTGTGTGGACATAATCATGTCCAACACTTGAAGATGGGTTAACTGCACTAATGAAGTCAATACCCCACTATTGAAAAGGCTCTTTGATTATTACTAGATTGAGGGTCAATGCGGCTAGTTTAGGCTTTCTGACGAATTGCTGACATAATTCACATCTACGCACCCATTTGTAGGCATCTTGAAATAGCATAGGCCAATAGTACCTTGCTCACAAAATTTTGTGCACTATCATTGGTGTATAAAAATGTCCTCCACAAGCCAAATTTTGGAAAGACTCCAAAAGTTTATCTTGTTGTACCTTATCGACACAATGAAGAAATACCCCATCCAAGCTTCTTTTATAAAAACCATTATCCCACAAAACATAGCTAGCAACCTTTAGTTTAACATTCCATTTTTCCTTATAAGAGAGATGAGAGGGACACTCATCATAGGTCAAAAAATGGGTGATGTCAGAATACAACTCATTAATAGTGGCAACAAAGAGGACCGTAGGCATGTCTTCGATCTCCATTTCTTCATTTTCTTTGGAAATGTTATCGGCAATCAACTGACAAAGACCCTTTCCTCACACAAGTTTGGTAGGTTTGATGCCTAGATCAAACTCCTAAATCTTGGCAATCCAATTACCCCTCTTCTTACCAAACTCTTTTTGAGTCAAAATGGACTTCACTGTTGTATCAGGCACCAAAACATCAGTACGTGAATTTAGGATATAAAACCTGAAGTGATTAACTACTTTGACCATCACATATGCATGCTTCTCCATATTTTAATATTTTAGCTCATGAGCTTTGAGTGGACAAATCATGAAATAAATAGGATATTCCACACCTTGGTTCTATTGAACTAAAATAACTGAGTGTATGTTCAGAAGCATAACTATATATTTTGAAGTTTTTGGTGTAGTCTGGATAAACTAGAATTGGTGCATGATCAATTACTTCTTTGATGTCTTTGAACATTGATTTGACCTTTGCAGTCTACCTAAAGGTAGCTTTTCCTTTCATCATATTGATAATGTGTTGATTTTTCTTAGCGAACTCAGGGATGAACCTTCGAAGAAAATTCACCTTTCTGAAGAAAGAGTGAACTGTAGTTTTAATGGTAGGTAGAGTAAGCTCTTGGATGGACTTGAATCTTTTTGAGTCAATTTTAATACCTTATTGGAACACAATATGTCTAATAAGTTTCCCTTTTGTCACCTGAAAGATATATTTTTTAGGATTTATAGAAATACCATTCTGACAACAGCGTTCTAGTATTCTTTGTAAATGGTGGACATGGTCAGAATGATGCTTTGAAAATACTGTCAAATCATCCAAGTATACTACAATAAATTTACCCATTTCATCCTTGAAAGTGATGTCCATCACTCTTTGAAATGTGGTGCCAACAATTATTAGACCAAAAGTCATCCTTTGATAAGTGAAGGTGCCCCATGGTGTGGTGAAGGTAATCTTATGCTGATTTTCTTTCCCAACTTCAACCTAATTGTACCCTGAGAAATCATCCAAAATTGATAACATCTTTGAGCCTGTCACCATTTTTATAACTTGATCCATGATAGGGAGAGGGTAGTTATCCTTTAAATATAACTAATTCAAGTTTTTGAAATTCACACAAATTCAAATTTCACCATTCTTCTTTCTCACAAGCACTATATTAACAATCTATGTGGAGTGATGGATTGGGAAAATTATCCTAGCATCAAGAATTTTTTGTATCTTAGATAAAATGGTACCTAATATTTTTAGATTATATTTCTTAGACTTTTTCTTGTATGGTACCGAGTTAGCTTTAAGAGGAATGTCATGGCGAATTTCATTAGGCCTAAGTGATTTCAGGTCATCATAGGAATATGCTAAGACATCTATATATTGGTGGAGTAGATTAGCGAGCTTGTATCTCTCCTCAAGAGTGCAACATTTTCCAATGTTCACCATCTTAGGATCTCCCTTGGTTCCCAAATTTACTTGGTTAAAATATTGAGAGGTGTTTGAATCCATTCGCTGTTGTTTGATGAACTTATCCTGGTTATCAAATAGTTTCTCTAGGAAAACTAGGTCTTTGGGAATCTTATTCCCCTTAAGTTGTAGGAACTCCTCACCTACATTTGTATTTGACTCAGAAGTTATCTCACATTTTTGAAGTTCACTGCCTTCAAAATGCAGCTGTTTAAAGCTATCTTTTTGTTCCAAGAAGGCAATGATTTGATTGTCATTGTTGAAATCTTGCCAATGGCTGGCATTAACAAGTACACTTGGTCAAAAGACCAGTTCAATAGTGTACTTGTTTCCTTTAAAGTCTGGGTGGGGAACCAAGAGAGTAGTAGAAATAGGTAGTGCATCTGCTCGATCATTAAATTCTCTCAGAATGATAGATATGCTAAAAGCATCAAAGTTTTCAATTTGGTCCCAAACTAGATTGTGGTAGTGGTGAAATCTTTCATTCTTAGTTTGATAGAGGTTCCTTACCTGAAAAACCACAAATTTAGCATCCCTTTAACATGAAGGAGTTTAATGCCTTTTTCTCTAACAACCTATAATCTAAGCAACAGGGATTCATACTTAGCTATGTTATTGGTGTTGCTGAACTGCAACTTGTAGGATAAGGGAATAATATCCCATTGAGGAGATACCAACACAACTCTAGCTCTTAAACTGGTGGAGGAGTAGCTACCATCGAATTCTAAGATCCATACTTCACTGGACACCACTTTTTCTTTAAAAACTTCTTCATTTGGAGGAAGATGTTCTTCTGTGCATTCATTTTGCTTCACCAATTCTCTCATTATGTCAGCTGAACACATTTCCAAGTTATTACCTATAGGAGTTTCATCGGATGCCTCATGAACTTCATCTATAGATAGGAAGTAGTTACCCATGCCCAAAGACTCAAATAAAATTTGAGCTTCTAGTGCTGATGATCGGGTGACTACATTTCTTACCTCTTTTTTAGGAAGAAATTTCTCCATAATACCTTGAATTGGGATCCTTGCCTCAGACAAGTCCATACTTAGCTCACCACCAACATCCTTGTAAAAATTTCTCCCAAGAAGGATGTCGTAAGAGGCTAAAACATCGGCCACTAGAACTGTCATTTTTATTCTCTTTTCTGGAAAAGTTACGAACACAAATTGGGCATTTTTTATTTGACCAAGGAGTGGGACTTGCTTGTTTTCCATAGAAAAACACCTCCCAAAAGTTTTATTCAAAGTTAGACCAAGGGAATCTGCCACCTTGACAGGGATAACATTATCAGAAGCTCAAGAGTCTATTATGCAATTACTCAATTTATAACCATTTATCAGTAGGGAAACATAAAAAGGTTATATTTTCCCAAGAGCAACATGAGGAGTCACAAAAAGATTATTTTGGGTGGATTTATCCTTAGGGGAATCACGAGTTGCCTTTGAATAATCTTTTCCTGTGGGGACAGCTTTATTTTTTACATATTCTACCAACCTATCAAACTATTCAAGTTTGGCTCTCAAATACTCAATCTCAGTCATTTAAATCTTAGTCTTCCTAGTGTGATCAATTATATCAAATAATTGAAATGAATTTGAGACAGAGGAAGAGGTCTCATCATCTTGATCTTTAGTGGGTGTGGCACTGGTTTGAGAAATAGAGTTGGAGGATATGGGACAGTTTGAGTTACTTACTTTTTTGTTAGTTATCTGATCTTTTGGTTGGGAAGGAAATGGAGTCCCTTGTTTAGTGATGGAGACCACCAGCTGAGGTCCTTCTACTTTTCCTTTATTAGTTTATGGAGCTGACTAGTTTTGAGATCTAGTAAAAATAAAATAAGATCCATCAAACCCTTCTCCTTTACTTCTAGCTTCATCCTGGTAATCAAGGAAACCAATATTGGAGTCACCAACTAATTCTTCTTCCTACTCTTTGAAGAGATTAGCATCATCTTGATGGTCCAACTCAGGTTGGAGCAAAAATTCATGTTCAGCCTCCAAATAACCAACCACTAAATTGGTAGGTGCTACTTCAATGGCAAGTTTCCCCTGAGGGGGAGGTAGGCGATTTAGTTGCCCTTAGTTTTGGGCAGCATTGCCCTTATATTACTGATTCTAGAATGTTCTCCTTGGCATATCCTGATAAGTGGGAGTAGACATAACTTGGGCCATTTGTCTTTTCAAATCTATCAGTTCATTTATCAACTTTTGCACCATAGGATCTGTAGTGCTTGTAGAAGAAATTTCAGCAGATGAAGAAAATCTTTTTTTACTGGAGTCTTTTTTGATCTTATGTGCTAGGATAAGATCATCCTCAATTTTAGTAGATAAATTTTGAGCCAATGCAAGATCCATAGGGCCAGCCTACCTCAATAGAAAACTTACTTCAAGAAGTTGTGAGTTGATGAAAAAGCACTTGAGATTCTTCAACGTGGGCTGAGTGATGGTAGGAATCTGGTTCCTTAACTTATTGAATTTGGCTATGAAATCCCTCATGGGCTCATGGGGTTCCTTATTCATCTATGTAAGCTGAGCTAACAAGGTGTGTGCATCTTCAACAGGTTTAGACCTAGCTTCAAATTTAGACTTGAGTGTATTCGAGTCAATTATAGTTCAAGCAAGTTACGTTGATTCCACACTGATTAAGTTGCATGCTATAGAGAAGGTGGCAATATGCTCAATTGGGTGAACCTTCCCATCACTGAAAAACTTATGAATTTTTTTTTAGAACTATGAGGTAGTTCATGTAAGGGTGGGGTCAAATTGAGAGGGCCAAAAGAATTTCCCCACAAAACTTGAGCCATTATGATAGGACAGTTAAATGGTGAGATAACAAATTTTGGTGGGGTCAATAAATACAAAGCCTTCCCAGTATTGAGGCTAGAAAATTCATCAGGTATGGGAGATCTGGCATTGGTAGGAGTGAAGCTCCTAGTTCACTGAAGGTGAGATGATGGAGGAGAAATCTCAAAATTAGTTTGTCGCACCAACTTGAATATAGGATCAACAATACCCTAAGCTCTCTGGCCTTGTGTGTACGGTGAATCTGCTAGAGTGGAAAATGAAAAAGGAACTGAAACTACTTCAATTTGAAGCTTGAGGCTTTAAAATGCATGTTTGTGTCCCCAGCGGAGTTGCCAAAAGCTATTGGGTGAATATTTTGTCGTCAACTAATTGATGACAAAATAGGTATATCAACCATAGTATAAGGAGATTTATGCCACAAAAAGTTAGGTTTACAACATCTTAATGAGATAAATCTCTCATCTCATCAAGGGGAGGTTCCCTTTGAATCACTTATATGTTATATATGTATATATAAGTAAAAAATAATACTCAGAGTAGTATAACACCATCCATCTCTCTTTTTTTAGAGAGGATATCCAAAGAACAAAAGAGGGAAGTCCCAGTCAATGGCTAAAAGCATTCCTCTTCTTTCAAGAATGGTATCTAGCATAGAGCAAAAAATCCCTTGAAGTAGTAATAAAGTCCATAAGGAAACCCACAAAAGCACAAAGTCTTCTGTTGCCTCCTTCACTGATTCGGATCACACATAATAGTAGAGTGAAACAAAGCCCAAAGTCTTCACCTAAAACTACAATGAATAACAAGGTTACTAAGATAAAAGTAGCTCAAAGTCTTTCTTTTATATTTTAGAAACATCTGTAGATAATTTTAATACACACACTTTGCTTATTAAATTGAACAGATAAGAGATTATCAGGAAAGAGAACATAAGAACTATTTCCTAAGTAACACAAATTACTCCAACACAAAGTCTGAAATAAACCTATTTCTCATTCATTCGATAAAATATGATTAAAAATTTGAGCACAAAGTCTCAAGAAGTGTCTCAATTTCAGTAGAGTTTTTGCTCTCAATTATCTAGAGATTCTTTTACAAAAGAGGTTCCCTCTCTATATAGGGAGAAACCTTCAAAATTAGAAAATATTAAAATAATAAAATATCTAGTCAAAGATGAGTCATCATTGACTTTGGGATATTTTCTAGATTTTTTACATGTAATTACATATTACAAAAGGGCATGTACTTTTACATGACAAAAGTACATGAGAAGAAAGGAAGAAGGGAGAATGGAGAAATGATTCAACTCTTGCCACTGGACTTCTTCAGATGAGCATCATACATGGTGATAGATGCCTAAATTCCTATACTGTCTGGTGCAATGGTATTTTTGAAGATCACTTTGGCTCTGATGGTAACATCTTTCAATGTTGTGATTGCTTTGGCATGACTAGTTAACCTAGTTCTTAGATTATCCAGAGTTAATTGAGTATCTAAGATGTTATCCACAGAAGTCATCAAAAATGATTTCTCTTTGAAATCCCTTTAGATCATGCCTTTAAATTCTTGAATCATCTCTTCTATTGAAAGAAATTGATTATCTCTAGAGGTGAGATCACAAGCCAATTCCTCTAGTCTGTTCAACAGGCCTGTGTCACTTTTCTCACTAATGTCCTTGGAAGACTTGAGATCTTTGATTAGCTTCTTAAGTACTTAGATTCTATATATCATTGATTCTTTGATTTCAACATAGGAATCTTTGTTGGCAATGACGTCTATTGATACCAAGGTGAATTTATTTAGATCCTTGATCTCTACCCACTTACTAAGATATTTATTTTGTACTGTCAATATGTTGAGAAATAAGAGAGATGAGGTCTTCTAAATCTATCCTTATTTTCTTCATGTTCTCTATCTTCTTAGCAACTTCTGTAAGCAAGGAAATTCCTTGTGTATGCATATTTTCTATATAATCTTCAAGTACTTTCCCTTTCATGTAGGTTTTCTCTACTTTTTGGATAATAGGATCATCTATGAAAAAGGCTTCTAGGGTTGCTGCTTCAAGAGCAAAAGTGAATCTCCTAACTACCGTAGTCAATTATTCTACCTTTGCCTTGTAATAATCTTTCATCTTCTTTTCCCTATCAAATTTATGGACCATGATATCCATTGCTAACTGTAGGTCACTCTTTGCACCCTCATGAGTGACTTTTCCCAATTCAACATGAGAAATGGAGTAGCTGCTCATGTCAAAATCCTCTAGGGTTACATCTTTTGGAGGTTTGACTATCTCCAAAAATTTGTTCCCCTTTTCCTCAACCATTTTTGAAAGGATCCTTGGTTTCTTAGGGGTCTTTGCTTTCACTGACACTATTTTGCCAAAATCAAAGTCATCTACAAAGATGGATTACTTTTTCTTTTTGGGCATGAATATTGATAACCAAGATGGGAGAGCAGAAGCACTTACCATGGAAATATTCCCTATAGTTGGTGTTACTGGGGCAATGTCTACACTACCTGTGGGAAGAGTGGGCATAGTGGGTGTAGTAGGTGAAGTTGTATCGGCCACTGGATGGTCAATGGTGAAACTTTCTCTAATATTGAAAGAAAGAGATGAGAGACTAGGGATAGATCCTGAGGAGTGAAGGACATCTCCATAAGTGCTTTGAGGATCACTAAAAATAAATCCAAAAGGAGAGGTGGCTCCAAAAGAAGGAACACTGATGGGAGAAAGAGACGAAGGAGATGCCATAGGGGATTGAGGTGGTGAAGAATAAACCCCTGCAAGTGGTTGTGCCCCTTCTTGGGGAGATAGAGTCTCAGTTCTCTATTGCTCTAAAGGCCTATCATCTATCTCCATCTATTCCATTGCCTGTTCTTGAGTGCTTTGTTCTCCAACCCCCATATCTATTGATTCTGGCTCCTTCTTAGCAACCTTTGATTTCTTAGACACAGATGATTCTAGGCTTGTGAGGCCTAGATGGAGAAGGAACGTCACCTTATTCTTAGTTCTATTCTCTACTCTCTTCCTTGTTTCTTCCTAGAATTCAACCTCTGATCTGGTGATGAATTCCTTTAATGTGATTCCTTTAGCTGCTAGCCAATCATTGGTGTTAGCCAATATTGGTTCGAATCTCTTTCTCAAAGAAGTCAATTCCTTTTGGGACCATTGAATTGGAGGAATAGGAGAGTTAGCAACTTTTTCAGCCAGGTATCTACTATTAATTATATTTTTTCATCAACCAAACTAGGGGGAACATCTACAAGCCCTAGATATTTAATCTGTGCCAGAGTCAGTCTATTGTAGTCCATTCTTCTAATCTTCTCCACTATTCTCAAGTCTACCCAGATGTCCTCAATCATGGGCTCATGAAACTGAGTCTTTCTTTAGATCATATCCTTGAAACTCCTGTAGTCAAAATTGGGCCTTCTCTTGAACTATTTCATGGTGACCAGTTGCATTTTTGTCTCCATTACCCTTGCTTTAATGGCAGTCAAAAATGAGTATCTACCAATTTCTATTAGAAACTTGAAACCTGACTCCTTAAGCTCAATTTGCTTAGTGTGTATGACAATAATCTATCTGCATATCTCCATTAGGACTAATTTGTCAGATGGAAATATGGGGAGCATGTAGGGATAGCCTTGGAAAAATCCAACACGTAGATAGCAAAAAGAGGGGAATTGTAAAAACATGCAACCAAAATCATTGATGACCATCCAGGCTTCATCTGATACTCTTTTATATTCTAGTTGAGGATTGAAAAGGCACAAAAACACTGTGAATAAGGCATCATTTACCCTCCTAAAGTGATAGATTGATCCTTTTAGTGTCAGCTCAGGGTAATATGAATAAATTGGGGTGGTTTTTTTGTCTCCTTCTATTGACAAAATTGGAAAGGTTCACATTAAGGCTGTAATGTACACTAAGTACGAAGTCATATAAAACTTTGAACTAGTAGACAATTTTGTCAACTGCTCATGAAGAGTGTTGTTGATCTTCTCACCCTAGAAGATGACTTGTTTCCCTTGTAGAATTATTTTAATAAAGGGATACATCCATTCATGGAATTGGGAAGAAGATGGTAGACCTCGTACTCTACTGAGAAGAGTAATTAAGTCACCAACTTCTATGAAATCACTCCTTAGAAAATTTTCTCGCCATCTAGACAAGTTTGCTCTGGGAGTCTTGAGCCATCTGTTATTCATCACCTTTTTTGCCCTCTTGGGATCTTTGTCATACTCTTTTTTGGCTCAATGAAGTAATTTTTTAGCACTTCATTAGTAGGAGGGCACATGAAGACTTTTTCAATAAATTTAGGGTCCAATTGAATTATCATGTTGCCACTGACATCTGACACTAACATGGTCTCTCTGTTATAAAATTGGGTGCACTAGATGATGAACTCTAAGTGATGCTTTGCTATAGGGAAAGAGAAGACTAGATGGATGTTGCTCTCAATGATTATTTTCATCTCTGAGCTCAGGTTTGTTACCTTGGTTCTCTCTATGAACTCAACCATATTCACATGGTTGATCTCTATGTCTATAATGTCATTGACATTAGAAGTGACCAAAGTGATTGAGAAAACACCTTGATATTGGTACTTCATGGCCTTTGACTTCTTCAAAGAAGTTTCAGTCATTGGGATGAGCTTTTGTTAAGAGGGTGCTAATGAAGGAGAATCCTCAGGGGAAACTATGGTAAGAATCATGATCGTGTAATTAAGGAAAAATTAGCAATTTAGAAAAATTACACATCGGGTGATCATGACCAAGGAAGGGCACTTAATAGGGTCGAGGTGTGAGTGGGTTGAAAAGTGAGAGGAAAATGGGGAGGAGTGGAAACTAAAAGGAATGAAATTTATTTGGAGTTAGAGAAAATGGAGAAAAAAGATGCAAGGGTGGAAATTTTTTTTGCCCTAGCATGTGGGATGGTCTAAATGCATGGGTGACAAATTCATTTCTTGTGCATGCGAGATCAAATATACATGGGTGGAAAATTTTGTCGTCTATGCATGCAAGATCAAAAATGCACCAGCAGCAAAATTTTCCACCTGTGTATGCTGGGAAGAAAAGGTGTAAGGGTGGAAAAATTTGCTGCCCTTGCACTTAGGTATAACAGTGGCAAAATTTGCCATCGTTACACCTTGGTCAGGCAGACCTGCATTGGTGGCAGAATTTGCCATCGGTACAAGAGAGGGGGAACATATTGTTAGGGTAGTGAAATCCACTACCCTTTTAGGTAGTAAGATCTAGAAAAGAAGGGAGGGCGGTAGAAATCACCACCCTAGCATGGAGGAAGAGGATGGATAGCTGAATGGGGAGGAATAAAAGAGGATAGAAAGAGTGAGGTGGAAAGAGGAATGTGTCCTGACGGGAGGAAGAGAAGAGGGGGAGAACAGAAAACAAAAAACAAAAACAAAACCTAAGAAATAGGAAGAATCATGAAATAAAATTCAAAAACAAAGACCTACCTGGGAAATGACATGCAACAAGAAGTTGAATCCCACGAAAAATGCTTCTTCTCACTTGCTGGATCATCTAGAGGTAGAGGGTAGGAGGAAGATTGGAAGAAATAAATCAAAATGAATCAAAAAGGGATTAAATGGGGAAAAAATCAGCCCCAACCACTTGATGTGCATGGCCATAAATGTCATGCATGAAAAAATGAGGCAGTGTAGGGGCAGCAAAATTTGTCGCTCCTACACTAAAAATTAAAGGACATGCAGGGGTGGTGAAATTAGCCACCCTAGCATTTTAGATGCAAGGGTGGAAAAATTCACTAATCTTGCATGGAAAGAATAAAAATGCATGGTCGGCAAAATTTTCTACTCATGCATGAAAATTCAAGGAGAAAGAATAACTCTGGGAAAAGGGAAATTTGTCCCCTGGTCACATCAAGACTGTAACAACTTTCATGTTTTGGGGAAAATGTAACAAAGAGACATTACAAACTTTGAACGATGCTAGTGGAGCAAACACAAGAACCAAAAAAACTTATCTCAAAAAATGAACTTAGAGAGAAAAAGGTGAAACAGACAAGTTTCATAGGGGTTGTTCCAAAAGCAAGCTGAGATGATTTTGGAAATAGCACTATGTATAAACTACTCCAGATCAACTATGAATAGAAGTAATGGCAAACCCTTTCTTGTAACTTCTACTATAGGACTATCTAAAGGTGAGTCAATAACCTATTATAGGACATAAATCAGGACATTATTATCCACTTAGAAAATTATCTTGATACATTGCATACATGGAGGAAATAATAAGAAACTAGAAAAGCCTTAGATTCCTATTACCTTGAATGCAAAAAAAAGGTGGAATGCACATGCCATTTTACGAAAGCTCAGGTAACTATCATAACTAAGGATTATCCTAAATAAATGAAGCTACATTCCATAGGAGGAGATGAGAATTAAGTATTTTACATGCCTTAATGGAAATCTTATGTGAAAAGGTTAGTTATGCCATCAAACTCTATGTTTACAAATTCTCAATTCTCAAATAGTCCTCAATATGGTTCTTGGACAAATATGCCCAACCAAAATTGGCCCCAAACAATTTGGTAGCTACAAAAATTAGTTATGGGTGAAATGGAATGAATAATAACCTCAACCTAGCCAATTCCAAAACTAACAATGGATCTTTCCCTCTAATCCATGGTAATAAATATGAAGATGTAATTAGGGCTTTATTCAGCAAAACCAATAACCAAAATAATAGGCCTTAATGTCAAACACCCAAAAACCTAATAAAACCACTAAATTTCCTTCCCATCCCATTCCAAACCCTACCAATATGTTGGTTTAACAAAAAAAATCCACCAAAATAATGCAATATCCAACATACACCTCAGATATAAATCAATTCCATCTTCACTCAAGAATCGTTCTTTCATAACCCACCTCACCCATAATCATAGAACATTTTAAAGAACATAATCCAATCCATACTAATCCATAACCACCCATGGCCACTCCTGAGCCAAGTCCTCTAGAAAACCAAAAAGAACTTGGTAATCCTCCTTTTTCAGAGTGATTGAACATCTCACATCCTAAACCAAAACCTAAATTTAATATCTTAGGATAACTCAAGAATGTGTACATAAAAATTCCACTCTTTCAAGAAATAAAATATGTCCTTATATATAATAAGGTTATTAGAGATATGTTTGAAAAAACCAAGAAGACAAAATAAGGATCTTAAAAGAGTCCAAGTTATTGGCCAACTAGTAGATAATATGTTAGGAAACATAGTTCCCCCAAAATACTCTGATCTTGCAAGTCCTGTAGTCAATGTTAGCATCTACAACCAACCCATTTATAGTACTTTAATTGACTTGGGTGAAACCATAAATGTGATGACCATGGATACCATGCAATAACCAAAACTTACAACTCTCCATCCAACACCCACCATCCTAAAGATGGCTAACAAGTAAATTATTAAGCCTAAATGGATTGTTAAATACCTATTTATCACTATGGATTCTAGTAATATTTAGTAGACTTTATTGTCCTATAGCCAAAAATGAACTTTGGAGGTTATCCTCTCATTCTTGGCTGCCCATGGTGGGCCACCACTGATGCTTTTATTAGTTTTAGGCTAGGAAAAATATTAATTTCTATTAGAAATAACACCAATAAATTGGTTCTTTATCTGCCAGCCAAGCCTTCCTAAAATGATGTCGCAACTCTTTGGATTGATGACTTTAAGGAATCTATCTCCAAAAAATCTATGCATAATTGATTAGATTCCATATTTATAGGCACAAGAATAAGAAATTGTCGTTGTTAGTATCCTATAAAGCACCTATTAATAGGATCTTGTAGCCACAAACATCTTGGAATGTAGACTATACCCACTACAAAATACTTTCACTGAAAATGATTTGCTAAAATTAAAAGACATTTAAAAATTCCATCAATTACTTCCCCATCAATGTAGATATGCTCCTTTAATTTCTAATTTGGAAATCATTCTCTCTTTAACAAAGAAAGTGGACATTCTACCAAATAAACCTCTCAACATCAACACTTCTTTAACACCCCAACAAGAAAACTAGTTACTTACATTGTTGAGAAAGCACAAAATAAAATTTTCATGGGACTACCATAACATGAGAGGAATACCCCTAGATTCATGCACACATCAATTACATTAAAGAAGACTGCAAACCTATTCACCAACCCCAAAGATGAATGAATCATGTAGTTAAAGACATCGTCAAAAATGAGTTGCAAAATCTCTTAAATGTAAGATTTGTTACCCCATTTTGGATGTTTAATGGGTTTCTCCCTTAGATATGGTACCTAAGAAAGGGGTAAAATAACATATTTATGTTGACTATTGAGAGTTTAATGCTACTACAAAGAAGGATCACTTTCCCCTTCTATTTATAAATCAAGTACTAGGTACATTAAGAGGGAAAAATTATTTTTCCTTCCTAGATGGATATAGTGGTTATAATTAGATATGGATAGATCCATAAGACCAAGAAAAAACCACTTTTAATTTCCCTTGTGGAACCTATACGTATGTTTTCTTATCATTTTGTCTTTGTAATGCCCCAAATACTTTTCAAAGGGTTATTTTGAGCATAGTTTTAAATCCCTTCCATGACTTTGTTGAAATTTGCATGGATGATTTCACTCTCTATGGATAGATATCTGAAGAAAATATTATTAACATGGAGAAAGTTATTTAATGTTACCAGGATGACCGATTGTCTTTAAATAATGAAAAATGGTATATGCTTATGACTGAATGGATTGAGTTGGGCCATCATATCTCCCTTGCTAGAATTCAAGTTGATCCAACAAAGATAAGTATTATTAAGGATCTACCCACACCAAAAAAGAAAAAAAAATGTTAGAATATTTTTAGGACATGTTGGTTATTATAAATTATTCATCAAATACTTTAATAAAATTTCCACCCCATTATTTGGATTGCTTAATAAAGATGTTGAATTTACCTGGACTAATAATTATCAAACTACCTTTTATAAAATCAAGGATCTTCTCATACTGACTCCTAGTTTGAGAGGGCATAATTGGAAGATGACTTTTCACATCCACACAAATTCATCTGACACCACTTTAGGAGTTATCCTTGGCCAAAAAGATGAATCTTTGAGTTATGCAATCTATTTTATGAACATGAATCTTCAAGGGGCTGAACTCAACTACACTATAATAGAGAAGGAATTTCTTAAATTTATATATTCCATCATCAAATTTTGACACTATATTATAGGTTACCAAGTATTCATCCACATAGATCATACAATAATCAAGTATTTTATGAACAAATGTACTATAATAGGTAGGGTAATTATATGGTTACTTTTGTTATAAGAATTTGATATTACCATTATGGATAGACCATGTAAGGATAATGTAGTATTAGATTTTCTATCTTGACTAAAAAATGATGAGAAAAGTCTTATTATTGATGATTCTTTTCTTCATGACCATTTTTTTGCATCAACTATTCAATCTCTTTGGTTCATAGACATTACTATCTTACTATAGGATCACTACCACAACATTTTTCACCTAGAGAAAAATAACATCTTATCTAAAAGAGCAGACATTATTCTTGGATTATAAGATATCTATTTATTAACCAACCAAATTCTATTATGATATGTATTTGAGAAGATGAAGCCTATGACATTCTCATATCCTTCCATGATGAACTATGTGGGGGTCATTTTTCTACCAAATAGATTGTTATGAAAATAATTACTATGAAATATTATTGGCCTTATTTTCATAAGGATGCCATTATGTATACCCATATATGTGATAAATGTTAGCATATGGGGAAATTCACTCACTTTGATGAAATTATATTACATCTAAAATTGGTTCTAGAACCTTTTGACAAGCGGGGACTTGATTTTTTAGGTCCCATAAATCCTAAATCCAAAAATAAGGAATATATACTAGTGTACATAAATTATGTCATAAAATGGGCTGAAGTCAAGGCCTTAACCCATGCCTAAGATGAGAAAGTAGATGAATTATTATATGAATAAATCTTCACCCATTGTGGAGTGCCAAGAGAATTAGTCATAGACCAAGGATCACAATTCACATCAGATCTCATAGTTGTCTTGGTAAAAGAATATGAAATCAGACATAAAAAGTCCACCCCTTACCATCCTTATTAAAATGGTTAGGTGGAAGTTACAAATAGATAATTGGAAAATATACTCACTAATATTGTCAGCTTGCATAGAAAAGATTGGTCAACTTGTCTTTTGGAAGTAGTTTGGGCTTACAGAATCACCTAAAAAACCACTACTAGTTTCACCCTGTATGAACTAGTTTATCATAAAAAGTTTATTCTAACTATTGAGTTTGAGCACAAAACATTAATATTAGCACTTGATTTGGGCTTGGACCTTTCCCAAGATTAATAAGACATGATAATGTAGTTGAATACACTTAATGAACTTAGAAAGGATGCACTTCATCACACTGAAGTAGTACACAGATAAAGAGTAGGCTACCATGATAGGGACATCAAGACTAAGAATTTACAAAATGGTGATTGGGAACTCCTCTTTGACTCTAATTACAAGGACCATAAAGGAAATATTCTATCTATATGGCTTGGGCCTTATGAGATCCAACAAGTTTTTGATAATGGAGTTGTAAAGCTCATGACCATTGACTTTGTTTGGTTTCAACTACTTTTTAATAGACACAGGCTCAAGATGTACAAAAAAACATTTTCCAAGGAAAATTTCACTTGTCAACTTATTAAAAAATAACATCTATCTCTTCTTCATGAATCAAATCAACTTATTCCTACAATCAAAGGGTATTTTTATCAACCCTTCTCCAATATTTTCCATGAATAATAAGGTTTCCTATATCCAAGAACAAGCCATTCATAATAACTTGGTTTAGGATGAATAAAATCCTAACTTCTAGGATTATACACTTCCAGTTGAAGTTGGAACCAAGAAATGTAAAAAAAATCACAAAATTCAACACCAAAAACCTTCAAGCATTTTTGATGGCTATTACATCAGAAAACCAAGTCACTAGCTAATCAACATTCATTAAAAAAATACAACAATAAAACTTTTATTTTCATATGTTTTTACTTTTAGATTCATTCTTTGGGAGAAAAAAACACTCTATTTTTTTCTAAAGGATGAAATTATTGTTGCTACAGGATAATTATTGTTATTGTGGGATACTTCATGTTACCATAGGAAGCATTTCTCACTTCTAGATGGATTATTATCACTCCACCATACATCACATTTATTGAAAAGAATGTTTTCTTCCAAATCAAACTCTAACACATGCTATTAAAACATCACATCTACCACTTAAATTCATCATTCATGCATTCATGAGAAGGTACTCCTAAAAGTATTAAGGTAACTATTTTATACTTATTTCATTTCATTGGTTTTAATTATTATTTAAGTTGATGGATCTTAATGATATTAAACATTTCCATATCTCTACTTTGATCATTCCATCTAGATAAATATTCTTTTTCACCGATTGACGTGACCATTAAATGATGCTACCACCACTGCTTGCCATTTCTACAAGTCATTCATGCATGTCACCTACATCTATTGAGGACAAGCAATATTTTTATGTTGGGGTATGAATTTTCCATAATTCAAATCAATTATATATCTTCCAAATAAAATCTCCAACATTCCACCTAAAGCTATAGAATCCTTGCTATAAGAGCACAAACCCTACAACCAAAATTCCATCTTACATTATAGGAAGCGACTTACTCAAACATGAGCCACTTGATATCTCTCCTCTAACCAGTAACTTAGACATCCTTTTCCTATTTTAGAATGTATGGTGGGATCAATATTTTGATAGGATAAATGCTCTTGATCAAGGAATTACAAAAGAATTTGTCAGGTCATTGTATAACAATCTAGCAATAATGAAAGGAATGAAGATAAAGCTAACTAAAATCATCATCAATATAGTGATTATATTAACCCAAATAGGAAAATTATGGTAGGATAATTTTTATGATGAGGTAGAGAGGCATAAATTCATTAGAGTAAATGAAATATTAGAGGCTTCAAAATGGAATACTACACATTTATCATTACCAGGCAGATGGGTAAGAGATTTTATATTCATATGCAAATATTTCACCTATGAAGGAAGATACTCCATCCTGCATGGTGTTCAATTCAAATTCATGAAATATTTATGACATAGTATTTAGATAAATTTTACCAATTTATTATTTAACATAATCACAAGAATGGTTGAGGAATTTTAATAAGGTAATCCTAAAGTTCTCTCTCATCACTATTTAATTTAGTTAATTATTTAAGACTACCTATAGAAGACTAGGCCAAATATAAGTTGGGAAGATTTTATTCAAATACCTATAAATGTAGAAAGTGATAATGAGGAGGTTGAATAAGAAGATATAGAGGAAGAAGAGGAAATTAAAGTATAATAATAGATGGAGATAAAAGAAGACCTTCCTACAACTCCACAAGAATATATAGAAGAGGACCTTCTTACAGCTACACAAGAACCTACAAAATAGGACCCTCCTATAACTACACAAGAACCTATAGAATAGGACCCTCCTCTATCCACAAAATAACCTAAAAAAAGGATAAACCTTATAGAGGAGGCTTCAACAAGAAAATAACCTATAATAAGGAAGATGAAACTCATCCTCTAACCTGACTCTAAAGAATTTGAAGAAGAGATTTTGCCTTCCTCTAAAAATACTAATGTCCCATCTACTCTTCAAAGGTCCCATATACTAAGGGGAAATATTAGAGGAAAAACAATAACTAAACCTTTTTCTACTATATAAAGTAGTGAGTAGTCTAAATAAGAACAAACTACTAGTAGTCATGACACATTTGAGGTATATAGTTTTGATAAAATAGAGAGTGATAAGGAAGAGAATTCTTAAGAAGGAAATAATGAAATAGAGAAGTTAGGACACAACCATATAAAATTGACATAAAAACTAATGCAGAGACATATAGAGGTAGAATAAATGGAGCAAATCTCTATACAACATAATTTTCCTACTTTGGAGCAAGCTCTACAGGAAATATAATTATTAAGAAAGAAAATATAGGACTAGTCAAGAGGTGGATTAGATGCACTTGCTACAATAAATTCTTAGAGATAGACCTTAATAGAGATATCTTATAACTATTATTTCATATCTTTGTTTAGCAAAAAAGTAGCAAGAAAATCCTTTAACTACCTAAGCAGTCAAGTATAATTCCTCATCTTCTATTTTCTCTAAATTGAGGAGATGGGTAGACAAATAATGTGAAATTTTTAGAGCATTAAAAAATTAAAATAAGAAACTAAATGAAAAATTTAGGATTAATTAATAGAATATCTCCAAAATATGGTATAAATTTGATGATCTAGCTAATCTTACTCCATCACTCATTGACTGCAAACCTTCTGCAAAGGTATATTTAGTTTATCTTGAATAATAATGGTATAAGTTTAAGTTCATGAGAATATACTATGATATGCCATGTAAATTAATTTATTCTCTTTATTTATTTCAATTATATAAATAAATTTCATAAGAAGAACAAACACAACTATATGAGTTATATCTTCATAACTATGATGTACCACATGAAAAGGAATAGAATCTTAACCTGTATGTTGGAGATGTCATTCTAAAGGAATTTTCAGCATGTTTTTTTAATGAGCATATGAGAGGATGAGATATGACTAAATATATAAAAAAGGAAAGATAAAATCAATTGGTTATTATAGGATATTCGAAAACACCTAAGGTTGTGTTGGCAAAATGGGATAACATTATGCTGTGGAAGGAAGTAAGGGCTTGGTTTGCTAAAAAAATGTGAAGAAGCTTAGGATTTCTACTTAGGGTTGATAATTTATATGGGATATTCAACAAGATAATCATACATAGAAAGAAGAAATGAGCTCACTCCTGAGCTAAAGATTAAAGAGTCACACTCCCCTTTCAATTTAAAATCAACGTTTCATAGAGTAATAAGATATATTCTGATTGTAGGAGACCTTAGAGCATAGTTGTTGAGCATAATATTCTATACTACTATATTTTGGTACCCCATTCTAGATTGGAAAGATAAAATTCAATTAGATATAGCCAAGTAAGTAAAAAACTAGTATCTATTTAGACAAAATGTGGATTTCATGCCCATATATCTAGTGGTGCCTTTGAGCCTACAAATTTTAGAGCTATTTATAAGTTTGAAATGACCAATATTATTTCTTGAGGACAAGAAAAATATTAATTTTGGGAGTGTGATAAGCCCTATAATTATCATTTATTTTTCCTCATTTACCATACTCACCCTTCTTGTTTATCATGTTTATGAACTATTTTTCCATACGCTTTTATCCTTCGATAATCATGTTCTACAAATAACACTATGTGTAGACAATCAAAAATTCATCATGTCCTAGATTGGATGGGATAGAGAACACCTATAATTTTTATTGGGGGGGACACAATTGTTAATTGGGAGCATGACCAATGTGAGGATATACTAGACTCGACTATAACATCACTTCGTGTCATAACACACTGTGTGAGATAGGGTTCCAAAGCCTATAGTCTAACACAATCACATAACAACCCTAAAAGAGTCATATGATTTAACTCAATAATATAATAATAATAAAAGTAAATCTAATTAGGGCACACCAAATCTTGTGACACAAAGTGGGGGTTAAAAATAAAAAAATAAACAACTAAAATAAACATGTATAAAAGACATATACTCACGTCAATGTATATGAAATACTAATAAATGGAAGAGAATAATATAAATGATCTATCTATCTACTCTTAAAAAGGAGGAATAAAGTTAGGAATACTTACCTTTGAATATGAACCTGTCGTGCGTCAATCTCCCCCTTAGCCAAGCTACTTTGCAAGAGATTATCATGGTACATAAGGACAACTAAGATAAATCAGATCTAAGATACACAACCTATCCAAGCATCCAAAATACATATCCACAAGATGAGATAAAAGATATAAATAAATTATTTAACCCTAAAGATTTATTCCCCAAGTAGAATAGTCAATAGGTAGATATTCATTCACACTTATTCACTTGATTCTTTACTCTTATAAAATGGTGGTAAATGACCTTGTATATATAGTAGTATATTACCCTAAAAAATTTAGGAATGTAGGATGTGTTAGGTCAATCCAGTCTACCTAGAATGTTTTTTGGGGATAATTCTCTAATTTTGTGCTAGGTCAGCCAAGATGC
Organism: Torreya grandis; assembly: GCA_037957365.1. NCBI lineage: Eukaryota > Viridiplantae > Streptophyta > Pinopsida > Cupressales > Taxaceae > Torreya > Torreya grandis. The sequence goes on from JARHVA010000940.1 coordinate 1,437,494, forward strand.
CAACAAACTAAAAGAGAGAAAAAGTCCCTAAACTATGCTAGGTTGACCTTGTCAACCTAGCCCAACTAACACATCAAAAGGGTGCTTAGGCAAGAAATGAAGGATAAAACATAGAAAATGATAGGAATGGGTATAAGTAAAAACAATAAGGTTGATTTTAATGGTTTTAGGAAGCTAGAGTGTGTATGGTAAGTGGCAAAAGGAATGATAATTTTATAAAGCACCGATGGTCTACCCACCCCTTTATTAGTATACCTGTTAAGGCTTACACTCAAAGAGATTGAAACTTGATGGTTTCTTGAAAGATATAAAGTGTTAGTAATTAATAAAAGTTAAAAATATTATGTGTAAACATATTCCCTAGATGAAGCTCATCACGTGTCATGTAAGTACAACATGGGATAGTGCTTCGAAAGAAAACATGATAACACACAATGTTGATGCTAAGTATGGTGTATTAAGAAACAAATAAGATAAATGAAAGGATATAATTAAACAAAACATACCTTTAACTTACCTTAGTGCCATATATAAAGAATTAGACTATAAGAGATCAAGGTGTCTAATGTAGACTACACTAGGTGAACCTATAGAATTTAGTGCAAAATAAATAGCCAAAAATCAAAAAAATTGGAAGATAGACATATGATAGTGGAAAATAATATCTACATCATCATGATTATAATGAATTTTAAGTTTTAAAAAATGAATTAGTAAAAACAAAGATAGATGCAAAATAAGAAATTTGCCTAAAAATAAATAAAAGAATTAAGTTGCTAAAAAGTGGTTTTAAATAGGGAAAAAGAGAAGTCATTTGGTATTTTGAATTGTGAAAAATAAAAAAGACATCTCTAAGACCAAAGAATTCTAGGATGGAGAGGGAATGACATGTTAGACAAGGAGGACACCTAGAGGTGGCAGTATGGGCACTACATGTATGCAACTATAGATCTCAAACAAGTTTTTGAAATTTGTACTGAATTATGTAAATTTTTGATAAAATTTTATTTTAAGCATTATATATGTCAAAATTAAACACACATAAATTATAAGGGTAGAAAATAGGAAGATAAGAAATGGGTTTAAAGGGTTTAGGAAGAAAGTGAGTAAAATGCCTATTTTGGGTAAAATATACTAGGTCATCAAATAGAATGTACTAGGTCAACTAGGTCAACCTAGTAGGTTGAAACAAGGAAAAATACATATGGTTGAACTAGTAGGTATGGGTTAACCTAGTGTAATTTTTAGGCTGCAAAGCTAGGATGGAGTGAGAAACTAGCCTGTAAGGGCCAAAATGAAAACTCAAAAATAGGGAAGGGAAAATAAGAGGGTTGAATTGGAACTTGAAGTTAACTATGATGAAAATATGGAAATTTTGGTCAAATTAGGTTGACCAAGGAACCAAAATAAGCACAAAAAACATGAAAAAGATATAAGAGGGATAGAATGGCTTAAAATGACCAAAGGAGGCCAAGAGGGACCAACCAAGCTAAAAATAGGATAAAATGAGTAAGGTAATATAAATTAGGCTTGATTTTTTAATTAAAAGTGTAAAAAAATGATGTGTAAATAATGTATTGTGATTATACATGACATGGAGGAACTAATACATCCTTTATTATTTCTTGGTTACAAAGATGACCATGATTTTAAAGGTTGGTAGACATGTCTTGGTTATGAGATTTATTAAATATATTGATAGATGGAAATTGAGCTAGACTAGTAGCCATAGGTCTAGGAGGTATATATGAGATGTGCAAGACCCCCTTAGTTTAAACATGTTAGTCATGTTTTTAGGATACTAGGAATGATTAAATAACACCTTCATATGGGAGGTAGATGGGGATGTGATATAGGTGGGTATCACATTAGAGGATATCCATGCCATCCTTAAGCTACCCATAGTAGGAGCACTAGTGACCAAAAGGATACCAGATAGATTAGAGGAGAGGAGAGCCTTAGTTATGTAGGCTATAGACTCAAAGATGATATTAAGAAGATGGAAAGTTAATGAAGACAACATGTATATATAATAGATTACAAACCTCTAGAAGGTGGTGATAGGCCTTATGACATAGTGGGTGCTCTATCACAATCAGATAGTAAGGTACCATTATTCATGGTAGCCTTGAGTAGGATGATGATGGAAGAGGGAGTATTATACAATCTAGGTTCTATCATTTGGGTCTAGCTTGTTCATGATCTATTTAAGATGTTAGTTAGAGGGTATAAGATTATAATACTGATCATACTACTAAAAATATGGATATATGAGAGATTCCCCATGTATCGACTAGCTAGGTTTCCCTATGTGGTTGGTGATAGGTCACGTCAAGTACAGAGATGGAGAAGATACTAGGTATCATGATCCATGCCCCACATGATAGTGCTATGGTTAGTGAGATGTGTAGACATTGTGTGACAATTATATGGGCACATGATAGCTACATGAGTGAGCTGGCACATAGTTGTACCAACACTAGAGAAGAGAGAGGTGATTAAACACTATACATGGTGGAGGGGGCTAGGATAGATGGGCATACCTCATTCAACACCACCAATACTAATTCCTAACTAGTGGGCTCGACATATGAGAGAACCATGAGGGAAGAGGGGACTCAAACCACTGATATTGAGGCCAACACTGAGGCCATGTCTATAATGACCATGAATTGGTTGGGAATGATAAGTGGTAGAGGATGAGGTAGAGGAGGTATAAATAATAGATGTACCAATACCATCCTCATAGTGAGATGAGCAATGGCCATTAAGGACATGGTGGTGATGGAGATATGAGAGAGTGGAGACTATAGACATCTCAAATGATCCCATATATGAGCTAGATGAGATGATAAAGATACCACTCAAATAGAGGCTACGATGGACATGAGCTATGATAGCTAGGTTTGAGTTGAAGAGGTGACCTACCGAGTAGGTATTAAGAGGCCACTTATATGGGGAGATTATGCTAGGTGACTATGTAGATGATGATGTCATAGGATCTAAGACATAGATAGGTATGAAGATGGCTTAATTGTTTCTTAAGTTTTCATTTGGTAGTAGATAGATGTAGATAGATATTATGAGATATGATAGTGATCTAATATCCATATAGTGTGATTTTGTAGGCATACTTGAGGATGAGGAGAAGATATGGGGGTTCTTGGTGAGGGGATCACTCCATGACATCTTGGATGAGACTCTAAAACTAGATAACCCCATAGCATTAAAGGATTTGAGTGTACCATCTACCCCAACTTAGGTAAGTTGGTTTAGATTAGCTGATGAGGTAGCAAGGTAGATACAAGTGCAAAGAGAGAGGGTGAAACCACTAGTAGAGATGGGTGTAGGTGAGAGACATGCCTAGAATGCCTTGGTAGATGAGAAAGTTTTACATCTAGAGATAGTGACATATATGATGCAGGCATATATAATGGTGTAGACTCAACTCACATAGGCACATATAATGACCAAAGCTAAGTTTGTGTAGGCATAGGTGCAGATAGCATGCCTTTAGGGATAAGTAGAAGATTGAGATCTAAAACTACCTGTTATAGCATACCATTCAGAGGAGTCAAACTAAGGTCTCAAAAAGCAACATGGCTAGGCCATGAGAAAGATAGGGTGGAACCTAGTCCTAGTGTTGAGGCTTTATATATGCTTGTATATGTTGTATCAAACTCATGGTATATATATATACCATGAGTTTGATACAACATATACAAGCATATATATATATATATATATATGCTTGTATATGTTGTATCAAACTCATGGTATATATATATATATATATATATATATATATATATATATATATGCTTGTATATGTTGTATCAAACTCATGGTATATATATATATATATATATATATATATATATATATATATATATATATATATATATATATATATATATATATGTATGTATGTATATGTATATATGTATGTATATGTATATAAATATATATATATATATATATATATGTGTGTGTGTGTGTATATATGTATATATGTATATATATACATATATATATATATATACATATATACATGTATGTATATATATATATATGTATATGTATATGTATGTATGTATGTATATATATATACACACACACACACATATACGTTGGTTGTGTATGTTGTCTTTATGATGGTTGTGTTTGTGGTTGCTTTTAGATATATTTATTTCTAGCACATGTGTTTATATTCATTTTATATATTATAGGAAATATATGTGGTGTGGTTTCTTTTCTATCATTATGGAGTACACATTCATGGTAAAAATTAAACATGCAAAAAGAACTTGGAAAAATATAATCAATCAAAGAAATGTACTAAACACTAGTTCAAGTTGGGAAATGTGTAATAACAAAAAATGACTAAGTATAAAAATCCAAGAAATTGTAAAACAAGATGGTAAAAGAGGATTTCTTTTTAAACCAATGTCAAATATTTTTTCACCAAATTAAAACAAGTAAAATAATACTAAGTATCATCTTGGGAAGTATGAAAAATAATGTAATAAAATGGAAGGTATGTAAAAAGGTACAAATGGTAATAAAAAATAATCAAAACTAAGTCAATATATTATATTATTTCATGATGGGAATTACAAAATAAAAAAAATTGCAAAAAATTAGACTTAAATTTATCATACTAATTCAAGCTAGGAAGTATGAAAAATTCAAGAAATGGTTGTAATCTTACATGTACTAGGAAAATAAGAAAATAAAGGGTGAAATAAAAATGAAGTATAAAACGTACTAAATATCAAGATGGGAAGCATGTCAATGATGTGTAACCTCGTAATCTATCTAATCTTATCTCATATTTGACACATGTAATTTTGGATGGTGACTTGTCTATTGGAAAATTTTGTGAGGAGGGTCAGGTCATATCTATGGTGTTACACTGCAACTCACAAAATAAAAACTCAAGGGGTACCAAATCAAGATTTGTAAGTAGAAGGATAAGGAAAGGTAAATCAATGATGGAAAATATGGTAATTTGTGAGGGATGTTGGGTCCTTTTTACAGTCTTACAAAGTAACTTAAAACTGAAATCCCATGGGGAGTGATTAGTAAACAAAACAATATTTTCCAAGAGGAAATATGAATGAAAAGGAATGAAAAATGTATTGTAATAATCAAGACTTAAGAATTTTATGATAAGACCTTAGGAAGAAAGAGGCATACTAAGGACATGAAAAGACACTAAGTAACTAGTGGTCATCTATGTACAATGGAAACCTTCTTTCTATAGACATAAAGATTTGTAGGAAAATAGGTATGCTATTAATATTAACTCATGATGTTAGATTAGTAAAAGGAAAATTAAAATGGACCTATCTTCCCATTACATTTTACCCACTTCTAAAGACCCCTTATAGATTCATCGACCTACTATGAAGATTAGGTACTTACATGAGAAAGTAGGTAGAACTAATTTTTTTTATATTATCCTCTTCTAATCTACTAGACTACCACACCCCAAAGGACCTAAACTCTATTGTGAGGCCAATTGTGGTGTTTGAGCTTTGAATAGAAGAAGGAGATGTGTTTTGAATCATGTTTTTTAGTGTGATTTGAGTTTTAAAAATATTCAATAATTTTACCTTTTGATATCATTGCCTTTTTTTAAGTGATTTGGATTTTAAATTTCTTTTAAAGGATAATTAATAATCCTCCTTATATATTTTGAATGACCAATCATGAGATAGATAGTGATACACATGAATGAGTTGTAGGCTAAGGCTAAAGGAAGATAAGTGACCCAAGATAAAAGACTAACTAGAATACTTAGGATTGATAATGAACTGAGCATGTGATCTCAAGTCTCAACCATGTATATGAATAGTTTATGAGAAAAAGAAGAAATGAAAAATGAGATCCAAAGGAGGACTGGTGAAAAGAAATAATAATGAGATATATTTCTTGTGAACTGATCACATGGTAATAGGAGATAGTAGTCAAAGGGAAGAGGGTAAATATAGCTAAGTCGTCATGTGAATTATCTTTGAAAAATAAAGATAAGAAAGAAAACAATCATGAAGATACAAGGGAAGATTTTTGAGAGAAACTCTAAAGGAAAAGAAAGCAATGATAAGAAAAAGATAATTATATGTAAAATGTAAAATGATAACATAATATAACTATAGTACAACAAGAAGGAGAAACACGATATAAGATAAGATTGAAACATATGTCCAATCCAAATATAAATGAGAAATAATCATGCATGTGCTCATAAATATTGGTAAATTTATCCACACACACTGTTTAATACATCATATAAGTCTCTATCAAGTTTTAATTGAACTAATGTTAAGGTGTCATCAATCTTCAATGAATTTTGGGAAAATACTTATTTTCTAATCTCCTCAATTGAAAAATTATGAATAATCAAAGCATCATGCTAAGGAGGAAAATTAGGAAAAGTTTGGTTAGGAGAATGCATGAAAACATGATCTATAGGAGAAGAAAGAATCATAGGTGGAGAAGGATCCATGGGTGAAGGACTCACAAGTGGAGAAGGGTCCATAGGTGAGGGAATGCCCATAGGTGAAGGAATCATAGGTGGAGGCACAAAAGGTGGTGGAGGGACCACAAGAGGTTATGAAACCACTAGAGGTGGAGCCATGGGAGAAGAAGGAGGAGCCTTCTTATGGAAATGCCCTATGGGTGGAATGGTAGAAGGACCAGTGATAGATATAATCTGATTTTTAAGATGTTGAAGAATGTAGCAATGATCAATGTGATGCATTCCATATAGGTGTCATAAAAAATATACCTCACCATACTTAGGTAAATATTCAATAAGTACCTTTGTGGGAGGCATGGATTTATCTAATGATGGGGAAGAAGGACATAAGGTATTTTCACAACTTATGACAATGGGTGGAAGAGTGATTCTATATCCTTTGGAAGTAATAGATATGTTTGTGAGTGGTTTTAGGAGCACTCACAAAAAGTGGTGAAATAGGAGCAAAAGTATTTAAAGAGGAATCATCACCCCATTTTTTGGTTAAAGGATCCATCTTAGGTAGAAAAATCAAACCATCCTCAATGGAGGTTGATGATGAAGGAGTGGAACTAGTCTCAATAAGAGGAGCACTAGGATGAGAAGTAGGAAGATGCTCAATAATATTAGGTGAAGAAATAGGTTTAACTAAAGTGGAAAAAATAACATGCTTAACTATATCTAGTCTTACTAAAGGAGGGGCAAGATTTGTAGAAGGTTTAAGGAGAACTTCCCTAGGTGTGGAAAGGTGATAAGGTCTAGTTAGAGCATGATCCAAGAGCATGGTTCTAAGTGGATTCTAAAAAACTAGAGATATTAATGCCATATATACCCTATGATAAAGAGGGAAAATGCAAGAATTAGGAAATATAAAAGAAAGAGAATGATGAAATGCATGAAAAGACTCAAGTAAAGAAGAGTGTTAATGAAAAATATCAACATCATAGGCTTGGATAAGGCTACCTAAAAGAGGATCATCTAAAAAATATCCATCATCATAATCTAGAATATGAATATCGATGACATAGGTTAGGATGACCTTGTCATCAAAGAAAGCTTGGTAAATAGAGTGCCTAGTCTTGGTTAAGACTACAAGAATGTCATCACAAAGAGGCTTGAGAGAATGAGGTTATAAGGAAGTAGGAAGCTATGAGATGAGATGAGGTGAGAGATCAAAAGTTTTTATATTTAAGTTTATATCATCAGGCTCATCATCATTAGAGTCTAAAATCTTAGGATGAATGTTACCAATAAGCTTAGGATGCTCATTATAACCTCTGGTTGAGTTGATAGGGAAGTTGAAATGCTACGACTCATGGAATGGAACACTAGGTAAAGGTTCAAGAGTAAGAATATTGAAGACACCATGATCTTGGAATTATTTAAAATTATAAGGTTTAGTGTCTCCTTGAATCCTATAAATGGCTCCATTATGAGGAAATTTAATGCATTGGTAAGTGGAAGATATGACAACTCACATATGATGAGACCACGACCTACCAAGAAATATGTTATATGAAAGAGTAAAGTTAAAAATCATCACTTTCACATGAACAGTGATAGGTGGGATGGTAATGGGAAGCCACACACACCCTAAGGAAGGCATTTTCTTTCTATCATATCTTTGGCATATGTTGTGTGTAGATTTGAGATTACATTCAGAATACCAAGAGTTTTAATGAAATCAAGGGAAGTGACACTAGTGATAGAACCCTCACCTATCAAGGCTCAATTAACTTAGATAACACCTATTTGGATGCTAATAAATAATGGAGGATCATTTTCATGAATCAGAATCTCATTAAAAATCATAGATGCAATAGGAAATCATAAAGAAAGATAAGTGTTTATAGTTTCATCAACATTAAAGGACATATCTTCACATTGTTGTAAGATACTATCCTCAGATCTAGATAAAGTAGCCTCTTAACTTGTTAGAGGAGGGTGAGGGATATTCATCTTGAATAAGAGTTACATGAGGTAGTTTCTATGACGTGTAGATGTCCTCATGAGTTCAAGAAAAGTTATTGGGATGGAAGATTAGTAAATTCTGCAATGGGATCCCACTCATCATAACCCATAAGGATATTGTTAAATATACATGTGTAATGGTTAAGTAGGTTTTCAAAAGGTGGATCCAAAGATAATTGAAATATACATTGATAAGAATGATAAGGATGAAAAGAAGATTGTAAATTATTTGGTGATGAAGAAGTAGTTATTTTATATTGATCTTGAAGTTCAAAAGAAGAAGTGTTAGTAGAAATTGGATTGTCATTAGTTTTAGAAGATGATGAGAAATAAGTATAAATAGTATGGGATGTGTCATATAAGTGAAAATAATAAATTGAATCATCAAAATAAATAAGATCTTATTTCCCCAACTCATTTAAATGAGTTGGAAAATAATATTGGATAACATGATATGCATTATGGGATAGAGGAGTGTAAATAGATTATGAATCAATGAAAGCCACCACTCTTCTCATATTGGTCATGATAACCATATTCTCTTCAAATTTTGGTTTAAAAATACTTTCTACATTATTTGTGGAAGAGGTGGACTTGTCTTGACCTTGTTGGATTGGTTGATGATTAGGCAAGGGGTTTCTATAGATAGCTAAATGAGCATTTACTTGATTTAAGGATTATGTTTTATCATGTGATTTATAGTCTTTGAAATTAACTATTGTCATAAAATTATGCACCCTAGGAAATTCTATGAAGATCCTATAATTTTATGCAACATTGAATCATCTCTCAAGTAGTGGGTGAACTTATAAGAGAGATGAGTCTTTAGGATTGAAAGGGCTAGCTCCTTAGATATGACTTGATGTTCTTATACTACTAAAATTGCCTAGCATGTGTGAAAAGGGAGAGAAGGATACATAAATAAAACCTAAACTAGGAGGTGATGTACTAAGATTTGCCTCCATTCATACACGTCAAATTTTTATAATGAATTTAGACAATCAAACTAGCCTCATACCATTAATGAATCTCACTAGAATTAATGTTTCTCATGAAGGCAAAGAACAACTCAATGAATGAATAAAAGTGAGGTTAAGGCTAGATATGACTCTACCAAACTCATACACACTTCAAGAGTCTATTTTATTAGTATACACTTCATGACACATGTTAGGAGAGAAGTCAATTTATAATAACACATTCAAGGATTGTATGAAAATAAGATGAGGATAATCTATACTTGACTTTCAAAATGGATCACTTCAACACATAGTGAAAATGGACTTAGAGAATAACTAGATTGATTATAATTATCTTAATTACAAATCAAGGTACAATTTTTGAAGGGTTTTGCCATACCAAAATTTGTAATCCTGAACAATGACAAAAAGGCCCAATTTATAAAACTTGGAAGGAGAGAGAGAAGTTAAAAAGACACAAGGAAAATTTTCAACAAGTTAAAATAAGTTAAAATTACATGTAGAGGAGAGGTGGGGTGAGCTATTCTAATTCATGAAGGTGTACTTGTCCACAAAAGGCATAAAGATAATGAAAAGTGGCACAAAGCTACCATTTTGGCATGAAAAATTACCCACTTGAGTTTATTTATAAAACTACCCATATCCCTATATATGGTCAAGTATAATGATTGATCTAATTAAGAGGGGTTAAAAATAAGTCCCCACATGCATTAGATTGATCCCTGACCATTCCTATTCTTTTGGACATGAAAAATCATCATTGTCAAATTCAAAAGGGGTCTTTTCCATGTACCTTCTCTACTTGTAATTCAAAACTCCTCAAACCTACAAAATAATCCATAAAATGGATGCTATGGCACCTTTAGGTACACCTCATATGTTTGGCTTCATCAAAAATATCATAAAATCCACCAAAATTGAGTTACCATACCCTTCACTATGTCATTTTAGATGCCAGTTTAGATAGACAAAAGTTAGAGACCTAAAAGAGGAACTTATGAGTATTTCCAAGATTTTAAAATGGAATGGAGAGTTGACTCAACTCCCAATTTACCCTCCTAAATGGTTTTCATCCTTTGATCATCTTCAAGACCTAAAAAACATAAGAAAATGTCAAATAAACCTACTTTTTGATCCATTTGTATGGAATTTATATAATATAATTAAATGGATTTGATCCTAATGAATTTTTAAATAACTTTTTTTTTATACTCATGATCCAATTCATCTATTTAAATTCACTTTTGGCTTGATTTCCACCATTGGGTCAGGAATCAGGGTTTACAAGGGTTTTTTAAGTGATCTAAACTCTTAACATTTATTCATAAAGAAAATACATTAGATTAATTTATAAATTCCAATAAGGATTATTATTAATCCTCCATAACTCCTCTAAACATCTCCATATCCTATAAAAAGGCTTATGAAATTTCTGAGCTCTTTATGTTGACATTCAAGCTATTTTCAAACATTCTGGTAGGGTTTGAGCACCTCCTAAGCCAAAAATGGCTCCTTGATGAATTATATTATCTATTAAATGTTATAAAACCTATTTAACTATCCTATAAAAAATTTCCCATCATTGGGATGGCTTACTAATAGATAGAATTGAAGATGACCCCTATTTAGCAACTAGGCCTAGACCTTGTCAAGGGGTCTACCTACAACTTGAGACCCCATCTAACCTTTACATCATTTAGTTTTATAATTTATGGATTTAAAATATCTAATACACCCCTATAATCATTAATCAAACAAGTGGAACACATATTGACCCTCAATTTGGCCTCTTGCTCTTGGGTTTGTCTATGGGGTTTGAATACAACCCTCTTTATGTGGAGCATCCTGCTTTTCCCCAAAGATTATATCAATGATTTTTAGGTTTCCATGTATTTCCTCCATCTTATCCAATCATTAATTTATCTTTTCTTGACCTCTAGTTTATGATTTTCCCTATCTTCCTCAAAACTATCCCTTTATGTAAGGCAAAAGTAACCCTGATCTGAGATAAAATAGAGGTAGGGTTTTCCTTGATATATAATCAAATAAAATAATTAAGGAGTTTATAATTTTTCACAAGGATTATTTTTACCTAATTTTAGCTTCCAATTCTAAGAAAAATGTCCTTGACTTGCCCAATTTCAAGACTAAACTTTTCAGGATGGACTGTGTGCAAGGGTGTTGAATGTTGATTGAATTTTGCTTGTTTGGTGTGTCTTGATTTATCATATACTCATGGATAGGGGTTTATATAATTATTATTATTATTATTATTATTATTATTATTATTATTATTATTATTATTATAATAATAATACTAATAATAATAATAATAATAATATAAAATTATTCAAAATACTTATTCCATAAACTTTATCCCTCCAACCTTCTCTATACCCATGCAAAATAAGATTAGGCCTATAACCCATTGACTGAGACAATCCTCTTATATATTTTTCGGTAGGGTATCATGGAATGTTTTGGAACTAGATTCATGATGCCTAAATTCTCTATGGAATCCATATAATCAAAAAATATATATATGTTTCTCATTTACCTTGAAATATTCAAAAGCAATGCCAATCATCAATTTATTGTCACCACTGTCTAGACTAATATAGGGTTTTAGGTCTATTGTAAGTTATTTGGGATTTGTTTAGGGCCTAAAATATGTTGAAATATTAATAGATAATTAAATTAATTTGATCATAATATATTCTCTCTTTGTGAATCATGGAAAATCTATTAACCTTCCCACATTTTGAACTCTCTTAAGAACTCATTAGATTAAGAAATGGGGAACCCTACTTCTGCCTTACTTGTAGGTGTTGATTTTCATGTTAATACCTTGCCTATAATGTTTAGTGGTCACCTTTACTTCTAAATAGTGAATTTTAATTTGTATATTTTACATGGAATACCCCTTTGGCATCATTAGTAATTGAAGTTTTCTCACTATCTATCAATTGAGATAGTCTTAATACCATGCCTATAGGTGATTTGGGGTGAGAATGACATGAATTTAGTCTTGATATATGCTTTGGAAACTCCTTTAGATCCCAAATTCATTATGTTTTGGATTTATATCTATCTTAACCCAAAATTTCTCTCAACACTCCTCCAAAGTCATCATTTCATTCCACTGTTAGCTTTAGCTGTAGGTGACTATGTTTCTTCATTTATTTAGGCCTGTAGGTTGTTTTCAGGTGAATCTAGACTTTTTTTAGTAGGTGTTTTACCATCTTATGAATATATAATGATCATAAAACATTATTATGTCTTAAATACCTTTAAAACACAAAAAATATTGAAACCTTGTCTTACTAGTTCACTACCTTGACTGTGACAGTCATGTCCAGGTGTGTACAGATAGAAGATAGTGTGGGAGCCTCAAAACATCAAATTCACCTTTGAATTTCTTATCTTGGCTTAGGATTCTAGTTTGAATCATTTTGAATTGATTAGAGTTGATATAATGTCTTAGAACTTTCAAGATTAAGAAAAAAGTCACTTTTTCATAGCATTTTGTAGATATCACTACCTTCTTTTAGTGTTTTTTTGGCAATTTGGAGGAGCTCAAAACCAACCTTTCACTTACCCTCTAGCCATAAAATTTGACATAGTTAAACTAGGTGCATAGTTTTACAATAAAAAATCAATAAAAAAGGTAAAATCATACTCCACCATGTCCAACATTAAGCCAAAAAAACCTTAGGACCACTATTTAGCCATTTTAGGGATAGGGTCACTAAAATAGTCAACTCTCCTTTTGGAGTGAACCAACCACTTGTAGAAGATTATAAACCATCATATCATGGAAAAAAAAATACTCTTGTATAAAATATATATTGGTCATGAGTTCCACCATATTTTTCACTATTCATGCTCTATACAAACCTTCATGAAATAAACATAACCTGACTGTGAGCAGACAAGGCAGTAAACTAGGCAAAAAAAATGGGCAATTTGGGTTTGGAAGAATGCTAATTAGGCTCTCAAAATATTTTTTAATGAATTGGATATTCACACATGAATCTTAAGATAAATATCACCACCATGAAAATCCTCAGATGTTAGAAAACTCAAATTTCTCATACTTGACTATCAACTTAGAAAACAAGCACAATTTGAACTCTCCTTCAAGTGGCATTGAAAGAGAAATGTTGTATGGCTGAATAATAATTTAAACTGCCTAATTAAAACCTTTAAACACCTAATCAAACTCACAAATCCCTCTAGAATTATAAAAATAAGGAATAGATGCAAAACCATACCCCTCTTGGATGCAATTTCATAAAAAGTTGTCTGGATTCAAAATGATGGTTCATAAGGTATAATGTACCCATACAATACTTATTTACATGAAATTGAATTATAATAATATTATTATCCATCCCCAATACCATTCTTCCTAACACCACCTGTACAACCCATAGTGAATGTTTGAACTTGACTTTCATTTGCTTACCAAGAAGAAAATGAAGGAAATTGAGTTGTAGATTCCATTTTTTCTGAAAAAAATGAAAAAAAAACTTGGATATGTCCTATATGTAGTTTAAGAGTCACACAACCACTTTTTCTAAGTGGCACACTTCCCAAGGATTCATACAAGTGTCTTTTTGTCAATCTTTGGTCAAGAAAACTACCATGTTCTGAACAACCTACCATTTATTCATTTATGTCAAATTATTAAAGACTTATAAGGACAATGGGGATGACATGATAATTTTTAAATTTTACAAATCCTAAGTAACCCATATAAAACAATAAATGCACTTAAAATGACCTCTAAATGACCCAACAATGATAAATAGACCTAGGAGGCTATTATCCAAAGGTAGAATAACATGAAATGACATTAATTGACCATTGAAAAACCATATGAAAAAGTTTTTCACCTATGTGGTTGACTCATTTTGACCATGTGGTTAAAATTGTCAACATTCTTAGCAATTCACTGGGGTGGCATGCTGCTATGCTTAGGACCAGCTTCCTTACACCTCCATTGGGCATGGAGTCATGCATATGAGCACTCAAATTGACTTGAATATACCTTTTAATTAGATAAAATAATATGGTTGAATCACACACACAAAATCAAAGACACACACCAACAAAAATAAGGAAACACAGAGCCTATTCTTCAAGAGCACTTGGGGGGACACAACAACAAACTAAAACAAAAGCAAACTAAACACACACTATCCTAAAATAATATCTCCCTCTTAGATTAAAGGGAAATTTTGAAACTCTTATTACCACATATAATGAAGGGATACATGGGAAAATTTTCCATTTAAACATTGGCATGGAAGCCTTCATCTTTCTCATGGTGTGTGTCAATCTTCTTGGCATGGATTTCAATGTAGCTAAGACAACTTCAAACAAATCACCTATAAACATGAATTATTATTTCACTTCAAATACCTCAGATTTTTCATAAGACTCTTTAGTTTCTACATGATCCAATGATGCTTCATCAAAGCATGTTTCTTGTCTCACCATGATGTCTTGAGAATGGACAAGTGGTTTGTCAACTACAAGTTAATGAAGCTCATCAAGGAGCTTAGTGTAATATTTCAAATGTTGATCATTATCTCTCATGGAGACTTCTTTCTCTATCTTTTCATATACTTTTCCTTCAACCTTGAAAACTTCTTCAATATTTTATAGGAACTCAATCTACTACAAACATTCTTCTTTGTCATCTTTCAAATCAAGGATCACCTATTCCTCATGAACTTCTTCTTCAAACACCTCATCTTAATCCTTGGTCATATGGCCCACTCCAAGTCTATCCCAATCCTTATTATGAGAAGTTTTAACTTAAATTGAGTCTTGTTTCTATTGGTTCAAGAAGGGTGTGTTATGCTTGATATCCTCAAGTGGAGTTCCAATGATAAATTCTTCATCATCACTTATGTCATCCTCTTGATCTTCTACAAACTAAATTTCTTCCTCCTTTGATTATTCCCTTAAAAGAGGTTCTTATTCAAAAAGATATGGGGTGGGAAGGTGGAAAATATATGAATGAAATAAATAAGGGATGCAAGGTGTAGTGAGAGGCTCATGAATGGATATGGGATAAAGATAAATCTCTTGAAATGAATCTTTGATAACAATAAGACCTTATTGGGTTGAGGGCACATCACTTTCTTTCATATCCACATCATGATTTTCATCATCTTCTTGGAATTATCCTCTAACCTCTTTCTTTCCCCAATAATTCATAGTTTGGTCCTAAGTTGGAAGCTTAGAACTAGTAGACTCTTTTGAGGATTGAATATGTTCTTCTTCAAGGAGAGGAATGGTGGAAGAGAGATATATAGGATGTTGAAGAAGCAAAAAATTTAACAATATAGTTTTGATAAATTGGGAATGGGATCAATGGTAAAATAAATGAAGTCTTTGGTAAGGGTGGTAGTGTTTTGATGATAAGAGATAAGATTTTTCACTTTTACATTAGTAATCACCATTAACCTAATGGAAGATGTGCTGATAATCACCAAAAGCATGTAGATATAGCATATCTAAGTTAATTGTTAGTTTCATGCCTATGATTAATGATTCATATTATTTCATGTTATTAGTGACATCAAAGGTGATATATAATGCTAAAGGGTTAATTTTAGCATGAGGATTATTTAGAATACAACCTACCCCCGCTCCTTAGAGAAATTTAACACCATCAAAATGTAGGGTCTAAGTGTCTTCTTGTAAATCAATAGTGATTTTAAGAAGCTCTTCAATAACTAATATTTATTTAGTAGTACTGGGAATGACATATGTATCTTCTTTATTACTTGCCTCTAAATGAATAGTAAAGTTATGCAAGTAATCTTTGAGAGAGATATCCTGATTGAGACCTTCAATATATGGAATGTTATCATCAAGGAGACTATCTTGAAGGTGATTTGTAGTAGGTATGGGTACCATAACAAGTTGGTCAGCAGTGACTTCCCTTTTGATATATTTTTGTATTATGATGCAAAGTTAAAATTCCATTAAGAGAACCATACAATTGCTAATTCTATCATTAGGGAGAAATGCTTAAGAAAAAAAGTGACAAAGTGGGTCAGAATGAATAGTGACATAGGTTGTTTGATAGAACATGTAGTGATGAAGATTTTTAGTTATGAAATAGATAGCAAGGCAATCACATTCTAATTTGATATAAAAAATTTCATAATCAATGAGGCCTCGACTAATATAAAAAATAACATAATCTCTTTCAGTATCATCTTGTTGGGCAAGTATTACCCCAAATAATATGGGAGTAGATGAAGTGTACAAAATCAAAGGAGAATCATTATAAGGTGGGAAAAGGGTAGGTAGGTGAAGAAATGAATGTTTCATGTTATAAAATACTTTTTGATAATGATAATTCCATTATAAAGTGTTACCTTTATTAATAAGTAAATTCATAGAGTATATGTGATAATCTATTTTGGGGATGAATCATCAAATTATCCCAAGATTTCCAAGGTAAGTATGAATGTCTAGGATAGAGCGAAGAATATGAATGATGATTATAGAATTGATTTTAATAGGATGAACATCAATATCATGAAGAGATATTATGAATCATATCAATTTACTAGATGTAATTCTAAAAAGACACTTTTAGGGGTTGAGTAAACTTTATAATTGATTAGTCAATCAAAGATGATGGCTAAATTAGAGAGATGGGTTTTGTGAATTTTGGATTTGGAAATTAGATCATCCACATAGGTTTCCAAAATATTATGTATAATATAATGATAAATTTGGGTCTTATCCCACTGATAGGTAGCTTCAAAAAATTTTAAGCTAAAGGGAATACTAACATAGCAATAGGTACCCAATTCTATAGTGAATGTTTTCTTGTGTTGGCCTTTAGGGGAAATGTGAATTTGATTATAGCCTAAAAAAGCATCCATAAGGGATAAAAAAATTTATCCATAAGTGAAACCTATGATGGTGTCTATATAAGGTAATGGAAAATTATCTTTGGGATAAGAAAGGTTGAGATTGTGGAAGTCGATGCATATGTGAATAACCATGGCGACTTTTTTACAAATGACAATAATGTTTGAAACCAATTCTTAATAGTCCACATGTTTAATAAAATTGACATATAATAGTTTATTTATGGCATAGGATGGAAAATTTGGGGTGAAAATTATGTTATTTTTGTTGAATAGTTTAACATATAGGTGTGTGATTATGTTATGTACAATGATACTAGGATCAATACCAGGCATGTGCTAGTATGACCAAGTGAAAGTATCATAATATTTATCCAATAATAGATGAAAAGTATCATTCTTGATCAGCATGATTTCTATATAAACTATTATAGGTCAAGGACATGAGGGTGTGGCATATTCTATTATCATGGTTTTCTCAATAATAATAACATTTCCATCTTGAAAATTATATGGTGCATTGGGAAGAGAGGAATTGTAATTGCTTTTATGATCGATAATAACAATGAAGTTGTTAAAGTGAGTATCCTTTGATTTGAAATTTCCAAGTTTATGATGTTGTCGAGGAAGTTGAGGTTCTCAGTCATGGACCAATTCAAGTATGGCTTCACTGTTAGGTAACATAAGTAAAGTTCCATGATATTCCACATTTACTTTAAGATCAATAATTTTTTTTACCATGGTGATTGTATTTAGAATGTATTTGGCCTACATCTATGGCCTTGGCATCAAGGGTGATCTCAAGAGTAGGTGGAACTATGGAGGAAGGTTGAATGGATTCAATTAAATTGATAATAGGAATATATTTACAATAATTGATGGAGAGAAGATATGATAGAGTGACTAGTGTGATAGGAAGTATACAAGGTTCTAGAAGTTTTGAATTTTTGAGAGGTGAGATTTTTTCAACAACGCATGGAGTATTGAGAAGTGGAGAATTAATTAAAGGTATATGACCTTTAGGTTGTAACTCAGTATATATGGAAATAATATGATCATCTTGGTTAAAATCATGTATTTTATCTAAGGTTTAATAATTGTGTTGAACATATAAGTCTCATGATTGAGCTTGGGCCATAATGTAGTTATCATCATAGGCGGGAGAGACAGTACATGCTTGTGTCTCTAGTGTAACTTATGAAGGTGATACACCTAGATCACTAAATTTATAAGGTTCCATGGTTAAATGGTATTGAAATAACTTATCCATTCCATAATCATTATAAGTGAAATCATCTTCTATATAATATTCTCCATGTGCATTACATGGAGGAGGCAAATTAGTGATCTCATTGATAAAAGGGATGATACAATCATGAGGTAACAAAGAAGGAGGAAGATACTCTAAAATATAAGGAGGTAGTTTGGTAGTATTGCATGTATTTTAAAAATCATTTAGCTCATCATCATTAGAATTGGAAAGAGTGAATTGTAATTATATATTAATATTGACAAATTTAGATAAAGGTGTACTATTAATTTTTATAATAGTGGGAATATGATTAAGATTTTGGGATAGGGAAGATGAATACTCCATGGGTTAGGATTAGACTCATATTTTTACCATTTTAAATTATGAATAAACTCGATACATCAACTACTAGAAGATGAAATGGCCCTCATGTGATGAGTCCATGGGCATCTTAGGAATATATTATAGGATAATGGTAAGTTGAGAATGATAAGCTTAGTGCATATAGTTTTGGGTAATATTAAGAGGGATCCAAATACAACCAAGCAATTTTTTATTAGTCTTGTTGAATCCACAACATGTTAAATGAGTTTCCTTTAGATGGTATTTGCTATACACAAGTTGTTGAATGAGCCAAAGGGATTCCACATTGATTCCTTGACTGTTATCTACTAATACTTTGTGAATGAGGGTGGTATTAATGGATATTTTAATAAAGGGATGTAGATCATCAAATCAAAATAGAATTTCATAATTTTTGATGTCTTATTCAAAGAACTCAATTTAATTCTTTAAATAAGGAAAAATAGTTTCAATGGTATGAACTTCTATTGGTTTAGGCTCATGAAAATGTTGTTCCTCTTCTAAGGAAGATGGTTCTTTGATTTATTGGACTTGTTGCATTAGGAATTTATGATGATAGGGAGAAATTTAAACTAATTTCATGAGAGGTATTTTTCAAGGCATAGAGTTAAGTTCATATAAGAAATTCTAATGAGTTTTTAATGAGGAAGAATCAACATAAGGCTTATAAGGTAAAATATGTTTAGTAGGAAGAGACGTAGTTGGAGGTTTGGATCAAGGAAGTAACTCTTCATTGGTTTCTGAAGATAGGTTAATGGTAGTAGTATCTTTGAGAATTTTTTCTTCTAAATATGGTTTCTTTAGTTTTGTGATGAGATTTTTGTGGACAAGATTGCATCGATAATTAACCTTAGCTGTATTCATGTATTTGGAATTAGTATAATATTAATCATAATCAATGTCAATCACACAAATATCTTTGTTTGGTTTTTGAGGTTTGGATGTAGATAATTCTTTTGTATTATTACAGGAATAATATTTGAAATCTTGTTTCTTTTGAGAAGAATCAATATAATCATGATGACAAATTTTGATAATGGCATCATGATTTTATGAATCTCCTAGCATAAAAGAAATAAATTTTTTTGTAAGCCCACAACATGTTTCATGGGAATGACCTATATTGGCATGAAACCAAAAAAAAATTTAGGATCATGCCATTGAGGGGGATTATTAGGATACATGAATGGTTTAGAATGTGCTAAAAGTTATTTCACTTATTATATGCTTAGCGATGTATGGAAAGGTTGGGGATTTTCCATTTTGGCTATTCCTAGTTTTGGCTAGGGAAGATTGTTTATGATTACATTAGTTGAATTTTAGAAATATACCTTGGTGGTTTTAGTTTTAGGTTCAAACTATTTCATTAGAAAGTATTGATGCTTCACTTGGTCAAGAGCATCATTTAAAGTTTGGGGAACAAAAGTTTGAATTTTGTATTGGAGGGAAGGTGTTAAGGCTATGATGAATAGTTTGAAAAAGTTATCATAAGTCATGTTATTATTTTATTTGTGATTCAAATATTTCAATCATTTGATAAAATCATGAGCTCATTTGACATGGGATGCTTAACATTGATGAAATGACTAAGACAATTTTTGGCAGGATCATTATGTTGAATTTTTTTAACTGAAGGATTGGCAAAATCCTCAAGTTGCCATATATAATGTTGGGGAGGTTGGTTATACCATTCTAATAAATCACTATAAAATTTTTTAACTAAAATTTTGGTAGTGGAAAATGTATTAGTTTGGATCCACTATTTATAAAGAGTAACTAATGCTTTCAGAAAAATGTGAGGTCTATAGTACCATCATACTTAATAGTTGGAGATATATTAACAATATCAATAGATATAACTAATGGGTTTAATGGTTTATTTTGAATGTGTTGAATCATATTATTGTGCATTATGGGTTGGATAATAACATTTCTCATGGCATTTTAAGAGGTGGAGGGATAGAGTTTTGATTATTTTGGGAAGAAGAATGGGAGGATGATTATCCATGTTTATCAAATGATGTTGTAGTTACATCATTTGAGAGCTGCTATATATTTTCATGATGTTCATTTGCTTCAATATTTGTATAATAATTTTATTTGTGTCAATTGGTGGGTTGGTGTTGTTAGGAGGATTCCCCAAATTGGTATTAGGGGGAGGGTTACTAGGTGGCAAATTGGTAAGAGGAATGTTATTGGTGTTGAGAAGGTTTTATGAGGGTTTTTTTCTTAGGATTATGTTAATTACTCCCATAATATGGTTATATGTGTGAAGGTGAGAATTATCTTGATAATTATGGAATGGATGTGATCTACCAATCTCATCTATTAGTTTGATTTGAACCATTTTGTAATCAAAGATGAGGGATGAGAAAAGGTGATCTAATAGTGAAGATCATATTGGGTAGAGATGGTAGGAAGGAAAGAACATCCTATATAGTGTTTAAATGGATTTAGGTTTTCTAAAAGAAATTGATATGGGATTTCATGGTGCTTGAAGGTAGAATTTGAAATCAAGAAGTAAGGAAGAAAAACATGGACATAGTTAGTCAAACATAGAATAATATCAACCATTAGGTATAAACTGGACCAGGTTGACAAATTTTATGGAAAATGTCTACATATCAAGATGGAAAAGACACAATCAAACTACTCAACTATGTTCTATAGATGGAAAAATTAAAACAAGATAGAAAAATAAATATTCATATGGGTTGACTATGTACTGCAAATGGTGAAAATGAACAAATTAAAAATTTACATAGTTAGATAAATCGAATATGTATTTCAAAGGGAGAAATGAATAGGCTAAAAATATACATAGTCATATAAAGTGACTGTGTAATGATGCTAATCAAGACAACCATTCTATAATATATTATGTCGATAGGGATGATAATTTTCTAAAACTAAGAAAAAAAATTACAAGATAATAGCTAAGCAAACAAAATGAAGCATACAAATAATTAGATCAATGTGGTTAATCTAATTAGAACACTATTGGGTAAATATTTTGTCACCAAAAAAATGGTAACATAATGGTGCTTTTAGCCACATAATGATGAGATTAAATCTCTCCTCAAAGAAAGGGGAGACACCCTTCTTATTGATAAATAAATAAACAAAAATTGATTACACTTATTTACACTAAATTTATGATGTGGGTGTTTCCATATGATCTAATTCTCTTTTTTTAGAATTGATGTTTGATTAAAAAAATATATTAGAAGCCCTTTTAATTCTTACAATGTATCATAAAAATGTAAAACTAATTATTGGAGCAATAATTTTTTCAATGGATTTTAGCTTATATTTTGAGAAAGGAAGAAGAAGAAACTAAATATAGGTGTGGTTGAAAAACCTATTTGATTATGTACATGTTGAATAATATGATTATATAGAGATACTCTTTATCTTGGAAAGATGAAATTCAAATAAGATGACACTAAATCAAATGGTTAGTTAGATAGATAGCTAGGTGGATTTCGTAGCACTAGTTAGATACTGAAAGCAAGAGCTTACTCGAGATCTGTCAATCCACATGTTTTAAACAATTAAGTTTAGAAGATAAAAGATAAAGTAATTACATCAATAATAAAAATCTTTTTAAATTAAATATAAGAAATTCTTACTAAAAATGACTAATATAGCAATAAGTGGGTCAATGCAAATGCTAAATAGGTCAAGTGTGCTTATGAAAATAGGTTGGGGTCTATGAATAGGTAGATGAAAAGAAAGTTGGATTTGGTTGGGAGTAGATGGATGAAAATAGATTAATATTATTTTCTACCATAATGACCATTGATATTTAGGGTAACCATTAGGGCTTAAGGTGAGTGTCCATGGTTAAGGTAACCATCAATAGTTAGACAAATCATTGATGATTAGGATGACCATCGATGGTTACTATGTGTTGGGTCTAGGTTGATAAAATTTAGATTGATGAGATATAAAAGGAAATACTAAGATGTTGGTTTATGTTGGGTTGATTTTGAAATGGAAAAAATTAATTGAATAATAGAAAATAAATACATAGCTTACTAGAGATTGATCAAATGAATGGTTGAGGTGGTTGGCTCATTGGTGGAGTCTAGTGTGATTCTAGTATGGTAGTAGTACTTAGCTATCGATTGAGGGGTGAGAATAAGTTATCTCTTTATTATGATGGTTGGATCAATATATTTTTGGAAGAACACCTATAAAAGAAGTTCTAGCTACAAAATTTCTTGATAGTTGTGGATGTCATCCTTTTTCACCTCTTGATCCTCTCTTATTATAAGAAGGAAAGAGATGTGCAACAAGACATTAACAGGTGGTCCAATTTGTTGTCTAAATATAAATCATGCATGCATTATCTCACATATGAATTAGATGAGCTAATTATAAAAAATAAAGTTAGGATGAAGGGTCAATTAGGTTATTTAGGTGGTGGGAACCTGACCATCGGTGGTCAGGCTAACTATCGGTGATTGAGGGTCAAGGTATAGTTGGGTTAAGTAGGTCAATCTTACTAGTGCTAGGTAGGTTTGGGTTAAAATGGTATAGGATTGGCCTAAGGGGAATTATGACATTTGGAACTATTGTGTGTAGGTTTTTAGTGTCTATATTTTCCCCCTTTTTGTTAAATAGTTTGTATTAACAAGCTATAAAACAAAAATGGATTATAGGTCAAAGGTTATATTGCCCTGAGTGTGGGAGGAGGTGTTCCCCCTCAAATTAGGAGTCAATGAGGTAAAATAGAATCAAGTGAATGTTTTATAAATGGTGAAGGTAATGATTAAGGTGGACATCATAAAGGTGGGTGATAGGTTGGTCATGGAAGCATAAACATGCACTCAAAGTGAAAAAAGGTATGATAGCCAAGATCATGCAGTGACTAGGTTACCATAGTTGGTAAAAATAATGTTTGATACTTAGAAATAATAGTGACAAGTGGACCATGTGTTTGAATTTAGGTGTGGTGGTTAGGAACACTCATAAATGTAAGGCTCTTAGGCAAGGTCAATGTTTCCATAGGTATCCAAGGTAGGAAGTACTCCCAAGGAAAACACAAGTTAGTTAGGTGAAGTCATGGGTATCCAACGTAGGAAGTGCTCCTGAGAAGATGCAAATTGGTCAAGTGTGTGTAAGGTAGCGAAATTTCAAAAATAGGTCAACATGGCAATTATTATCATTATGGTAAAAAAGGACTAGGCAAGAGGTCATCACATAATGTGCACTAGTTCAAGCTAAAATGGATAATAATGAGGTGACATGGTCAGTGTGGGTGGAGAAGGTGGTCTTCATGGCTAGGTGTTTGATTTGGTTCTATTTCAACAAGGATGGGTAGGGATGCATATAAAAATTGGCAAGATCCTGATCATTTATAGTTAGGGGTGTTAAGAGAAACCATCGGAGGTTATCATGACTATCAATAGTCAAGGGTTGGTTAGGGGTGTTAAGAGCAACCATCAGTGGTCATCATGACCATGAATGGTTAGGGGTAAAACCCTAAAATTCTAATGTTCAAAATTGAATTCATGTGTTTCACTTGCTCATTTCCTACTATTGACTAATGATAGTGAGACCTTGTATTTCTAGCATGTTAGGCAAATTTGTTGATAAGGACTTCCAGTGGGTGAGGGTTATTGGTAAGAAGACTAAGTGGACTAAGCTAGGATGTATCATGGATATGGATGAGGCCAAGAAGTGGGTCTTAGGATTCTTCTTTGACAAGAGTCAAGAATGAGGTAGGGGTTGCATTAGATTTGTATATTAGTTATGGTTTTGTATATGCATGGGAATTGGGGTAGATTCTTGGTGGTGTGTTATTGGGGTAGGGTAGATTAGGTTTTACCTAAGTATTAGGTGTTCTTGGTTTTTGGTAAAATTTTTAGGTAAAGGTGAAATTGGAAGGGTAAGGTAGGTTAAGCGAGGGTAGAATAGGTGTTAGGTAAGAATTAGTGGTCTGTTTATGGGTTTTAGGTGGGTTTTGTGGGTGGTTAGGTTAGGGTGTTCCACCGGTGATCATGCATAGTAACCATCGGTGGTCATACCTGAGTGTAAATTTTCAATGACCATCGATATAATATGCACATGACCATTAGTAGTCATCATGACCATCAATGGTCAATAAGAGGTGGGAGTCTTTGTTTGAAAAAGTGTTGAACGTTTTGAAGGTAGTGTGAAATGGCTTGAATGTTAGGTTTAAATTACTATTAATTGTAATGTTTTAGGTGTGACAACTAGTAGTTTAAGGGGGAAGTTTGATAGATAAAGGAAAAGAGGTTTGGATACCCAAGTTAAATGTTAATAGGGGGATAATCTAAATAGTTGATGGTAGAGGTAAAACAAAATAGGCCACTGTGTAATTTTTAAGGGTAAATAAGATAGTTTAAGAGGCAAAGTTTCTAGGTAAAATAGTATAGGCGATTAAGTTATTTGTTATCAAAAAAATTTAGAATGGGAGTAGATTCATATGCATGATCAGGTGATGTGCATCTTTGTAGATATCCACCACAGTATGACTACTATAGATTGGGCTCATATTGAGGAGTTAGGCCTTAGAGTGATGAGGCATTATTAGTACATGCCATGTGATGCAATAATGATCATGGCCCTCATTGAGAGATAGTATCTAATCATGAACACCTTCTTACTACCCACTAATGAGATGATGATCTTATCAAAGGATGTTCATAATATCACTTGATTACCCATATGAGGTGACCTAGTTTATCACATAGAGTAGGAGGAGAGAGATGAACTTTTATAAATATTATATGGAGAGGACCATGATCGAGAGAGGTGGCACACTAGAGGCTTCAACTATAATACATTGTATCAAAGGGGGAGAGATGATAAGAGGTTTATGACCATGATGATGATGATGATGATGATGATGATGATGATGATGATGATGATGATGATGATGATGATGATGATGATGATGATGATGATGATGATGATGATGATGATGATGATGATGATGGTGATGGTGATCTCATATTTTTATATTCCTGACTCAACTAGTGGGAATTTCCCATACTTACTACTGGGGGTATTGGTCAAGAAGATAATAGGTCACATAGTGTTTAGCTAGGTACCTATGCTACTTATCTAGATATACAGGGAATTGTGGGGGCTTCAGAGCTCACAAGAAGTATGGAATTAGCATTGTTTTTAGTTTAAACTACTAGACCTATGAGCACATCTAAGTGCTAAGGAAAATGAGGCTACCATGGGTGGGGTATGTTTAGATAGATTTCATAGTCAGTTTTATGAGGTGTAGAGGGGACATTGCCAACACAGGTGTAGAGTGAGGGGTACACAACATAATTGGTTTAGAGGTGCTCTAGAGATCTTGTTTTTAGGTGATGTGATATGGAGGCCCTATGTTAGGTTTCTAGAGTGGGTTGGATATAGGAGACACACCTTATGCTTTTAGAGTTATAGGTGGATATTTTCTAGGAAGGATGGGGAGGTAAACCTCATCCCATTTGATAAGGTTTGGAGACAATTTGGCCTAGTAAAAGGTATATCAAGCCCGTTTCCCATATATGGGTAGGAGGATGTAGAGATATTACTACTTGAGCCACTTTTAATACAAAACTTACAAGATCATGAAGAGTTACCAGTGTAGCCAATGACAGATGATATAGGTTTTATACATGGATACCATGCATGATACACAGCTCTTTACATGATAATGAACATGGGTGGGGATGATGGTGGTAAGTAGCCTATGGATGTAGACCCAAATGATAGAGGTAGCCTTAAAGGATCAGATGGCTACACTTATAGGTGAGAGGGACTAGGCTAGAACTTCACTATATTTGGTTACCTAGGAGAGAGACTCCTTAAGATGGATGAAAGAAGGAGCCATAATACTTATAGGACCACCAGGCACCATCCCCATGTCATGATACCTAGCCATAGTGGAGGAGTTATGATGCTATGAGGCTATAGACCTAAGGCATTATCTTGATGAGATTTGATGGGAAAAGTATAGATCTAGTTTGGTAGGTGGTACTAGCATGGAAACACCAATTCAGTGGGTTACTTTAGTCGGTGGGAAAGTAGGGACATTGGGAGGATAGGAACCAAGAAGTAGTAGTGTTCCAAGAGATAGTGGTGCCCCAGGGTCATAGTTATGGATTATTATATTTTGTTGTATATCATTTTGATACTAGCCTAGAAGATAATGTGGTGAGATGTACATTTTGAGAGAGAGATACATGAATATTTTTGTATGCATTATGATGTTATTGTCTCACAATTCATATATATGATCCTTGTTTATTGCTCATGGTTTATGGTTTGCTTTGATGCTTATGATGTGATTTTTATATTGATCATTGATGATGATTATAGTTATGCTATAGTGGTTATGTTTATGCTATAGATACTGATATTGATGTAGACTCGCCTAGCTAGCCATGTGATTTCTTTTATTTATTTTGGTGATGATGCTTATGACATTTATGATGATGATGTTGATCCTAAAATTTAACAAGTATATGCTTCCTTATTTAGATTTAGACATGTGTTGAAAATGGGTGATTTCTTATTTTTCATGGATGCTTATGATGTTGATATGATTATGATGATTATGAATATGGTGATGTGTTTTCTTATGATACATGTTGATATGATGTTATGATTATGGTTGTTGTTACTTTTCTTTAGGTAAAACATATAAAGTACGTTGAATAGAAAAATTGGATGTGAGAAAAAGAATATAATCAAGAGACCAACATCTTAGTGAATATATCAACTAGTCATGGTATGATATGAAGAAGGCATGATGATTCTTCTTTTCCAAGTACTAACACAAACTCTAATTTGGATTGGCTTAAGTAATGTAAGCCCATTGAATTCTTTGCATTAGCATTCATTATTTGGTTAAAAGGTGTCTTGATCACATAATGTCAAGTAAGCCTAAAATCCCTTGCTTATAGTTTATAAAAGGGGAGATGGATAAAAATGGAACCTTTTTTTGAGACTATCATGTCTTTTCTGGATGTTACTAAAGAGTCAGTATAGACAAGTCTATGTCATACAAAGTGTAGGTTGATCAGTGTAGGAAGTCTACTCATGGGAGCCAATTGTGGCTTTCAAAATTACTATGGATGAGAACTGATTGTAGCTTAAAAATTTATATTATCATTGATTTTGATTAATAATGGGTTTTTTGATTATTTTATTGTTTCTTTGTAGGGTTGGGGAAGCTGATCAATGTGGGATGTTTCCAAGAAATTACTAGGCTTTGACAAATTCTTTACTTAGCCATCATTCAAGGGAGTGGTATAAGTTTGTGTGATTTTATTAATTCCCTTTGATAGTTGTCCTTTAAGGGAGTAGTCCACCTTACTTTGAGAAAAATTTTAACATGTTTTAGTAGTTTTCCTTGAAAGGAGGAGTTTATAAATACTAGGAATGGCCCATGACTATTTTTGGTTATTACATTGTTTTTACTTGTTTGATTTTTGCTTGATAGAGACTTGCTTATATAGGCTTAAGGGTTCACCTTTATGAAGGTAAAACTAAAATCAAAAGAAGGTTTACTAGGTGTAAAGAGGTTTTAGGTAATAAACATCATGGGAATCCATCCTATAAAAGGGGTGGAAAGTACCATGAGAATCATGTAATGGGTAGAGTTGTGGTACCTATTATTTAATTCTAGGCTATGATTATGATAGATAATCACATGATTAAATTTTTATTTGTTTCCCCTAAAATAGGGAGATGAATGTAGTCTGTAAACAAGGGATGAACTTAAGTTAAATAAAATGTGAGCTTGATCCTCCTTAACAAAATAAAGGATGTAGATGTGAAGATTTGAGGGGCTCAAGTTCTGGGTTTCCCTCAAGAAAGGATAACTAGTAAGAACCTAATCCATACTTATAGGTTATGATATAAGATCCAATCCAATTGAAAGCAAACTTGTCACACTAATTTTTCTCCATATTAGTGACATATTGATTTTCCTTTATGATGAGGTCTCTGATATTGAATTCTTGAACTCTAAGGTGTTTGTTATAAGCATGTTTGATGTGATCTTGATAGACATGAAGATGGGTAAGGGTAGCTATATGATTTTCATTGAGTAGCTCAATTTAGGATAAACAATGTTGATAATAATCATCTTCAAAAATGAGATCCTACAAAGATATGTAAATATAAGTAATTTGGACTTCAAGAGGCAAGACAACCTCTACTCCAAACATAAGAGAGAATGGGGTAGCACTCGTAGGGGTTAAAATGCTATTACAATATACCCATAAGGTGAAGGGTACATACAAATCTAAATACTAACCACATGAATTGATCATTTTAGTGAGCATATGGTTAAGATTTTTGTTAGAGGCCTCTACTTATCCATTCTCTTGAGGGTGATAGGGCAAGGAGAAACTTAACTTAATACCAAATTCCTCACAAAAACATTGGAATTTCTTATTTTTAAAATATTTACCATTATCAATGATAATTTTTTGAGGAACATCAAAGTGATAGATGATGTGATAGTTGATAAAGTTGACAATATTTTCAACTTTGATTGAGACTAGAGGAAGAGCCTCTACCCACATAGTAAAATAATTGGTCATAATGATGATATAATGGTGTCACTGTGAATAAGGGGGGTTAATTTCACCAATAAGGTCTAGGCCCCATTATGATAAGGGCCAAAATTAAATGGATTTGTAAATACTGTGGGGAGGTGTATTGTGTAAACTGGTATGTTGTTGACACTTAACACACTTTTTCACATAATCATAATAGTCTTGATTAAGGGTGGGCAAGTAATATCCAAGGATAAGGATGAGTTTGGCCACGATAAGGCCACTAAAGTGTACCCCACATGGCCCATTTTATATTTCTTTGATATCATAAGAGGCTTCATGACTGCATAGGCAACAAAAGAGGAGACCATCAAAGTCACTTTTATAAAGAATGCCCCCCATAATGGTATAACATGAGGTACTCTAGATAAACACTCTTTGAGCATTCTAGTAAAGACTAGAAGGAATGATGTAAAGGTTAATATATTCAAAGGTATTTTGATACCAAAGGTTAGGTTAAGTCTCTTCTACATTAAAAATGGTGGGAGAATCTAGTTTAACATAGGAAGTAGCTTAGAGTTCGAGGGTGCCGATGGAATTTAAGAGGTGAGGGAAGCCATGCTATCGATAAACTTATTGGTATATTACATTGTTGATTAGATATGGTAGTGTTAAAATGATGTTAAGAGTTAATAATCTCATTATTTATACTATTGTAAAACATCATTATTACACTGGTAAAGAGCTGGTGATTTGATTAAATAAAAGTTGGGAGTCACCAAAGATGTTGATTATTTTGACTCCTAAGGTTAATGTATTTTGAAGGCCTATCACTAGGGCTTCATACTCATCCATATAATTGGTAGATTCAAATTCAAGATTGAAATACAAAGGAAGAGCACCCCCACCATGTTGACACTTTGATTTATTAAATAACATTGTCACTTGATAGGTGAATTTTTCCTAAGAGATGGTAATGATGGATTCATTAAGAAACTAAAGAGGGGGAGGTTGATTTTCTACTAAGGGTACTTCAGCCAACTAGTTGGGAATGAATTTGCCTTTAATTAAATTTTGATGAAAGAATTCAAGGTCAAACCTAGCTAAAATCATGAGCCATTTGGCCATACATTGGTTTTGGTATAGATTAGAGTGCATGTATTTGAGTGGGTTGGTATTGGTTATGACATAGGTCTTATGGTTAAGAAGGTAGTGGTGAAGTTTTGTGGTTACAAAGACTAAATCTAAGCAAAGTGTCTTAATATATGTGTACCAAGTCTCATACTCTACAATCATGCAGTTGATGTAGTAGATAACTTGTTCTTTGTGTTATTTATCTTGATGAGCAATATAAATATGGAAATTTTGGTCATCCTTGGGAGGGGTGAGAATAAGTGGAGACAAAAGATACTCTTTTAGTGAATCAAAGGGTTTTTGATAGTCACTGCTCTAATTAAAATATACATCTTTCTTCAGAAGGTGATGGATCTATTAGAGTTTCCCCTATAAACTATGGAGTTTATTGAGGTTTATTGGAGGAAGCATGTCAAGGATTGATTTGATTTTGGTAGGATTGACTTTGATTCCCTGAAGGGAGACAATAAAGCCTAGTAGCTTTCCTAAAAAGACCCCATAAATGTACTTTTTAGGGTTAAAGTAGACATGGTAATAAATGAAGAACTCAAAGATAATCTTGAGAATGGTCAAATGATCCTTATGATATTTTTATTTCCTAAGAAGGTCATCCACATAGTCCTCAAAAATTTTATGGATAAGGTCATAAAAGATATAAGTCATGGCCCATTAGTAGGTTACACCAATGTTATTTATTCTAAAAGGCATGACCCTATAGTAAAAGCTCCCTCATGGGGTGATAAAGACAATTTTGTGTTGATCTTCAGGGGTAATGAGGATCTTATTATAATATAAAAATCCATCCATGACAGATAACATCTTATGGTTGGTCGTAAGATCAACTAGCTAGTCAATGTTTGGTAGAGGAAATTATTCCTAGGTAAAGAAAGGTTGAGGTCACAAAATTACACACAAATTCATAGTCCCCATTTGGATCTGGTGATAGGCACAACATCTGAGACCTATTGGGGATAGTCAATGGGTTGAATGAAATTGATAGATAAGAAACGTTGAAGCTCTTCTTTGATGAGAAGGGCTATATGAGCATGCATTCATTGAATTTTATACTTAATGGGATTGGAATCATGATTGGTGACTATGTTATAGGTGTAAATAGTAGGTTAAATTCTTGACATGTCACTATAAGACAAATTAAATTCTATGTTGTGGTCTTAGAGAAAAGATGAGAAATCTCTAAGTTCCTCAAAATTTAGAGATTTGCAAATTTTGATAATGTGGGAGTTGTATGGAATTCCCAAGTTGATATCCATGGTGGATTCATTCAACATGGTCTAAGTCTTAGGAAGAAGAGATTTATGCATGGAATAATTTAGGGCACCAAGATAGGTGAGAATGGAATCATCATCCTAACATTGAATGTTGTGAATGGTAAGAGAGTCATCTCATATCATCTAAGGATGGGTCATAAGGATGGTTATGGTTGCCCATTAATTTTGATAAGTTAGGGGTCTAAGGTTGATCATTTTGATGAAAAAATATTAGGTGGGATTGTGTCATTATTTTCACACTTAGGTGGAGAAAGGGGTGGTGAGGAAGGGATATCTTACTCAATGATTGTGACAATAAGTGGTTGGTGTTCTTATTGTTGGGAAGAATGAAATTGAGCCTGTGTTTCTCATAAGAATTTCTGGTTTCAATGGAAATTAATTTTCATGGGCCATGTTCATATCATCTAAGACCAAATCCCTTCCAAACACACCTATGGAGGTATGTCTTGGCAAAGTTTGGGTTGTCCAAATAGGAGAAGCTAGAGGTGAATGGTTAAGGTGACGAAGAGGTGGTAAAATAACCAAGTGGTTTGTCAAGTCCCCCATAGATGAAATGGGTTTGATAATTTAAAGGTCCAAAAGGGATAATGGCTCTAATATTGGGGTCATACCTAGGTTGGTGGTCAAGTTTCCCATACTCCTGAGGAGTAGGAAAAGCATCAAGGGTGAGGAGGAAATATTCCCCTAATGAAAGATGTTGAAATATGGATTCTATGTGGTCTATGGTGGGGATTTGGTCTAATGGGATAGATGAGATATTAGATTCCTTATTGTTAGAAGAAGACATGGATTCATCCTTCATGGTTGAGGGATCTTTAGCTGATAAGGGTGTGATAAATAGAGTTAGGAAGATGTTTATGGGTTGATAAGTCATGTTACATGATGAAAAGGGACTTGGGTTAGCTTGTATAGTGACAACTTATCTTTCATGTTCAAATTTGATATAATGATGAAGGGTAGAGGGTAAACAACCCATGGAGTAGATCCAAGGTCATGCCAACATAATATTATACTAGAATTCACCTTCCACTACGTAGAGAAACATTGGGAGTGTGTGAGGTCCTAAATAGATATGAAGGACAATAGTTCCTAGAGTAGTGGTGATGGTCTCATTAAAGGATCAAAGGATGGTCAAGGTTTTGAACATGACATTATTTAGTAGTTTTAATTGATCATAGGCATGGGAAAATATGATATTAATATTGGATTCCCTATTCATCATGATCCATTTGATGTGGGTTTGGTTGATGTAGGTGATAATAAATAGAGGGGGATCTCAGTCATTAGGGTAGATAAAAGGTATTTCTAAGTCCTTGAAGGTGATAAGATTAGAAATTTAGAAAACACCAAGAAAGGATACCAGAGGTTGAGGGTATTTAGGTTGGACATATACTAATTATAATGCCTCTATCATCATTTGGTGATGATGAGTAAAGGTAGAAATAAAATCATATAGGCTCATCTTCATCAAGGTTTGGTGAAGTTTTTTGACAACTGCTCTCCTAATTGATTCAGTGGGGTTGGATTAGGAGGTATTATATATAGATACCTTGGGTTTGGATGAAGGTGAAGGTGCTTGATTTTGACTTGGTTGGGAGGTGGAAGATGGGTATGTCTATAGGATGGAAACTTTAGCCTTTCCCCTATCCTTTTATTGTGCATGTGATCATGTGACCACATGGATAGTATGGATGGAGGGAAGAGTTGGGGTAAGAGATTGGTTTGGTTCCTCATCACTCTAAGGTTAGGGTGGGGAAGTAGGTATGAATTAGTTAGTGGTTGTTGGTTGTTGGATTAGTAGTAGGATTATGGGAGATTCATCTATTAATAGATAATCCTCATTATAAATCCAAAGGATTATGGTTTGGAGAGATTTACAATTATCTATGTCATGTCATGGTGTCATATGATAGGAGCACACCTAGTGGTCATTATACTAGACTAGTTTTAGGCCAATAGGGTTAAATTTCCTTTTAGGTGTTAAGTTTTAAAAAAATCTTGAAATTACCTTTAAAAAATAGTCAAGTAGGATTTATCTAAAGGCAAAGAAGGTTTAGAGGTTTTGGACTTGATTTGTGGGATGGAAGTATATTTAGAAATGGTCTTGGTGATAGAAGGTTTGGGTAAGGTGGTGTTCTTAGTTGATAATTTTGGTTTTGGTAAGGTGTAAGTTGATAAATATGAGGTAGGAGGTTTTAGGGTAGGTAATTTTGTTATTAATGTCTTGGTGAAGATGGGTGAGTCAGAAAGCAAGTGTGCTAGTGTAAATAATAGTGGTGGTTGGGTTTTGGTTGAGATAGATTTCTTCCTAATAAAACTTTAGGGAAGAGGTCCTAAGATAGAGGTAAAGATTGAGGGAGGTATAAGTTTATCCCTTTGACCTTTTGGTGGTTTCACCTACTTGGTTAATTTGGTATGGCGTTTGTTTGGTGGGCCTGGTAAGGTTAGATCTTATTTGAAGGATGGGTGATTAAGGCTCTACGTAGGTAATATGCCAAGTTTTTTGGTTGGTTTCATGGGTTTTGTTGGAGAGGATGATTTATTTTTTTGGTATTTGGCTACATGTGATGGTTGATAAATCATTGGGTCGGTAGAGTTTTTTAATGGTTTTGTTGATAATATAAGGGGTTGGATAGGAAAAGTGGCGGGTTGGTTTATTAATGAGGTGGTTTAAGGTTATTATTGGGTGATCAATTCATGTTAGGTTTGGATTCAAATTCCAAAATATGGACTAGCTTAGAGAATGATTTATAGACTAGTTTTATTCCCTAGGTAATGGACTCAAAAGATAAGTCTATGGGTTGAGAAAGGGGAATGGTGAAATCATCTTTCTTCTCAATCAAAGGATGAAATGTTTGGATGGGTGAATCCTCTATGGGAGGTGCAAGTGTGGTGGTTTTTTCCTTGGGAATAATCTCCAAAGGGGAAGTAAATTTCTTGATAGGTAAGGGAAAAGGTAGAATGGTGATGGTTGCTTTCTTAAGTATGTCAGTTGAATGAGGGGTTCATGAATCCACTACCTTAATAAGTGGATGGGAAAATATTACTTATTTATTTTTTATCTCCAAAAGAGGTGAATGTAACTCAACTGACTCAATAAGTAGAGAGGGAGAATAATAGGTAGATTGGGTAGTAAGTTTTTAAGTAATGAGTGTGTCAAGAACCATGTTGACATTACGGGCATCATGAGAACATTTAGATTTATTCATTTCATTTTTGGTAGGTTCATGATTTGGAAAAAAGTGTCTAAAAATGTCAAGATCTTGGTTTGGATGTGTGTTGGGGTTATCCAACATAAGTTCCCCCTTATAAATCAGGGTTTAGACAATGTTTTTGAAGGTATTACACCTACTAACATCATGCATGAATACTCAATGGAAAGCACATAGATCATTATCATTATGGTAGCTAGGTGTAGGATGAGAGGAATCAAAATTTTGAATATTTTTGATAGGAGGAAGCTGTATGATATTAGCTTTAAACAACTTCTCTAGGATTGAAGCATAAGATTCCCCAAGTGGAGTATATTGCTTCTGACTATTCTAGTTTTGGTTCCTCAGGGTGTTGGGAACTAGAAAGGTTGTAAGGTTACTATTTCTATTATGGTTGGGTGACATATTGATAATTGGTAGGAAGTTGAGAAGCTTCCACATATTGGTATGTGTAAACCGGTGGTTGGGTGGATGTTATGTAAGGGTAGGTGGATGTGGGTGGTTGGGTAGTAGGTAGAGGTACATACCCTTTTGGGTTAGGGATATAACCTAAGTTTGGGTAATGGTCACATATTGGGTATAATATATGGTGGAATTGGTAATAATAGGAAAGGTAGTGACCTTTGTACTGATTTGTGATAGAGTATAAGGTATAAACACCATGATATTTTAAAGTGTGGTAGTGATTAGTGGATTGGGGGTAACCAAAGGAAAGTCCAAAATGTTAGTGGTAAGTAATCCCATGGTGAGGGGAGTATAGGTGGCTAGTGGTTAGGTTGATCCTAAGGTAAAGGAGTTGTTGGTGGGGGTAGAAGGTATAAGGGTGTTTAGGTTGGGCAAGTTAGTTTCCCATAGTATTATCAAAGGGATTTTTGGTAGATGAAGAAGCTTTGGTAGTTAATGGTTGGGTGGTTACTATGGAAAGAGAAGTGTTTTCCATAAAGCAGGAAGGCATTCAATAAGGTGGTTCCATAGGTGGAACTAAAGTTGGGGCTTAGTGAGGCATGGTGTTAAGATAATGTTGAAGGGCTATAAGATTGTTATCTAAGAATGTGGTAAAGTCTATATCTCCTTGGGGAACTTATTGAGGAGAAGAAAGACTTTTCAAAGGATAAGGAGAGTTTTCTAGTTCATAAATGTACTCCATGGATGAGAAGGTAAGAGAGGTTGACTGGTTTAGTGATGAGTTTTATTCTACTAGATTCCTTCGCTACTAATGAGTTAGAACCATACAAGGTAAGGCAGAGAGAATACACAAACAATATCACCAATCAAATAGATGGAAGATAAGAAATGATCAACGAAAGAAATCATAATCTAAAAAGTATGTTAAGTCCTAATGTTCCTTTTAGTCTCTCTTTTAGTTAATGCCTTAAGTTTTTAAGAAATTATGTGACTCCACTTGGGTTGATCGAACATGTACTAGAAAAGAAATCTATGGATGGTTTAAGGTTGTTTGAGATCTCAAAAAGAATCTATATTGGAAATTAATAAATGGATTGGTTTTAGGGCCTACCCCCTCACTTCACACACCACAATGATAAGGGTATCAGGTGCTTAGCCAATACATACTAATTTTAAGAGTTTATACTCAACTAGAGCGCTGAGTTGGTTCTCCCCTTGGTAATGACCTCTAAGTAGGATCATAGAGAAAGATGAAGGTGACTGCTAGGTGATGAAATCCTATTTAGGCCTTATCTCAAGTTGTTTGATGTTTAATTGATGTATGTTGTTTAGTTAAATGTGTGAAATAAAATGTATGATATGATTAAATTATTTTGCATTAATTTAACTAAATGAGTTAAACTTGTAAGAAACAAATGTATGCAATTGATTTTAGACCCAAAAAAAAATTAATTTTTTTAAGAGCATAGAATATGGAGAAGAGCATGTAGATACAAACAAAAGAAATCTGAGTAGAGACTCAAGGTCCCATTAGGCATGTCATAATGTTTCAATGAATTTTATATTATATTTTGAGAATGGAAGAAGAAGAAACTAAATATGGGTATGATTGAAAAACCTATTTGATTATGCATGTATTGAATCAGATGATTGTAGAGAGATCCTTTTTGGATTGGGAAGATGACATGAAAATAATATTTCACTAAAGTAAATGGTTGGTTAGATAGATAGCTAGGTGGATTGCCTAGCACTAGCTAGATCCCAGAAGCAAGAGCTTCTTTGAGGGTTATCAATCCACATGTTTAAAAAAAAAATTAGAAAACAAAAGATAAAGTACTTGCATCAATAATAAAAAACTATTAAAATTGAATACAAGAAATGCTAACTAAAAATGAATAATATATAAATAAGT
The DNA here is from genome assembly GCA_037957365.1 of Torreya grandis. Lineage (NCBI taxonomy): Eukaryota > Viridiplantae > Streptophyta > Pinopsida > Cupressales > Taxaceae > Torreya > Torreya grandis. Next base: position 1,474,983 of record JARHVA010000940.1, read on the forward strand.
GGGTCAATTATAATACTAAATAGGTCAGGTATGCTTCTAAAAATATGTTAGGGGTTTGTGAATAGGCAGAAAAAAATAAAGTTGGATTTGGTTAGGGGTAGGTGGTTGAAAATATTGTTTTGTTATTTTATACCATAGTGATCATTAATAGTTGGGGTGACCATCAGTGGTTAAAGTAATTATCGATGGTTGGATAGACTTTTAGCAGTCAAGATGACCATCAGTGGTTACTATGTGTTGGGTTTGGGTTGATGAAAGTTAGATTGACGAGATCACAAAATGCAATTTTGAGATATTATTTTATATTGGGATGATTTAAAAATGGAAACAAAGTAATTAAATAATGGAAAACAAATACTTAGCTTGCCATAGAATGATTGGATGAATGGTTGAGGTGGTTGGCTTGTTGGTGGAGTCTGGTATGATTCTGGTAGGGTAATGATACTTGTCTATCAATTGAGGGGTGGAGAAAATTTGGCTCTCTATCATGATGGCTAGATCACTAGATTGTTAAAATAACACTTGCAAAAGAAGCTCTGGATACAAAAGATCTTGATAGTTGTATATGCCATCCTTTTTCACCTCTTACTCCTCTCTTATTATAAGAAGGAAAGAAAGGTGAAATAAGATGTTAACAAGGGGTCCAACTTGTCTAAATATAAATCATACGTGCATTATATCACACACAAACTAGATGAGCTATATAAAAAATAAATTTGAGGTAAAGGGTCTATTAAGTTGATCGGGTAGTGGGAATCTAACCATCAATGGTCGAGGGTCAAAGTATACTTGGGTTAAAAGGTGGGTTAAGTAGGTCAAGTTGACTAGCTTTAGGTAGGTTTGGGGTCAAATGGTATAGGTTGGGCCCAAGGGGAATTGTGACATTTGTAACCATCATGTGTGTATTTTTGGTATCTTCAATAATAAATAATATCTAGATTGCCTAGATGTAAGAATAAATAGAATAAAACTAGTGATTGTGCATCACAAGAAACCCATAAAGGCTCAAAGACATATGTTTGATTATTATGTTAATTAAAAAATAAAAATAGATGGAAAAAATTACATCCCAAAGTCTTCACCTTATTTATAATGAAGATCAAATAATCAAGGAAAATAACTCATAGCTTAAAGTCTCCAAAGTCACTTCTAATCATGAAAATAAGACACAAATTCAAAAATGATATTGTAGGTCAAAGAATTAAAAATTAGGTTTTTGGCACCTTCTAATTTGTGTATATTCACACCACAATTCGATCAAATGTAAAATAAAATGAAGTGAAAAATACATAAGAATATTCCCAATACACCACAAGCTTATTCCAACACAAAGATTGAATGAAAACTTGATTTTTTTATTTTTATTAAATAAAGATTTAAAATTTGAACATAAATTTTCAAAGTTACTTATCAATGCAGTATTGTTTCTCTTCCATAGCCCAAAATATCCTTTTATAAAAGAGAATCCTCTTATTTATTGAGAGGAGCAATGAACAAAAATAGTGAAATCCTAACTACCTTGACTTATTCTAGACAGAGTTCAATTTTACATATGACTTTGTAATTTTCCTACATTTTAAATTACATATAACAAAACTATATATAGAAATATTTGAAAATAATATAAGTTTTCAAAGACACAAGAATTTATTCCTTTTTATTCTTCTCCATGTACACTTCATATCTCTTCAAAGTTTCTTGAAATTCATTATTGTCTAGTATTGATGTGTTTCTAGAGATGGTGAGGACTCTTATGATGGAGTCTATAATGTTGATAGGTACACCTTTTTGCTTATCTAAAATTATATGTAAATGATCAATAATTACTCAAAAATTAACCAACTTATCAATGTATTCCAATGTGAATTCCCCTATTTCAACTTCAGCATGCACCAAGGAAGTGAATTCTTGGATAATTATTTTTATAGGAAGGATTTTTTGAGTGTCACCCATCATTTGGCAAGGAAATTCTATAATTTTGTCTATAAGATTTAACCCCTTATCTATGCACATGTCTAGGGATTATTTAAGATATTTGATGATATTTTAGACAACTTCCTTTTTGTTCTTCATTGCATCCATGTATTCCACAAACATATTATTATTTAGAATCACCTTTTATTCAACTAGAAGTTGCAATCTGAATTAATACAACTATGTCCACATATGGATGTCATTATCTATTAGTTACAAGTGTATCAAGTGTATTTTACATCTCTATATTCACTTCACTCAATTTGTTAAGTAGCTAAATGGTAGAACATATCCATTGAGCACTTTGTGTCAATAGACTTTCTATCTAAGCACTGACTGTCTGACCTTGTGATCCAGTTTTTTTTATTTGGTCAACATTTGAATCAACTAAGGATGAAAAATTCACTCCTTAAAACTTGTACTTGATGACTCATTTTGTATGATAATCCTCTTTCATTGTTTAAGAAACTATGTGAGAGCATTAAAAATCTCCAAAGTTAGATTATTTTTCATTCAGTAGGAAATATGTAAAGGTAGAGAAAATATGTGCCTATGCATCTGATTAGAAATTTTATGTACTTCAGAGAATATTTTCCAAAGTACATAGGGGGTAGGTAAAACCTCATGTAATCTAGAGAAAATTATTTGCACTATAATTGGTTGGTGTCTAGGGTGTAGTTCAATAAAAATTCTTTGGACTGCATGTTTTGTGTAATTCAAATAAAATTATCTAGATTACACAAAACTAGAAAGGATGTTAGCCAGAGAAAATTCTCTGGACTGCATGACATTTTGACGTAGTTTGGAGAAAATTATCTAGACTTCATTTGGGTAAATCACTTGGGTGTAGGTTAGATAAATTTTTTTGGCCTACACCAAAACTTTGGTAGTGTATGTCTGTGGAAAACAATTTGGCCTTACATGTGCAATGTCTAGTTTTTTCAAGCCTTGCATGTGTAATTTCAATTTTTTTTCTTTAGCCTTACATGTGCAATGTTGGGTTTTCTCTGAGATTGCATGTAAAATGTTTATTTTTTTCTTTGGACTTACATGTGTAATGTTGGGTTTATTCTCTGGCCTTGTATGTTTGAATGGGAAAAAAATGATAAGTCAAAAAGTCTATTTTTTTTTTTTTTGGGGGGGGGGGGGGGGCAGATTACGCATGAGGATAATTGATTTGTCTCATTTTTTATGCCTAGATCTTGTGGGATATGAGATAGACATGTTTCGTATGGGTTATCTCATGAATTGAGTCATCTAAATTTGAGGATAACAAACACATGGCATAAACCTTACACTTATGATAGCTAGTAAAAGCTTTGAAATAAAAAATACAATGATGAAAGAGAAAGAAAAAAAACTTGAATGTAAATTATAACTAATTGGTCATCGCTAAATATTGTTAAGTTATAATCAATTTTTAAATTAATGTGATGAGGAGTTGGCTATAAGAAGGAACTGGAAAGTAATATATATTGGTGATGGTATTAGATTGGGATTGGGGCCTATCCATGCACTTCAAAATCCCATAATGATAATGGTGGTAGGTGATTTTAAAATATATACCATCAACCATATACTTATACTTGGATAGAAAACTAAGTTGGCTTACCCCTTTGTGATGAAATCTAAGTAGGTAGACCTTGGGAATAAAAATATTTAATGATTTTTAGTGTAAATTAATTTAGAAGTGTGTGCAAAAGAGAAAAATAGTGTTAATAAATTGGTAAATTGAAAAAACACCTAATTAATCTATGTTTGTTACTCTAAGCATTCAAGCAAATGAAATGGAAAGTGAATTATTAACTAGCAAAATAGGTTAATTCCTTTGATTTGAAAGAGTATAGGGTCAGTTCATGTGATATTTTATGAAAAAAAATATAAAATAGAGGCAACATAGTCACTACTATTGTATGAAAATAATATTTAGAAGTACATAGTTCAATAGGTTAAGTATTACTTTTAGAGAGAAGACATGTTATAGAACTGTGTTGAGATAGTCGACCTAGTTTGTTGTAGGGTTTCATTTTTATAGACTATAAACTTATGAAAAAAGTAATACTATAAAAGAAAAATAGAAATGATAAGAAGGTAATAATGAACCTTGGTAGTTTTGAAGATTCTTATTTTACAAATTTTATGTTGTGTTGATCAAGTGCTAATTTTAATATTATGCAAATATAGTCGACTAGGTCAATGTAATTTGCAAAACCTATGTGGTGAAAAAAATATATGAAAAGAGTTGACTAGATTGACTATGTATAAAATCTTGTATGCTAAAAAATAAAATTATGAAAAAAGTTCACTAGGTCGATGAAATATGTAATGATGTAACTGAATAAGAAAACTATGTTAAGTCAATCGTTATAGTCACTTATATTTAGAGAAGACCTATAAAGACAACAAAGTCATTTTGGAGAAACTATGTGTTAAAACTGTGCACATAAAATTATATTGGATCGATAGGTTTGATAAAATATTATAAAAATAAAAATTTATAATATGATAATAAAATGAATGTGTGAAAGAAAACTATAAGGGTTTAATTCACTATGGGTTCACCAGAATGTATACAAAAGAAAATGTAGCTGACTTATTAATCAATCCTACCTTAAAAAAGATAAATCCTATTTATACTTCCCTTTATTGACACATTTATACATTTGGGGTCATGACCAAGATGGATCTACTAGACCTAACTTTTGGGTATCTTACCATAATAATGTCACTAGAGAGACTTTCAAAGCCTCTAGTCAAGAAACACCCTACAATAACCCTAGCTAGGTCCTATGTTTTCATATTCATAAAGTATATTCAAAGTAAAATAAAATCTAATCTAGTGCTCCCTAAAGATTTTGGCACAAAATGGGGGTGATAAATGTGAAATTAAACATGCATAAAATAATTCAAATTAATCTATGCATAGATATAACCCTAACTAATGGAGATAAAAATACACTCAAAAGCCATTACTTATGTTACTTTTATCTAGTAAAATAAAGGATTAATTTTAGAGATACTTACGTTGGAGATGAACCCATTGAGACTCAATCTCTCCTTTGGCCCAAGGTTCTTCAAAATAGGTTATTGTGTTTTATTGAAGAATCTTAGGATGGGCAATGGACTATAGTTAAGGACCTCCTAATGAATCTCAAGCTTTCACAAGATAAATTTCTTCCTTATAAATGTAAAAACCTAAGCAATAAATCCTCATGTAGAATGGTGGACTAACATATTGTAACGAATCATAAATGAATAATTAACACTTATCTCTCTCTTATAAATCATGAAATAAATGTGTATATATAGTTGAATCTAACCCTAAACCTTTATGAAAGTTTAGTCAATAAAGTTGGCCCAATTTGATCTTGTATCATTAATTTATAAAAATATGTTAGGTCCCAGTTTAGGTCAAGCAAGGATGACCTACACTCATAGCATGTTAATATTAATTTGAATACAGGGTTGGCCTAAGACAACATTGGTTTTTAAATGTCAAAAAGGGTGTTAGGCTTAGGTAGGGGTTGAATAAGTTGGTGAATCTCTTGGAGGATTTGTGTAGGAGAGGATTCAAATCTTAAGGAGGTGTATAAGAGAAGATTTGTATTAGTTATAAGTGGTGGTATAGGGGACACCAATCTTGATAATTAACAATAATCTACCCACCCCTTTCCTAGTGTACCCTTTAAGGCATGTACTTAGATAATTTGAGACATTACATGTTCTTACAAGAGATAAATCATCAATAATTTATCAATTTCAAAAATATTATGTGTATACAGGTGGTTGTATTTTTTCAATGTTGGATAAATATGATTAAATCTTGTTATCTTAATTATATTTATTTTTATTTGAATGAATTTTATTCTTATTTGGACCAATGGCTTAGTGTCAATTACATGGTCCAAACCTCTCTTAAAAGACCTAGATGCCTAATTTCACCATCTAGATGATGGATGGGTTGTTTAGGGCCACCATATGGATGGGCTCATAGGACTAGGAGTGCATGGTTTGCTTCTTGTGTGGAATGTTTCTTCCCTTTACTTAGATCTTGAATTTGGTGTCATACTTATTGTATAGTGACTTGACGATGTTTACTTATTATAGATGCATATTTTTGGATTTTGATTACAATACTGTTACTATTGCATTTAAATTAGTATATTACATGCTTAGAAAGTTTGTATCATTTTATTAAAACATATATTTTGATATCAAGATTGAATGGTCTTGATGGTTTATTAATTATTTAAATGCATGCCTTATAAATATGATAACATTACATGTTTGTTAATTTAGTATGGGTTACATGATTTGATTATATGATGGATAAATAATAAATTATGTACAACCATGTGTATTATTGTTCTTAACCCTCTAATGATAGTATTTAAATTATTCATTTAGATGTTGTTTTATATAGTTATATTCTACCACTACTATGTGTCCTTACACATTGTGGTGATGATAGCTAAGGCAATTTTTTGCCTTAGATATTGACGATTGCTTTAGAAATATACCATTAGGAATTTTTATCTTATTAGTGATTTTTTCTAACATCGAGTTATCAAATAATCTTGTAAAATCATACATTTTTTCTCTCTATTTGGTTTATATTTTCATTATGGTTATGATGTATGAGAAACATGTTGAGGAGTTAGTGTTCCATCTATTACATTATAATTTTTTTGATTACTAAGGATTGCATGAGAGTTTATTTTTTAATTTTTATTATTTCCATATGAATAAAAATGTTGATACATTATTTTCCATTCTCATGATATTAAAAAGGAAAGCTATAAACCAGTTGAAATCTTATTCATTTCTTTATTTCTATAGTTTGTTATTATAATTTAATTAGTGGAGTAATAAAAATATACCAAACTTAATCCCTGGAATGTTAAAATAAATTTATAAGTAGTTGTAAAGCTATTTGATGCTTGTTTCTTTTAACCTATTATTGCATTTAATTGGTTATGGTAAAATGGTAAAATAGTATATTATTGTTGAGGTAGTTCAATTATGTTACATTAACTCTTCTTGAGCATATCAAAGGCATTCCAACATTTTTAATATCATGAATAAATAGATATATGATATGGGAGATGGATACAAAATAGTAATGGGCCCATAGTTGACCATGTTCATGTAGATTCGCATAATGAAAATAGCTGATGTATGGGTTTATTTTATTTTTTTATTATTGGTTAAGTTACTATTAATTCTTAAGCCAAGATACATTGGTTTTTTGGGAAACATTATTATTGAGAATTTAGATTTTCATATTCCTAGGTAAATGGATAGCTATGTCAAAATAATATTTTTAACATACTTGTTATTGATTCATAATCAACTGTTAATTTTCCACTTGTATTTGGTATTAAAGCAAAAGTTATAACAATTTTGTAATCTATTGATATAAAGATGTAAGTTGATTTTTATTATTTATATAATGATACTATTACCTACTATTAATGACCCTATGACAAGTGGATTTGATATGACATGAAAAGGTCTCATCTCACATCTGCATAGGTTCGACAAATGTTTAGGATTTACATTTTGTTTTGATTAAATACAATGGATCATTTTTTGTTTTGATAAGAGGAGTTAGCTATTTAATACATGGCCATTACATACTATGATTTAGTAACCACTTATGTGGGATTTTTAATTATAGATATGTTTAAAATTATATTTTATTGCATAATTAATTATATTAATAGTGTTAATATCTATATTTAATGCATGACTTTATTGGTATGTTGTTTGTTTAAGCATTATTTACATTCTTAGCTGATAAATTTAGATTCAATATGGTGTGGAGACCCTGAAGTGAGAGATTAAGATATATAATCTTGTTTGGTAGCATTATTCTAGTTGTCTACAATATCCTTAGTGTTCACTTTTAAATTAGAAATGAGTTTTGGCATGTTTGTTAATTAAACCATGAATTATATATGGCCATGGATGAGTATGATGATATATTTTTAGTAATTCCCTTATCTCATTATTTAATATCCATGATAGTTGATGTTTTGGTAATGAATTCACTAGTGTTTCCTATTGGTTATTGGATTATTGTTTTAATTTTATATCATACCAATATTGTATTTTATTTTTGAATAATAGTCAATATGATTCCTATATATACCTATGAAGATATTAGATGGATAACACTCAATTATAACCTATTAAAACTATGCCTCATAGACTATGGTAGGTTAAACCCTGTTGGTCAACTAGAGGATTTAGAAATCAAAGTCACTAAACTATCCTATGAGGAGATTTTGAAGTGACTGACATGAAGTCTGATGAAACACACTACCCTATTTTAATTGGTAAGAAGTTTGGATATTATGGTTATATGACCATTAATACTATGCACAATTATCTAAAATCGCATCAAGGCAATAAAATCATCATTATACCCCTAAATAAAGTAGATCATAAGCCATATGTCATATCCAAGGATCCAAATTAACCATATGTGTATCGAGATAATATTTGGTTCAAGGTGAGTAAAAAATTTAAGCCTAATTATCTGTGAGTTGTATAATTTAAAAATTTCCATCCTAAAACAATCTCTTAAAAAAACCTACAACCATTTTTACAATTAACCTCTAGAGCCATGATCTCAAAGGAACCCATTTTACAGTTTCAAATAGACAAATGTAGGTCATGTTTTGTGTGATCACCAACTAAGTGTAAAGTGGATTTATTGTAAAAATTAGGTCTGATATACATGGAATAAATAGATCTAATGAAGAAAGGTATTCTACCTTATGAGACTGTATATTAAGTAAATGGTGACTTAGACACTTACAATGTTTAATTAGTCAAGGGAAGATCATGAGGTACACCTAACACATGGTTTTTTCCACAAAATGTCAACTAACTCAATAATTTACAAATGATGACTTGGATTAATTTAGTATAAGGATATAACCTCATGCATTTAATATAGACCAAAGGGAGAGTGTACTAAACTATGCACTAAAATAAGTTGTTGTAGCCTGGTAGGTAGTCCAATGGAAAAACTAATTACAATGGGATGAGTTCTAAAAACTACTTCATGCTCAATTCTAAATACCACCTACTATAGATAATAATGGTCTTTTTTCTATGAAGGATAGTGTCCATAAATACATGTTCATAAGTGTGTGGATGTATGGTCTACATAAGGTGTAGAACCCAAATATTGGGTGGATGTATTCATATATACTCTAGTAGTGCATGTAACAACCTGGTACATGAAATATGAATGAAAAAATGAGATAAATAATTATTGGTAGGTAAAATAAGATTTCATCTAGACTTTTGTTTTTAAGGATGAGAATCCTCTTGTGTATAAGGATCTACAAAAGTTAAAAATATTTCTATGTTATGGGTGAGAACAATGGCTAATTAGTATGACAAACTCATCTTCATAGTAACAAGCAACTATAAATTTGAATTTAGATATCTATGATTATAAGTTAGGTAAACATAAGGTGCATATTTTCATCAAACCATGCAATACAATTAAAGATGATGAATAATTAATAGAGTCTAATGATAGTGATGAGGACTTATATTTGAAGGGTTCTTTTTAACTAGAGTGAGAAATGGAGTATCCTTAATCCAAATTCATAGACCAAAATGAAGACCAATAGATATAAAACTTATTATTTAGGAGCAATAATGACACAAAAATGTGCAATATTCCATTCTAAGTGGTTTCAACAAAATTTATTAGTAGCCCTTAAATATATTGGTATGAAATGTTTACAAATAATGAACACCAAAGCTTAATACTTTGGGTGACTACTAGATAGAAAATGAGAGTTCAAAACCACTATAACTACTATGAGATTACTAAGATGTATGTCAAGAAAAGTTCACATAAGTGAAAGGGGTAGATATTTCTCTAGGAAAAATGCACACAAAGATAAAGGAGTGCACATGACCAATGAAAAACAACCATAAAGTTCAAACCCCAACTTGAAGTTGAAACTAAAGGCTGAATTAGATTACATGCAAGACACATACATTGTATATCTAG